>JAVJIF010032719.1:0-184235 GCA_038442645.1 Agave tequilana
AAAAAACTCTTATTTTCTCCTTTCTTCTCACTATCTTCTCCAAATCCCTTACCTTTGTTTCATTGCGGATCATATCGTACAATCATGGGTTCTTGGTAGTTAGCTTATTAAAGGTAAAGGTGTCTTTTTCAAAGAAAATCTTAATTTCTTCATTGAACCTAAATTAATGAAAGATTGAAGTTTTGTTTATGAAAAAAGCCACATTTTCGTAATATTTAAGTGTTGAAAGTTTTCATGAAATGAGTTCTCTTTAAGAAAAGGGAGAAAGATAAAGAGTGTGGCATCTGTGCAAACTATCTCCTTTATTGTACAAATTGTCTACCTTTTACGAAGTTGTCCACTTTTTATTGTAAGTTATCTACCTTTCTTGTTAGAGTTTTTTCATCTTAATTTTACATGGTTCAATTTTATTTTTAAATGTTTATGTTTATACAGAAGTTATCTACCTTTGTTTTAAATTGTCCAATCTTGTCTTTAAAATATCTACATTTACATGTAAACTATCTAGTTTAATTTTTAAAATATTTAAGGTTAAAATGTCTACATTTACATGTAAATTATTCGTCTTTAATTTAAATTACCCATATTTATCTATAAAATAACTATATTTACATGTAAAATATCCTTATTTTATTTTAAATTGTCTACCTTTTAATTTAGTGCGTGTATCCATCTTTCAGATTAGCCTATTTACCTTTCTTCTTATATAGTCCACATTTTAGCTCAATATGTCTTTCTTTTTTTAATGTCTCCTTGATGTAAATTGTTCACTTTTTATTCAATATGTTTAAATTTCATATAAATCTGTTCACCTTTCATTTTAATGTAATCCGCCTTTTAAGATTTGTATGTCTACCTTTCATATAAAAATGTCCATCTTTTTAGTCCAGTATGTCTACCTCTCGCATAAAACTCACTTTTTAGTTTAGTATGTCTACAACAACAACAACTAAGCCATTTGTCCAAAGTATTTAGGGTAGGCTACATGAACCAAAGAGAATTACACCGAATCGGGCACATGGATTAACTTTCTCCACTCATTCCTATCGAGCAATATGCCATCAATAAGACCTTTAGCCTCTATATCTTGTCGTATCACCTTCACTATGTTTTCTTCGATCTCCCATGCGCTCTTTTAACTTGCTCTAATTTGATACGCTCTACTCGCCGGACTGACGCATCTGTAGGTCTACGTCTCACATGACCAAATCATCGTAGGCGATTTTCTCTCATCTTCTCTTTATAGGAGCTACGCCTATCTTAGTACGAATATCCTCATTTCTCACATTATCTCTCCTCGCGTTACCACACATCCAACGAAACATGCGCATCTCCGCTACACTCATCTTCTGGGCATGATATCTTTTTATAGCCTAACATTCTATGCCATATAACAAAGCTAGCCTAATAGCAATCCGATAAAACTTTCCCTTCAGCCATAATGAAATGTTATGGTCGCATAAAACTCCTGTTGTACTCCTTCATTTTCAACCAGTCGGCTTGAATCCTATGGTTGACATCACTATTGATCTTCTCATCCTTTTAGATAATAGAACCCAAATACTTAAAATCACTGCTTATCAGTATTCCTTATCCGTCTAGTGTCACAATACTATAATCTCGATCCCTGTTTACTAAATTTGCACTCCATATACTCTGTTTTGGCCCTACTTAATCCAACACCTCGAGATTCTAAATTTGCCTCCATAGTTTCAATTTGGCATTTACCCCAGCTCTCGTCTCATCAACTAGGACAATATCATCAGCAAATAGCATACACCACGGTATCTCATCCTGAATAGTTCTAATAAGCTCATCCATCATTATGAAAATAAGAATAGACTCAATACAGATACTTGATGCAATCCAACTGTGATAAAAAAAATTTGTTATGCCTCCACAAGTTCTGACATTTGTCACTACTTCATCGTACATATCCTTGATTATGTCAATATATTGATGGGAACTCTCTTTTTCATCAATGTCCACCATAATACCTCTTGGCACCTTATCATAAGCTTTTTTAAATCAATAAAGACCATATGCAAATTTTTCTTCCTCTTTCGAAATCGCTCTATAAGTTGACGAAGCAAATGAATAGCCTCGGTCGTCGATCGTCCCGACATGAACCCAAACTGGTTCTCTGATATTTTAACATTTTGTCTTAACCTGTGTTCAATTACCCTTTCTCAAAACTTCATGGTGTGACACATAAGTTTTATTCCACGGTAGTTTGAACAACTCTGAATATCACACTTGTTCTTATAGAAAGGTACTAGGGTACTCTTCCTCCATTCATTTGGCATCTTTTTAGTTAGCCAGATTTTGTTAAAGAGGCTTGTCAGCTATCTCACGCCCATCTCTCTTAAGCATCTCCTATCTCAATAGGAACACCATTTAGGCTAACAATTTTTCTTAATTTCATCCTCTTCAAGGCCTCTTTAACTTCAGATTCTCTAATTTTGTACATATAATTATGATTCATATCCTGGCACTAAATGGTAAGATCACCCAAATCTTGAGTAGAACTACTATTGAACAGTCTGTCAAAATACTCTCTCCATCTTTCTTTGATTTCTTCATGCCGAACTAAAATCTTCTGATCCTCATCTTTGACACACCTCACAGTACACAAGTCTCTAGTCTTTCTCTCTTATTTGAGCAATTCTATATATATCTTTTTCAAACTCTTTGGTGTCCAACTTCTTATATACTTTTTTATATACTTTAGCTCTTGCATTCTGAACAGCTTTCTTAGCGCCCTTCTTGGCTAGGTTATACCTCTTAAAACTCACTCCATCACAATTTTTCTTCAAATCTCTGTAAGAGTCTCGTTTGATCTTAATGACAGCTTTTACCTCTTCATTCCATCATGATGTATCCTTACATGGTGGAGCACCATTCCATGACTCACCAAGTACCTCTTTAGCTACTCTTTTAATGCAACTAGCAATTTTGTTTCATCTTGTATTGGGATCATCTCGTACTTTTCAATCTGCTTCATGAACCACTTGATCTACAAAAACTCCTTGGTTACTTTCTTTTATCCGTCACCACTTAATCTTAGGATCTAACTTATGTTTAATCTTTCTAAATCTCCTTCTAATCTGAACATCTAAAACTAAGAGTCTATGTAGGGTTACTACACTCTCACCCGGTACTACAGTTTAGTTTAGCATGTGTACATTTCATAAAAAATGGTCACCTTTTAATTCAATATACAGACCTTGCTACAAAATTGTCCACCTTTAAGTTCAGTGTGTCTACCTTTCGCATAAAATGTCCATCTTTTTACTCCAATATGTCTACCTTTCGCATAAAAATTGTTCACCATTTTAGTAATATAAGTCTATTTTTCAAATAAAATTTTTCATTTTTTATTTTAGCATGTCTACCTTTCATATAAAATTGTCAATCTTTGCTTTTTAATGAATTGTCTATCTCTTAACTCAGTATATTACTGTTTATGATGAATTTTCAAACTTATAACTCAGTATATCTTTCTTGTATAAGTTGTCTACTTTTCTGTTGAGTATGTCCACCTTTCATTAAACTTTCAACCATTTAGTTTCAATATATTATTATTCTCAAATTAGTAAGAACTTTATAGGAACAGTGTTGCAATAAAAGATCAGAAATTAAAATTTATAAAAAATAGCATAATGTATTTATGAGGGAAAAAAATAGCTAAATAGAAACTCTCTTATTTTTATTTTGCTAATTAAATATTATACAAGAAAAATGTAGACACTTTCTCGTAAAATAAATAAAAATCTAAGACCAGGAATACCAACATTAAATGCTATTGAAACCTCAAATTTGATGATCCCACATTATTCAAGGCTTTATTTAAAGAAAATCCTAAGACAGCTGCAGGTGGACACTTTCTGAGCCTGCAACTTTTACTGCATGTAAGGTTCTAAATATCAAATATCGGGATCATATTGGATGGGGGTTTTTCATATCGGGGGAGATATCGGGAATACGCGCGCATATCGGGCGTTCATATCGGACTATATATAATGAAATATTGATAACTAAAAGTTGATTTAGTGTCATAGATATCATCTATCTAATAAAAATGATGTAATATGCATGCAAAGACAGTAAAAAAACAATGTACATTTGCATGCAGTCGTACAATAAATGAGTTATTTCATATTGGGTGATATTTTGGGCGATATTTCAGGCGATTTATTGCCCGATATCGAGCGATTTATCGGCCGATATTTCAAATATCGGCCATTTTTTGTTGCAAACGATATGACGAAGATTTTCCCATATCGTATCAGGAGCAGGCAAAAAAGGAGATATCGGTCGATATCTCGGCTGACTCGGTCGATATTTTAAAACAGGGACTGCAGGCCTCACATGTTCTCGTTTGTGTCAGTAGGTTTTGACCTACTTCAAAGGGGGCAATACAAGAATTACAAAAATACTTTATAGCACGTATTGTCTTTTTTGGGGACAAGTTTCTCAGCACATGGGACAATTGGTCAAGGGGGTTTTTAGAAAGTGAAAAGGCACCAGGGGCACGAATAACGGGAATCTTTTCCCATGGGGTTAAAGACAATTTTCCCTTTTTATTCATATTTAGAGTGTCCGCATTGTATGGCAATAGCGTTAGCCTTCTTGGAACCCATTTTGGACAGGTACAAGAGTAAATACAGTATCTTGTGGTTTAAGAAGGAAGAAGAGTTTTAAGGGGATAAATTTAATAGATATGGTCTAAGTTTGGTGGAGCCCAAATGGCGCATTGGTGGACCCCTTTAATCATGATAGGGAAAAAAAAATAAAGAAACAAACTATTGCGCTAGTTAGATCTGGCCCAAATCTGATCAAGGCAGATTTAACCTCCTTTCTTTCCTTGTGGGAACACGGGTGAAAGCAAGAGAAGTACCTTACTACTAACTCCATCCAACCAAAATCAATTTCTCTTGGTAGAGTTATCCTCTCACTTAGAGGCAAGTTTTGGCTTGTCGGGACTATTTGGTTTCTTTTTTTCCACAGAGATATCAAACAGGCTACAACTTATAATAGAAGCGGTTTTTGGGATAAATATTCATTCAAAATCCATGTCATCGAAGGATTTTAATACTTATTTCTTTCTAAACACTCTCCACTCTATATTCTTCTCAAACAAACTGTCCAGGTGTTCTTTGATTATCACAATTTGAGTACGTGTACAAACAGACCACTGAAATCAGATTTGCAACAGGTTTCCTGCAGAGAAATATATATCTTCTACCTTTCAACCAAATGATAACACATATAATCCTCTCCAAAATCATAACACTGATATCCATTGCACTTGAATCCATAAAGATCCAATTTCTACCCTCTAAATCTTTAAGTTCGTCCAAAAAACTGATTTCATGGTTTGGAATATATCAGCATAGCAAGCTTAAAGCTCCATAATATCCTATTAGCCAGTAAACCATTTGGATTTAGTCAGTGGAGAGTCTATTGATGGTAGACATCATTTGCGAGTGAATGAAGTGTCCATGAGTCAACCGTGATTAACGGCTATGCACCCGCAATAGATAAGATGCGCTGGATGTATATATTGTATTAAAATTGGGTAGACTGGTTATCAAAGAGATCAGTTCCGGGGTTGAATAACAAGCAGTAAAATGATCTAAAAGTGACCAGAGTGAATCTCATCAATTAAGCACTAGAATAACATAATAACATAGAACAGCAAAGATAAAGCATCAGTACTAATGTATAACCGATGATTAGGCTCTGACACTATTCTTTTCTGCGACAATGCTCTACACTGAGGTTTCTCTTATTCATTCAACCTCCGTGTCTTATTTCAACAAAAACATATAAAAACTAATATATAAGCATGTTTAGATTTATATAATCATTAAATGTAATTTTGTATCAAAAGCTAATCTATTGATGCAAATTTTGCAAAATAAATAAGGTAAAGGTAACCAAAATATGCAAACAGACGATGGAAATATAAATACATTAAAAACAATCATTGAGTTTGCATATCAGGATGATAAAAAGAGAAGATTAAAAACCTCATTCAATCGTGGAAGGATGCGCATGACTTCTGGTCCTCTGCTATCGATTCTTATGTTTGACCCTACTGCATCAGTGACATCAATGCTTTCTGTGCCCTTCAATTCCCAATTTCTAGCTTTAAAGGCAAAAGGTTTTGAGGTGAGAGCGCCCACAGGACAGATATCAATGACATTTCCAGAGAGTTCACTCGTCATAAGTTTCTCCACATATGTTCCAATTTCTTCTCCACTGCCACGCCCTAACATGCCAAGGTCCTGAACACCAGCAACTTCAGTAGCAAATCTGACACACCTGTGACACATAATGTTTATGTTTAGATTCACTGCATCCCATACATAAATAGCAGTAAATAACGGACGAAGTATCTATCAAATTGATGTCCTTCATACATCAAAACTGCACCACCATCTGAACCTCCCATAGAGAGTGTCTCTAAAACTTCAACGGCATGAAAGAACTTTACCTCAAAAATGAGATCTGATTTAAAGAGAAGTGGGGTAAAGGAACAAGCACATGTAAGAGTAGCCCTAATAGAACCCCAACCAATAAAGTTTAACTGAATGAACATACAAAAGTGAAATCAAAATACTGAGCCTGCCTTTGTACATGTTCCTACATTTTAAAGATTCAAAAATCTGATTGCATAGAGTGCTTAAAAGGAACAAGAGCAGTCTTGAGAAATGTTAATAGAAGTACGAACCTTGTGCATTGGATGCAACGAGTCATCACCGTCTTCACCAAAGGACCCAGATTCTTATCAACTACAGAACGCTTCGTCTCCGTGAACCGTCCGCGATCTGATCCAAAGGCCATCGACTGGTCCTGGAGATCACACTCCCCTCCTTGATCACAGATCGGGCAATCCAATGGATGGTTCATCAGCAAGAATTCCATAACCCCTTCCCTCGCTTTCTTCGCTACCGGAGTGTTTGTCTTAATCTTCATCCCTATCAGAATAATAAAAGTGTAAGATAATGATATCTACAAAAAGATTGTAGAGCACGATGGGATTCAACATAGCTTCACTCACTGGCCAACAGGCATAAATGAAAATGAGATCAACTCTAGAGTAGATAGAACTTATTTTTGGCTACATCTTTCAGTTTTCCAAAATTTTGCAACTATTTGGAGAATTATTTCACAAATAAAGTCTTGCTGCTCATAGGTGCCTTCTCTTGCTTCCTCCCTCCCAATAAAGCTTTCTTTAGTTTTTATTTTCCCCAACTCAGTTACTCGACCTCTATTTGGCTGAACATCAGGCTGTAGTTTCAAGCATATGAAGCAGAACTTTGCTAGAATTCTTCAAATAAGTATACATATCTTTTCTGCAGATCTGGTGTTCCATGTATAATCGTCAGTCCTATAATCACCCATTTACAGCATAACCTTCCTTATTAATTTTGAGGTTGTGTTGGGTTCCATAAAAGGTTCACATGATTAGATGTTGTTAATGACGAAGACATAGGTTGGTTTCATAAAAAGTGAGATAAATGGAAGGCAAATGAAAATAAAAAGGAGACGAAAGAAACAAAAGGGAGGCTGCTTCTGCTTATTTTTGTTTTTCATGGAAAAAGATGTGTTAAAAAGAGAAAACTTTCATGCTCAGTTTTTGTTCTTGGTTACAGAACTTCTTTCCTCACTTAAAGCTAGTGATTAGTGAGTATGAGAGAAAATAACTGCATCAGGTCCTCTCTAATATTCTTCTTAGTTCCCTTTTCTTCTGCATCACTATGTACAGAACAAATCACAGGCCTAAATGAATTTCCATATTGCTACTTAGCTAGCCATTTGGGATGACATTTTTACCATTCATTAGATCAAATTTCAAGCTCTAAAAGCATCCCTAAAGCAACACTGTGGCTAGTTCCGTGCAAACGCCCTAAACCATCAAATTTTAAGCTCTAAAAAGAAAGAAAGAATGAAAGAAAATAGAACTAAAACACTTTGTTTTGGCATCCTAGGAACTACCATCTAACAAATCAATGTCAACTTAATCCCTTGAACACAATATGCTTTAAGTCTAAAGTTCCATGCAAATGCCAAAGTATAAGCATCTTATTGCTACAAAATCTAACCGATACCTGCTGTATATTAGAAATGCAAAAACCTTCCCTCACTATGCCTTCAAACATCACTTATCTATCTAATGTCAACCAAAGTAACTTCCTTGAACACAATATGCTTTGAGCCTAAAGTTCCATGCAAATGCCAAAGTATGAGCATCTTGTTGCTACAAAATCTAAACTAATATACCTGCTGTATATTAGAAATGCAAAAAGCTCTCCCTCCCTATGCCTTTAAATTTCTCTTATCTATCTAATATCAACCAATGAACATCACTTTTTAGTACAATAGACGCTGCTATCAACTTCCCACCATCCTCCCTCCTTTCTGGAATTGATGGAATTTTCAGAGAAAACAGCAATTACTCCTCTTTCTAAATGAAATTTTTCTTCTATAGTAAGCCACAGCTAATAATAGGCCCAACAATCATAAACCGAAAAAGCTCAAATTGGTGATTAATGATAAAGTTGCAGAGCACTCCGTTAACTCAATTCAACCCCCAGAAAACTAAATCCATCCATGAGCTATCTAATAATCCTCATCAGATCAAAGATAGTGAGCTACAAATGGATGGAATTAATTACTTCATATTACCTTAGAATGCATTCCACCTTAATTTTCAGATTTTGTAGTTTCAGCAAATCTTAAGAACTTAAAATAGATAAACTGTCCCACGGACATGTACAAGAAAAAAGGAAAAAGAAAAAAGAAATTCTCTCCCTCCCTTCCTCTTCTATCTCATTACTCTAAATACGGTGGACAGTCCCATGACATATCAGATGAAATCCCTGACCCAATTTTCAGTATTTAAAGGTCGTATTTTTCCGTCATTTCACTACAATCAACCCTCAAATTCCACTCTAACAACACCATACCATGAAACTAAATTATCATATAAAGTACATAAATCTCTTCTCCATACCATGAAACTACAACAAAGACTAAATCTCTCCCCAAAAATTTGATCCTATTTTCCTCCGTTCATCTCAGCCACTGAACTCCAGTCAACTCAGAATTCAACCCATGAACACTAGACCCAATCCTTAACCATCAAAACTCAATCAAAAATCACATTTTTCCTCCATTTCACTGTAAGCCACCCCTCAATTCCACTAAATCCCAAACAAAAACCCATCTTTCATAAACAAATCTGAAATATCAAGCTCGACCGGATCAATACCTGGCATCGCCGGCATCGCGCAAGAGGCCACGGGCTTGGGGGACTTCTCGACCTCGACTAGGCACATGCGGCAGTTTCCGGCGATCGAGAGGCGCTCGTGATAGCAGAACCTGGGGACGTCGACGCCGGCGGCCATACAGGCCTGCAGCACAGTCATCCCCTTGGGGATCTTGACGGGGTAGCCGTCGACGAAGACCTCTATGGCGTCTTCGGGGTTGGCGAAGTGAAGGCGGGCCCCGGCAACGGGGTTCCGTGGGGGGTGGATCTCGGGCGTGGGAGCGGGCTCGGCGGCGGATTCGGGCTTGCTGAGGTCGGGGGTGGAGGAGATCCAGCGGGCGGACGGGCGGGTGGTGAGGTGGCGAGTGAGGAGGGGGCGGGTTCGCTGGAGAGACCGGAGGAGGAGGAGCCCCATTCTCTCTCTCTCTCTGGTGTGCGCAGGGGATGAGCAGCAAGCTGAACCTGAGAGGTTAAAGGGAACCCTTTGTTGTGACGGGGGAGGAGTCGCCGGCCCTGAGGGAAACGGTGTTTTTCTTTTTCCTATTTTGGGCCACTTTTTATAATTTTTACGTGATAGCTTTTAATTGGGGAATTTTTCAAAAAAAATTATTTTAAAAAAATAATGAAAAATTGATCAATCTCAAAAATATTTTCAAAAACTAACATCTAAGACGTCGCATCGGCGGCAAAGCATTTCCCCTGCGAACGTGACGCTCGCGCGGGCGGGACACTTGTTTTTGTTCTTCTTTGTTTGATAACCCCGAACGAAGATTTTTTTTTTTTTTTTTTTTTGCCGAAGTGTTTTTTGTCGGAGGTTGCCAATCCTGAACAAAGTAATTTTTTTCCTGCCCAGGGTTGGCAACCCCGAACAAAGAACACTTAGGTTTTTTTTTTTGTGATCTGTTTCATTTTGTTCGTTGTTGCCAACCCTGAACAAAGATAGTTAAACTTTTTTAAAGTTTTTTTTTTGGTCCGGAGTTGGCACCCCCAGACAAAAAACACTTGGGTTTTTTTGAGCTGTTTCACTTTGTCCAGTGTTGCCAACCCTGGACAAAGATATAAAACTTTTTAAAGTATTTTTCTTTGTCCGGGGGTGGCAACCCCGGACAAAGAAAGTTAATTTTTTTTTTTAGCCAAAGTGTTCTTTGTCCTGGGTTATCAACCCTGGAAGAAGAAATTTAAATTTTTTTTAGCTTTTTCTTTGTCCGAAGTAGACAAAACACCTTTTTCTGATTTTTTTTCTTTATCGGAGGGTTGCTAACTCCAGACAAAGAAAAAGCTAGAAAAAAAACTAAAATTGCTTTCTCCGAGGTTGGCAACCCCGACAAAGAACACTTGGGTAAAAGAAAATTCCCAACTCATATATATCATTAATGTCCTTGTTTAACAAAAAATTTATCAACTCATACAAATCATTTATTGTCAAAAACACATATCACAACTTTATAAATATCATACATATCTCTGTTTAACAAAAGTAATATATATATCACAACTCATATCAAACTCAAAATCACCGATTTCAACTCATATCATAACTTCTATCAAAATCACAAATTTTATCAAATATCAGATTCATATCTGAATCAGAAGTCTCAACTCAAATCTAACTCAAATCACAAATCTCAACTCAAATATCACAATTCATATCAAAATATCATTTTTGAATTCACATCACAATAATACAAGCCTCAAAATATCTCATAACAAAAACGCTAATGCACGTGAAAATCTATCACGGCCTCGACCGCGCCCATGTGTAGGGGCAGCCTAGGGCTCTGGTTGCTTGTGTTGTTGGGATAGTATGGCCTCCTCAGCTCCTCGACATCGTCGATACCAGTGATTGAGACGGTCCTGGCTCATCATGTCCAAGGTCCTCATCATCATCTTGACATCGTGTGCGTCATTTAGCAACAGGCTTATAAGGTCCCGGCTCGTCCTGTACCGTCTCAAACTCTGTATTCGGTGGTTGTCACTCATGTTGGGTATAAACTATTGGCTTGGTGCACCTGATGGGCGTGCAAATCAGCCCCGCAATACCAGCTCCCTGATGAAAGTGGACACCCTATAGAATATCGAGACCCTCCGAGTCTCCTCCATCATCTCCCCTACATACAGCAATTAATCAACACGTAACATAAATTTTAAGAAAAATGATATCAACATATCACAAATTTAACCTTTTTGAGAATTGTGTTGAGATATTACCAACTCTCATTCACGTATAACAGCAGGCTGGTAAGCGATCGGCGTAATGAAATGCTGAATAATCTAGCGACGAGTAATCCTCAATACCAACTAAAGTAGCTGAGGGTAGTGTGTTGGGATATCTCTGGTCATCCCATAGACTTATATAAGCACTGAGCTCCTGCCACCCATCACGCTGACTTTTTCTTACGTGGTCTATTTGAGCCAATTGGTCAATGACATCATGGATATGTTGCGTAAACCCGAAATGACGGAGGACCCGGTCTGGATCATGCATCTCCACAATCTCAAAACAGATTAGTAGAGTCTTTGCCTGCCATATCTGAGATCCTTCTCTACAAATCGGGGAAAGTCTGTAGTATCTCATCAATGCGCAGCCCCAAGGTAACTCCAAAACAATGCTGCACATCGAGTTCATTTTTGTAGAATTGCAAGTCCTTTTGTAGAATCATATCCCAAGTCCTTTCGACATTCCACCTGCACCACACATTATGATTAGAAAAAATAATATATTCAAATAGATACATTTACTTAAATTGAGTATATTGAATTTTACTTGCATCCAAGTGGTAACTGACCTCCCAGCTGAATGGTTTGTCTGAGAGTGGGTCGACTAATAGGCAGTCTCTTCCAAGATCATAATTGATGAAACAACGTGAGCACGTGTTAAATTACTAACATATATGTAATCAATATTGTATAAGCATAAACAAATCAATTACTCGGATTACCTGCAAAAGTATATTGTGTCCATGAAACTGTGAAGTTTGCATTGTAGAAACTTTGTACAACTCCCTGTACAAAATTGCGAGTACAACACTACCCCAAGACATGAAACCATATGCACCAAAGTCCTCCAAGAGAGGTAACCATTTGAGATATACCCTATTAGTGGAGTAATCCAGAAATAAAGTACTGATCTGGAAATAAAGTACTGCCAATCATGTGGTGAATAAAGCATGTGCATGTTGCTGGACCTGCACATCTGTCAATGGATCCATAAGAAACTACTCATGGAGCCACGTCAGTTTCAATGGTCCACCCCTCAGACTCCGTGATCGTATCCTGCAATCTCTCACACTCTGTGATCGTATCCCTGTCATCTTCTTATAATAGGTGGGTCCTCTATGCGTAGCCTAAAACTGTCACCACATCCTGCAATATAACAATCATCTCTCCCACTAGGAGATAAAACGTGAATGTTGTTGGCCCAAAGGCCATTATCCCGGTTATTTTGATGATAGCAAAACATATTTAGTTATGTATTTAATAATCTTGTTTAAAAGTATTTCAGGTTCAAGAACAGGTTTTTGACGACTCCACTAAAAGACTCACACATTTGGAGTTCGCCCAACATTTGCTTTCCCAAGATAAAGCACATAGGAAGCTTCGGGAATATGCGTTGAAGAAAAGATCAAGAACAAATCAAGACTTTGCTAAAGAATTCAAGATTTGTGTTTTGTTTATTTTCATTTTAGATATTTTGTCAAAACTAGATAGTAGAAATAGAGTTATGGGATTTACACTTACACACACTTTCTATTTAAGTTCTAGACTTCAAAAGGCCTTTTCAAAAATTATTTCTTACCTTGATTTAGATCCAACATGTTTTTCAAGTTAGATTTTTTCTTTTGAAAAGAAAATATTTGGAAAAATAAGTTTTTGTCAAAAAGATTTATATCAACATATTTTACTTTGATAGAGCTATGACATATGCTCATACTCTAGTGTTTTACAAGTGCCAAAACATTTATCCAAAACCTTAAACCCAAAACCCAGCATTTCAGGTTCTGGCAGTTCTGATTTTTCAGAACTGTCAGGAACCGGTCGACTGACCAGTCGACCGACATGCACAAAACTGTGCAAGTGTGTGTCGGTCGACCGACCAGTCGACCGAATTCTGGACCCAACTCTCGCTCCAATTGGGTCGACCGGGCGGTCGACCGATGACCCCCAACGGCCATATTTTTGACCGTTGTCGGTCGACCGGCCAGTCGACCGACCGCTGTCAGAATCTCTGACAGATTCCAACAGCTATATTTTCTGACAGTTTTTGACTTGGGATTTGATTCCAACGGATTTCTTAGGCTGTTTTTGACCCCTATAAATAGGTGGTCACTTCATATGATATGACTAATGATTTTAGAGCTATCAAGTGCATTTTTTACAAGATTTTTCAAAAGATTTCTAAGTTTTCCTTTAGACAAGATTTTCTCTCAAAGGCCTAAATTTCTAGACACTCATCTTGTAATCCTATTCCTCTACTTCTCTCTTGTTTTGCACTACACAATCCCATACTCTTACTCTACTATTTGGTTCTAGGATTGTGCTTAGTGAGCTTTTGTAAAAGTGATCAAGTGTGATCACTTCCATTGTAATTGAGTGAAGTTGTAGAGGCATCGGCCTCAAGGCGAGCTAGTGTGCTCAAGGTGGTGAAGTGTCATCACGGGAGACGGACAAGTGTTGTCCTTGTATTGTTGATCCGGTGGGATCCTCAATAGTGGAAATCCTTCAAGTGTGAAGGCGGGGACGTAGAGCGTGGCTCGAACCTCGGAAACATATCGGCGTGTTTGCGTTTGCTCAAATTTTCTCTAACTCTATCTCTTTTATTACTTGCAATTTTACATTGTCTTTTACTTGCAAGAAATATTGTATTGTGCTAATTGTTTAGAGTTAAATTTTTAAATTCCGCATAATTGCCATTATCATATAGCCATCACCTATTCACCCCCCCTCTAGGTGATTTCAATTGGTATCAGAGCCTAACCCTAGATTTGGTCTAACAACCTTAGGGAGATCCTTTAGTTGGCTAAATACATTTGTTGCATTCATTATATTTTGTGCATTCTATTCATCATACATGGCATCTCTAGATTTCTCAAGCATTAAGTCCCCACCCAAGTTTGATGGCTTGAACTTCCCCATTTGGAAGGTCAAGATGAACCTTTTCTTAAAATCCCTAGGAGTTAGGGTAGCTAGGTCCATCACCAAAGATTTCATTGAACCCACTAGTGATGAGAAGACATGGTCCGAGGATACCACCAAGGACTATGAAGCTAATGCTAGGGCACAATATGCATTAACACAAGCACTTAATGAAGATGACCTTGCACGCATCATTAATTGTAAATCGGCATATGAAGTTTGGAACATGCTTATTGTGACTCATGAGGGAACGTCACAAGTCAAGAGAGCAAAAGTTGACTTGTTACGTTCTCAATATGAGAATTTTTACATGATTGATAATGAGAGCATTGATGACATGCTCACTCGCTTTACAAAAATAACTAATGCTCTTTCTTCCTTAGGCGACAAGATTGACAACGATCAAAAGATAAGGAAGGTGATTAGAGCTCTTCCCAAAGCTTGGGAAGTCAAGGCGACAACCCTCAAGGAGCTAAATGACAAGGAGGAGATGGACTTCTCCGGCTTCATCGGAAATCTCAAAACACATGAGATGGAGATGAAGGTACGAGAAGAAAGGGAGGCACCCAAGAAGAAATCAATAGCCTTCAAAGCCGCTCCAACAATTCAAGACGAGGATGATTCATCGGATGAGTGCGATGAAGACTTCGCCATGCTTATCCGGAAAGTGGGTAAGATGTTTTACAAAAAGGGAAGACAAAGCAATTTCCGGCGAGGGAAACCTCAAGGGAGATTTGAAAGAAAAAGAGAGGAGCCCGGTCCTTGCTTCCATTGCAAGAAGATCAGTCACCTCATTGCCGATTGCCCCGCTCTCCAAGCGACCACATCCAAGAACGGGCAAAGAAAGAAGAAGGCCATGGTGGCTACTTGGGATGACACGGAGTCGGAATCCGAAGAGGAAGTCGACGCCGCGCACATGTGTTTCATGGCACATGGGGAGGATGCACCAAAGGTAACTCTAGAAAACTCTTTAGATGAGGATGAGTTAACTATGGATGAACTTGCACAATTTTTTGAAGAATTGCAAAATAGGTATGAGATTTCTCAATCTCAAAATAAGAAATTAAAAAGAGAAAATGAAGCTTTAAAATATAAAGTAGAAATAGTTGTTAAAGAAAAAGATGTTTTATCTAGTGCATTTGAAAAATTGAAAAATGATTTTGATAAGTATAAACTTGCAAATAAGGGTAAAACCCCCATGGTTTCAATAGACAAAAATGATTTTGTTGAGATCCAAAAGCGTGTTGATGCTTTGGACTCCACACTTAAAAATTGTGCATTTGATTTGAAAAAGATAGCTTCTAAATTTCCTAAGGGAACACCCCAAGGGAAACATGCACAACATGCACATACACATGCACGGAAACATGCTCACACTCACAAGCATGCATACATGTATGGTAATGGTAGGATTTATGTTTGCACTCATTGTGGCCGCAAAGGCCATTTAGAAAAATTTTGTTATGCTAAAAATAATGTTAAGAATAAATATGTTTGGGTTCGCCCCGGTACTAACCCTAAAGGACCCTCAAAGATTTGGGTACCAAAAGATCCTCCAAATGTAGGTGACACAGGTGGATCTACTTCCTCCAAGACTTAGGGGGAGACGGTGCCCGGGTGGTAGATGCAACTAAGCTCAAAGTTCAAATCTAGCTTGCATCGCTATCGTGGAGGCACCTATTTTTGGAGACTACCCGTAAATTGGTAACATCTCCATTTAAGAATTTTTAATTTTGTATATACAATTGTTGTAGGATTGCTAGTTTAGTTTTATGCTTCATTGATACATGATTAGTATAAACTTGCAACTCTAACATGATTGTATATGCCATGTTCAATTTTGAGTTCTTGTTGACATGTATACATATGTATAGAATTGTTAGTTTGCTTTTGTTCATTATTGATACATGCTTATATAGAACTACCTTTCTATCATGTTGTGTACATGCCTTGTATTAATTTTCATATCTTGTATTGTTATGCCTTATGTCATACTTGTCCACATGTCCAATTTTTGTGTATCTACATGTATAGTTTAGATTTTGTGATTATATACTTGTATACATATAGATCTATTTTCATAAATAAAATAAAACTTTTTGAAAATTTTCATAGTTGAGCAAACACCTTAAAGATGGCAATTGCGCACCTCAACTCATTCAAGAGGAATCAAGAGGATGAAGTTCAGAACCCGTCACTGGGTATTCGGCTTCAACATCTTTATATCTTTGTTTAAATATGTAAAATAAAAATTAAAACATTTCTTGTGTGAAGTTTTGTTGATGCGATAATCTAAATGAAGATTTAAAACTGATTGATGTATTCCTGTATGTTATAATATAACATATTTTATTTGTTATAATTTCTTCTAAAAAAAAAAAAAAAAAAAAAAAATTTTTTTTAACAGAATCTGTTTGCTGGTTTTCAGACAAAACCGGTCGACCGGCCCTAACCCCAGTCGACCGACTTGTCACCGCGAGCTCTCTGTATCTGCCGAGTCGACCGACCAGTCGACCGTCTGAACTTACAGAGCTCTCGGTTTGCTCTGGGTCGACTGGGCAGTCGACCGGGCATCGGGAACACGCGGGAATCTGCTTTATATTTCGTTTTTTCTCTCTCTCTCTCTCTCCTCACTCGCTGGCGACGAACCCGAACTCCTCTCCACTCCAAAATTTTCTAACTTTTTAATCCTTCTTCCGATCTAAAATCCCTCAAAAACCCACTTCATAATCCTCCTTTAGATTGTGGATCTTCAGTTTCAAGGCTTTTCAACCGCTGGATTTGGAGTATTTCAGGATTTGGAGTATTAGGGTTTCAGTTTTCTTCTCCAAGGTAAAAATCAAATCTTTCTTGCTGTTGATCATCTCTTGCTTCAATTTCTTCCATTATTTGTCAAGATCTTTAGGTTTCCTAGTATCTAGATCAAGCCCTAACCTAAAAATCATATCTTTACTCTCAAAAATGTCTACCTCTAAGAGAACTAGATCTGAAAAGGGCAAGGCTCCTGCTAAACCCTCTTCCCATGTTCCTAAACCTAAAAACCCCTTTGTTAATGAGGTTGCTGAGCATAGGTATATCAATTTGTCCAAGAGAAATCTCATTTCTGGAAGATTTGTTGTCTTCCAAGACCTTGAACACCTGGACATTGCCCGTTTCATGCATAACAACTCTTTAGAGAGGTTTGTGACCATTAGAGAGAAAGTGTACTCACCCCTCATGCCCTACTTCTATACAAACATTTCTCTTGAAGGGGACACTCTTTATACCAGAGTCTTAGGTAGGGATATCAAGCTCAACCTTGACCAGTTCGCTAGTATCCTACATCTCTCCCCTGGTGGAGTTGATGTTTATTCCAATGATTTACAGGATTTTGGAGAATTTCCGGAGGGTGAGTCTGCACTCACCGCATCCACTTTACTTCACGGGGATAACAACCCGGCTTGGTAAGGAACGAGGTTGTAAGTAGGTATACTCTACAATCTCAAGTCCTAGCCAAGATTGTCTTCAATAACCTTCTCCCAAAATCTGGCGAATTCAGCCATGCTAGGGGTCCTGTTCCTCTTATCATTTATTGCCTTCTGCGAGGCATTAAAATTGATGTACCCCGTCTCATTGCATCACACATGGCTTCTGAACAAATCCGTCTGTCCGGGAGAAGCTTGCCTTATGGCATGCTGATTACCCGTATTCTCAAGGCCTTAGATTTTGATCTCTCTTCTGTTGAGTATGATAATCCTTCACCTAACATTGATGGGACTCTCCTGAAAAGGATGGAAGCCCAGCTGCGGAGACAAGCACCTCCTATTCCCCCTCCTGTTCCTCCTCCAGCTCCAGGACCATCCTCTTCTTCTTCTGCACCCATTGCACCTTCAGATTTAGAGTCTCTCATTTCATCTGCAGTACGCTCTCAGATCGAGGCACATCAGGCCTGGATTGAGCAGCGAGATACTGCTTTTCGTGCTGAGATGGATGCACGGTATCAGGGACTTCGTACAGACATGACTTATTTTGCTGATTCCATGAGATACATGGACTCACAACTTGAGGGTCTCTATACGAAGTTCAATATGGCTCCACCTGATCCCACGACCATTTCTCGTCCTCTTCCCTCCAGAGGTCCTCCTTTTCCAGCCAGAGCTCCTTCTTCTACTGTGCCACCACGACCCAGAGTTGATGCTGATGATTCTGAGGGGGCAGACTCTTCTTCCTCTTCCAAGTCTGATGCTGATGGTGACCAGACAATGGTGGCTGCGGAGTCTTCTTCCGAGGACGACGACGATGAGGATGATGACGGCGGTGCTGGCAGTGCAGAGTGACCTCCCCTTTTGATGATGTCAAAAAGGGGGAGAGATTTTAGAGAGAGATATTTTGTGACACTTTGTTATTTTGTTATGTGAGATATTTTGTGACACTTTGTTATTTTGTTATGTACTTGACTTATTTTGTTGTGTTGGACACCTTTTATTTTTGTGTTGTGGACATGTCTTGTGTGGTATGTATTTATGTCATGTATGAGACTTATTTCCTTATCTATGATATGACATGAGTAGTTGATATGTTGTGATTGGCATGGATGTGTGATGTTTAATTTTTTATCACTATGCCTGAGTATGATTTTTTATATATGCTTGTGTTGAGGGGGAGCTTCATTTGAAGACTCTACCCAAAATATTTTGTGATAACTACATATGTTTTGCCATCATCAAAAAGGGGGAGATTGTTGGCCCAAAGGCCATTATCCCGGTTATTTTGATGATAGCAAAACATATTTAGTTATGTATTTAATAATCTTGTTTAAAAGTATTTCAGGTTCAAGAACAGGTTTTTGACGACTCCACTAAAAGACTCACACATTTGGAGTTCGCCCAACATTTGCTTTCCCAAGATAAAGCACATAGGAAGCTTCGGGAATATGCGTTGAAGAAAAGATCAAGAACAAATCAAGACTTTGCTAAAGAATTCAAGATTTGTGTTTTGTTTATTTTCATTTTAGATATTTTGTCAAAACTAGATAGTAGAAATAGAGTTATGGGATTTACACTTACACACACTTTCTATTTAAGTTCTAGACTTCAAAAGGCCTTTTCAAAAATTATTTCTTACCTTGATTTAGATCCAACATGTTTTTCAAGTTAGATTTTTTCTTTTGAAAAGAAAATATTTGGAAAAATAAGTTTTTGTCAAAAAGATTTATATCAACATATTTTACTTTGATAGAGCTATGACATATGCTCATACTCTAGTGTTTTACAAGTGCCAAAACATTTATCCAAAACCTTAAACCCAAAACCCAGCATTTCAGGTTCTGGCAGTTCTGATTTTTCAGAACTGTCAGGAACCGGTCGACTGACCAGTCGACCGACATGCACAAAACTGTGCAAGTGTGTGTCGGTCGACCGACCAGTCGACCGAATTCTGGACCCAACTCTCGCTCCAATTGGGTCGACCGGGCGGTCGACCGATGACCCCCAACGGCCATATTTTTGACCGTTGTCGGTCGACCGGCCAGTCGACCGACCGCTGTCAGAATCTCTGACAGATTCCAACAGCTATATTTTCTGACAGTTTTTGACTTGGGATTTGATTCCAACGGATTTCTTAGGCTGTTTTTGACCCCTATAAATAGGTGGTCACTTCATATGATATGACTAATGATTTTAGAGCTATCAAGTGCATTTTTTACAAGATTTTTCAAAAGATTTCTAAGTTTTCCTTTAGACAAGATTTTCTCTCAAAGGCCTAAATTTCTAGACACTCATCTTGTAATCCTATTCCTCTACTTCTCTCTTGTTTTGCACTACACAATCCCATACTCTTACTCTACTATTTGGTTCTAGGATTGTGCTTAGTGAGCTTTTGTAAAAGTGATCAAGTGTGATCACTTCCATTGTAATTGAGTGAAGTTGTAGAGGCATCGGCCTCAAGGCGAGCTAGTGTGCTCAAGGTGGTGAAGTGTCATCACGGGAGACGGACAAGTGTTGTCCTTGTATTGTTGATCCGGTGGGATCCTCAATAGTGGAAATCCTTCAAGTGTGAAGGCGGGGACGTAGAGCGTGGCTCGAACCTCGGAAACATATCGGCGTGTTTGCGTTTGCTCAAATTTTCTCTAACTCTATCTCTTTTATTACTTGCAATTTTACATTGTCTTTTACTTGCAAGAAATATTGTATTGTGCTAATTGTTTAGAGTTAAATTTTTAAATTCCGCATAATTGCCATTATCATATAGCCATCACCTATTCACCCCCCCTCTAGGTGATTTCAAATGTCTCGGACCTCCATCTCTCTATCAGAGTCATAAGCAAGGAGAAATCTAAGTCTCACCCACCTTAACTAAGAAGGAATGAAAGACTCTGCCCGTCGACGTACTCAATGACATGGTCATCCGCCATAATCCATTGCTGACATGACCGTGAATGATCCAATATCTCGCTGACCTAAAAATTTTATAGTTTTGCACATAAACTACAATTACTCAACTTAAAAAAAACACAATTCTAATATTCAAATTAATATTCATAATGAGATACCCTGCTCGAGTCAATCTGAGCGGATCGATGCGTATCCTGTAAGCATAGAACATCAGAACTGACTGGTGCAGGGTTCATAGGTACCTCGTGTGCAAATACTTTCAAATTTTTAGTAGCAATTATAATCAAATTTAACCATCATTATTCTAAACTCTAACAATTTATTTACAAACTAACATAGTACATAGATAAACATGAATACTTTCCCAGTAGAAGATGACGGTGCCGATGATTGGGACACCTAGCTTTGTTATGATGAGTTGTTTGTAATTGCTACACCTATTACGTTGATAGACTTTGTGTTCTTCATTCATAGTACCACGTATGCGAACAAAAGGTGGGCGACTCATCGCCCTTCTAACTTTAGGTGGTAAGAAAGTAGGCCTGATTAGTCTCTAATATTGCATAATTTTATAACATCTGCACATTTATCTTATATAAAATACTGCTAATAATGGTTTGCTTGTGTGATCCTAGATCCATGGTGTGCAATGAAGAAGAAGACCCTAAATCACCATTTAATAGGTGATTAAAGGCCTAAAAAGTAGCCATTGACTTTAGGAGGTGATTCTGTCAGACCAGGGGATCAAATCAGAAATTCAGAAAATCAAACTGATAGGGGACTAAAGCAACTGCACGCAGCAGGCGGCGTTGCGCGCGCCGCCCTGGTAAAGGTTATGCTTCCGTTTCCGCGGCCGTGCTGGCGCGGCGCGAAGCCTTGGGCCAGGGGTTGCCCCCTGGACCCCTTTCCCCTGGTGCTTATAAATACCCCCCTGGGGTTCTTCAAAGAGATATCCAGAGAGTTTAGGATCTTTATGTTAGTTTATTTTTGGAGTTGTAGTTATTGTGTTTTCTTCTTCTTCTAGTTTAGTTTAGCCATTAGAGTGAAAGAGAAAGAGAGTATGTACAAGTTGTATTTGAAGGTGACAAGCTTATATAAGTATTACTTCTCTTTCTTCTTTCAGTACTTGTTGTCTTCATTTGCTTTTACTTTCTTATTTTAGTGTAATACTCCTTCTCTTTACTTCTCTCTTGTTATTTCTTTTCTTATTCATGTCTAACTAACTCTTTTATGCGTGGCTAACTAACTACTAACCCACTAATCTCTAACAACTTGATTGATAACCCAAATGAGTCAATAGTGTCAAACAAGCCTTATGCAAACGAGAGTTATGACATCTTAAGACGAGGGTTCTAACTCTAACTTACTTATAAGTATTAGCTCTCTTATATTTCATGCTTAACAGGTTTTTGATGATTTATAGATTGTAAAGTTTGCTTGTCTTTGTAAGTTAGAGATATCCCTATTAATCTTTATCGATACCATTTGTGCACTTGTTTCTTCCCTCATTCTCCCCTTCGATTGGATATTGACAAGGGAATGTTCAAGTTTTACCGTGTAGAGCTAAGTTAAAGGAAGGATTTTTATTTGGTCTCTAACGTGAATTGTTCCTATGCATAAAGGTTATGTTTGCCTATGATCTATCGTGAGGCTACATCTTCAAGAAGTTAGAGATTAGTGAGAGCACTTAGTAGAAAGTTAGGCATGCGTTTTACCATTAAGAAAATTCACTTTTACAAACCAACAAACCAATCCAAACAATTCTTGAAACAACACTTTTTTTTATTTCAATTCTTTATTTGAAATAAAGTACTTTTTCTTTACTTTGAACAACGAAGCCACTGAAAGTACACCTAGAGGGTGGGTGTGAATAGGTGTACTGCTAATCTAATGAACTAAATGCGAAAATTAAAAAACTAATTGCAACTACACTTAATGCAACCAACGAGTGTAGCCGAATTCCCGGTGAAGGGCTCTAAACTAACTCCTCCTGATTCCTCTGAATAAGAGTTGAGGTGCTATATGAAGCTCTCGTGGTTAAGCACAAGTGAGGCACACACAAACAAGCAAAGCATATAATGAATGTATGACAATATGAAATGATGCAAGGCACAATAGTAAAGAGAGATAGTTAGAAAGACAATGGATCAATCGCTAACACACGAATATGTTTCAAGGTTCAAGCACACAGCTCTACGTCCCCGCCTTCATACAGAAGGATTTCCAATCCACTTGTCCACACAGGACTCCCACACAGGGAACCTCCACTGAGGATTTGGGGCAAATACAACAGGGAGTACACAACTCCTCTCTCAATTACAAATTCCACCTCTACACTTAGAGTCTAGGCACAAAGCCACACAAATCAACCTCACAAATGAGGGATAGGCACAAAGCCAATACAACCAATCAACCTCTCACTAGAGGGATAGGGCACAAAGCCACCACTCCACAAATCAACCTCTACACAAGAGGGATATCACAAGTAGGGAGGGTTTACAGCTTGGTGATCAAAAAGACCACAAATAATTCTTTTCCACAAAAACAAAGATCCTATAGAGAGGATAGAATGATATAGCTCAAGTGTGGAAAAACAAAAAGTTTGGAAATCAAAAACTCAAAGAAAAATGCTTAGGAAACAACTAGAATAAGTTTGAAATGAAGATCAAAAGCAATATTCCAAATATCCAATTTTCTTTGATTTTTTCAACCCTTTAAAACAAATAAAGATGAATCCTTTTTGGCTCTAAAAACACTTTTTAAAACTTGTATAAAACACTTATAGATAGGAGAATTTTTGCTCTTTAAAGTCTTAGAGAAAACCTCTCTCAAATGGGGTATTTATAACCCCAAAAGGAATCTGCCCGTTGGCAGCTGACAAGGCCAGAATTGGCCTTCCGGTCGACCGGCCGGTCGACCAGCCAACGGTCAATTTTTTGACCGTTGAGCCTTCCGGTCGACCGCCGGCCGACCGGGCCCTGAACCAGAGAGCAACGGCTCTCTAGCCGGTCAACCGGGGCAACCCGAGAGTGCGTTGCTTTCAGTCGGTCGACCGTGCGGTCGACCGGCCAACTGACACGGCCAAGTGCACATTCTTGTGCACGTCCGGTCGACCACTCCGGTCGACCGGCTCCTGGTCCGGTCGACCGCCAGAGCCTGGCAGAATGGGATTAGGGACTGAAAAAACTTGATTTTTTATTTAAATAAATCCCATAAATTCTCTAAAAATCCACAAAAATAAGTTCAGTATAATACATTGATATACAAACTTGTGTGAAAAATTTTAACACAAATTTCAAACTTTTTGAACCATTTTTGTAACTTACAAATTTTGCCGAAAACCAAAAACTGTATTTTCTAAAACTTGGATTTTTGAATTGAAAATTTGTTTTGTCCAAAACTTATCCAAATACAAAAACATGATACTTAAACAACTTGAAGCATGTTTTATATGGATATAATCCAATATACATATAAAAAATATATCAATGTTTTGATATTAAATCCGAAAATATGTTTTGTTAAAACACAAAACTCCAAACACATGAATATGCATATCAAAATAAGTTTGTCTAAGATATGAAGCATACATGTATATGAACAAATCTAATACACATTAAACAAAGTAAACTTGTTTTGATTCTATCTATTCAGGAAAATCAAGATCGGTTAAACTAAAAATCGAAAACCAAAACCAAAACATGAAACGTGTGTGTGTGTGTGTTGTGAACTTGAGTATCACACTATCTAGTCTTTACAAATGGATCTAAAAATATAAACTAAACTATGTACCGAAGTCTTCTTGACGAACTCTGTCTTCAAGCTGACTCGATCCAAACGTGATCCACCGAGCTTGACTCCAATGAGTGCTAGATATGAACTTTGTCGCTCAGGCTCTTGAATCACCACGAGAGAAGCTCCAAAACTCCTTTGTTGAAACTAATCACCTACTAATATCTTGGTTAAGTATCTGAAACTAAACATCACAAGATTATTAGTAAACATAACTACATGAGTTAATCATCATCAAAATTAGAGTGGAAAGCCTCTGGGCCAACAGCCACATCAAAGCTTCCGTCGCTCCCCCTCCTTGTGGATACAACCCATATAGCCACTTTGCTAGTACGGAAGAATCGCAAAAGCAGTAATATCAACCCACATTCCTTTACTTATATTTGTGCATGCTTTTTGCCGATCAAATTTTGGTGCCATTACCGGGGAGGGTACGACTTTATTGTTCAATACTAAAGATTTTTTTTTGTTTTTGTATGTAGGAGAAGTACCAAGGAGCTAACTATTATGCGAAGCAAGAATGATGGCCAAAGACATTGCAAGAGGAATTCATTTGCCCTCGGAAAATTTGTGTAAAAGCGAATTTTCCCGATTTAAGTACTAACAAAAACTCTTTTGCAGGGTTGCCAAAAATCGCTCAAATTCTTTCTCAAATTTTTAGTTCATTTGTATGCTTCACCTTTACACTTGTAATAATTCAACAAAATCCATTTGTTGCTAAATTGAAAATCGAATTAGACTCTTGCATTTAGGGCACGTGTCTATTTCAATTCATTTTAATTTCTGTTGAAGAGTGTTAGAGAAAGGTACGTATGCATTCATATAGAATAGGACCAACATTTTGGAGCGATTTATCACTTTGAGTGTTATCTTGTTATGAATATATTGTACACTTGCACAATTGACATTAAGGGCAAAACCTCAAATAAACAAGTTAAGGTAGGGATTTCATTACCCTTCCTTAACCCAAAAATTATCTCCAAGTGCACTCACATATCCTAAGTCTTAACTAAAAATTGATAGATGTTGGCCCTAGGGCATCTCAGACTAACTAAGAGATTAATCGAGGGTGAAAATTACAAGAATTATACTCCTATAAAATCGGTGTCTAAGGAAAGAGGATTGAGAGGTTAAGCCTCGAAAGCTCCGTGGTTTGGCTTAATTAAGGCTCGTGACTCACGCCCGAATATCTCCCACCAAGTTTTGCCCTCTCCTGGCCGATTAGCTTATAGTCGAGTTCCTGCGGCAACCTCCCCGGAGAATCGACCTGTTAGGAGTCGTCTAGGTCTAGGTACCTTAGACTAAGGCTTGGTAGTTGCTTCTCTTTCTTTTTGTTTGTTTTTATTCTTTTCGATTATTTGTTGTCTATACGTTGTTTGTGATGTGTTGTATGCAAGAGTGGGTTAGAGATCTTGTAACTTCCAGATTAATCAGAAACACTTCTGTACCCTTGGATCTAGAACCGGTGATGGCATCTCTACAGGACGGTTTAACCCGATCAGAACCTCACTGTCATCTTGTATAAAACTTCCTGAGGCGAATGAAAATAACTTTGAATTAAAGCCTCAATTCATCAACACTCTTCCGAAATTTCATGATTTAGAATCGGAGGATGCATACTTCTTTATTAGGAATTTGAAGAAATATGCCTCATGATGCGCATTTCCCAGTTAGGAGATGATGTCGTAAGGTTACGTTTCATTTCCTTTTCCCTAAAAGACCTAGCTAAGAAATGGTTATACAGTTTGGTTGTAGATTCAGTTACAACGTGGGATGATTTTATCAAGGTCTTCTTGAAGAAATTCTACCCAATTCACAAGACTGCCCTCATGAGAAAGAATATCATGCAGTTTAGATAAGAAAATAGTAAACCATTTTGGAGATATTTTGAACGATTCAAAGATCTCCTAGCTCAGTGCCCTCATTACGGTGTAGAGAAATGGCGTCAATATCAGATTCTCTATGATGGTTTGGATTATCAAACGAAAACCCTGTTACAAACCATGTGTCAGGGAGGGTTCTTATAAAAGGATGAAAATTAGGGTTAAGATTTGTTTGAGGATCTAACTGAGAAAACCCTGCAATGGGAGCCAGCCTCGAAAAAATCAAGGAATTCACAGTCTATAGCTTCAAAGGGGGGCTCATATCCTTAGAATCATCCATAGCTACTGAAGCTAAGATCACGACCCTGATGAGGAGAATAGAGGCAATAAAAGAACCAGCGATATCAACCAAATCAACCCACTACCAATTCACAATCCGGGTTGTTCATACTGTCAGGCACCGAACCATATTTTTGAAGAGTGTCTTGTTTTTCATACTCAGCAAGTACCGCTAAACAACATGAATGTGGCCTACTCACGGCCATAACACAATCCATACTCGCAAACGTACAATCCTGGTTGGAGAAATCACCCAAATTTCTCTTGGGCCCAAAACAATCGTCCCAAGTCCAATTTCTCCAATAATCTTCACCACCCCAATCATCAAGTACATCATCCAGTCAAGCTCCATCTTCCTCCTTCCAAAGTTCACCAATAGAGAAGAAATTCAGTAAATTGGAAGAGAGCATGAAACCTTTTATGAAGTCCCAAACAACCTTCATGCAAAATCAAGGTCAAACATTGAGCAATCATTCACAGGCTATATCGAGATTGAAATGCAGAAGAGTCAATTAGCTAACTCTCTAAGTGAAAGACCAAAGGGTAATTTACCTAGTCAGCTGCTAGTTAAGCCGAAGAACTCCAATCAAGCATATGAAATTCAGGATCGTTGACACTCGAAAAAGGCAGAACTCCCGCATTCATCTCCAACCGGTCTGAACGACATTTAACTTATCGACATTTGCAAAAGATAAGTCGAAGACAAGCTGATGACCAGAGATAAGGCAGCAACATGGACATTACTAATTCAGTAAAATAGATAGTAAGTCACAATTGCCTTTTGGAGAGACCCAAGCAGGTCTAAGATGCTAAGTTAGCTCAATACTTAGCATGGCATAAGCCCAAGGTAAGCTTCATAGCTCCGCATGGAACTAACAGCTTCGCCTAAGCTTGGTTGGTAGCCACGCTTTGAAGCTAACTATTAGCTCTGCCTGAAGCTTTCCATTTAACCCCGCCAGAGGCTGATCCAAGAGCTTCGCGCAAGAAGCCTTATCCCTGGCTGGTTTAGCACCGCTATGGGCCGGGTCATAGCTCCGCCATGAACTGAGTCTTAGCTTCGCACGAGGCCCTGAAGGAAACTTCGCCTGAAGCTATGAGCTAAGTCTTAGCTTCGCGTGATCTAGCTTCGCATGATCCAGCTCCGCAGTGAGCTTTGTCAGGTCATCAAATTGACCGTTTCAAAATCCCACGAGGGATTAATGGGTGAACCCCACTAATTTAGTGGGATTAACGCCACTTTAAGTAGGCGGTTACACCCGCCCACTTCGTCCCACATTAAGTAGAGACAATTAAGCCATAAATGGCAAGAGGGCATTCGCACAGACCCTCCAGCTTTGCCAAAAGCTCGCAAAGAGCTTCGCGGTAAGGCCATTTGCGAGCTTCGCGTGAAGCTAATGACTGATTCAGCTTTGCTGAAATCAAGGGGGCAGTTACACCCCACTTTTGACTATAAATAGTCCCTTACTGAACACAAAGAGGGAGATAGAGGGACAGAGAGGAGATGGCTAAAAGAAAGAGCAGAATTCCTAACAAAAGGGCTATACTGATCTTCTGTTCTCTGATTCCCCAAACCAAGCGAGAAGGGAGTCTTATTAGGAGGCAGTTCGATCATTGATCGATTGCATCATCAAAGGGATAAAGTGATCGCACCCTGATCAAATTCCTATCGGCACATTTCCTCAGAAATCTCAGAGGATATCTACTTGTAATTCTTCCTTTATTACTTGTAATTTCGCTTCTCTACCCTTTTTGTAAGTTTTCCCTGAACCAAGTTTTTCAATAGAAAATAAGATGGTGACTCCCCTAGGGAAATTGGTCTTCTGGCGCAACAAGAAGACAGTGTCGCAATGCAACAATCAGAGTCTTGAAAACTTAGTTATTCATTTCGATCAAGAAAAATTCAAAGAATTGCTCTCTGAGGGTAGTCTGGTGCTCCATGCTCAAAAGCACAGTACGATCTCCGTGGCCAGGCTTCAGAGCAGAAGCCAACCTTAGCCGGGCGAGCAACTGGACGAACCTCGTCCCAACTCCTCTCAGCCTCCTCCACAGGGGCTAAAAGTGCCTTACGCAAGGTCAGCCAGGTCCCTGCGAACCTAAAACTTCGCTTCCGAAGCAGACGTGAAAGCCGAAGAAGAAAGCTCCGTATGAAGCTTCAGGTGAAGTTCCATCAGGCGAAGCGTAACTGCAACTTCACCTATCACGTGAAGACAAAGGTAAACTGCCTATCCAGTTTGGCAGCTTCGCCAAGGCTATTAGTCGCGACGCTAGATTAGTAACTCTGCCTTCGCCTGATCTAGGAGCAGTAACTCCTTGCGCCAACCTCGTTCTTACGAGCGAAGTTATCGACGGCTTGGCTAACTCAGCGCCAGTACCTCAGGGTACGAGCGAAGTTTTCAGCCGCAAGACTGAAACTGAAGCACTCAGCAGTGCTAGTCATCTTCGCTACAAGGGTGCGAACAAAGCACCACATCGTGCTTTGCTCTCAGAATCTTCCAACGCTAAGTCTGTTCTTCATAGTGGAGTTAGGGGATCATCCCCGGGTGCTAATGCAGCTTTAGCGCCTAACGGTGCTACCACAGTTCTTAGCCGCGAAGCTATAACTAAAACACTATGCAATGCTGATCGCCTCTATGACAATGCAAAGAATGAGGCCTCGTCCTGTGCTTCGCTTCCAAAGCCTGTGGGTGCTAAGTCTGCCCCTGCAAATACAACTTTAAGCAAAAAAGTGATTTCAAAATCACCTGAACAGTCCAGTACGCGCTTCATCCGGGTCTCCGCACTGGATCGCTTAAACTCGGTTAATCCCGACCTGCGAGAGTTCTTAACTAACAAGCAGAAGTTAGAACTACTCCAAACTTCTCCCTCCCATTGTGAACAAGTGGGATGTCAGCTGGTGATGGTTCATTCAGCCCATTACCGATTAGGATCAATGCCCGCCATTTTTTCAAACCGACAGTTAGTTTTTAATCGACTCTCGGTGCAGGCTCCTACGAAGTATCACAAAAGGAGCAAATCGCGAAATCTACCAGATTTGTCATCTGCATCCGTCAACATGATAGGAAGGGGATGTGAACCGCATAGGGGTAGGTGAGCGCCGCGTGGTGCAATTAATCTCTAATTTTGCATAATTTTCATCACATTCTCACATTTATTTGATAATAAATTCTGCTAATAATACCTTGCTTCCTTGATTCTAGGTCCATGGTGTTCAAATGAAGAAGAAGACCTAAATCACTATTTAATTGGTGATTAAGATCCTACCAAGTAGCCATTGACCTTAGAGTGAAGATTTTGTCAGCCTAGGGAGTCAAATCGTAAATCCAGGAGTACAGGTGGTCAGAAGACAGTCTGGGCGACGCGCTACCCAAAACTGGGCGCGCGCCGCCCTGGCTTGGCCGCAGAAACGCGGCCAAAGCCGCGTTTTCGCGGCCATCTTAGCGCGCGCTTCAGTTTTGGGTCACGTGCTGTGCACGTGGCCTCCTTTGCCCTGGTACCTATAAAAGCCCCCCAGGGGTCTTCAATTGAAGCAGATCCAGAGTTTAGAGCAAGTTGTTGTAATTTTGTTTTTAAGATTTGTAGTTGTTGTTCTTCTTCTTCTAGTTGTAGGTTTAGCCATTAGAGTGAAAGAGAGAGAGAGTGTGTAAAAGTTGTATTTGGAGGGTGACAATCAATACAAGTAATTACTTCTCTTCCTTCTTTCCATTTACTTGTCTTTGCATTTACTTTTACTTGTTGTAGTGTAACTTCTTTCTTCTCCACTTCTTCTCTTTTACTTTGTTGTAGTGTAACTTCCTCTCTTTAACTTTTCTTTTCTTTTGTTTTCTTGTAGTGTACCCCCCTCTTTCCACTTCTTCTACTTTGTTGTTTCTTTTATTTTTATGGCTAACTAACTTTTTCATTTAGCATGGCTAACTAACTACTAACCCACTAATTTCTAACACTTGTTTGATAACCCGCATGAGTCAATAGTGCCAAACAAGCCTTGTGCAAATGAGAGCTATGGCATTTAAGACGAGGGTTCTAACTCTAATTTACCTACAAGTATCTACTTTCTTATACTTCATGCTTAATGAGTTTTGATGATCTATGAGTTGTATACTTTACTTGTTATTGTAAGTTAGAGACTTTTCCTTTTAACTTTGCCGATACCAATAGTGCACTCAAGTCTTCCCTTATCTCGCCTTCTATCGGATCTTGATAAGGGAATGTCCGAGTTTTTGCCGTGTAAGGCTAAGTTTTAGGATGAACTTTCACTCGATTTTCACGTGAATAGTTCCAATGCACAAGGGTTGTGCTTGCCTATGATCCATCGTGAAGCTATCTTCAAAAAGTTAGAAATTAGTGGGAGCGCTTAGTAGAAAGTTAGCCATGCATTTTTATAACTAAGAAAAAAATCACTTTTACAAACCACCAAAACATTTTCCAACAATTCTTAAAAACAACTTCTTTCACTTTTCAATTCTTTATTTGGAAACAAGAGTTTTCTTTCGTCTTGAACATAAAAGCCGCATCAAGCTTCCATCGCTCTCCCTCCTTGTGGATACGACCCGTATAGCCACTTCGCTACTACGGAAGAATCACAAAAGCAGTAACATCAATCCACACTTCCTTCTTTTATTTAGTGCTTGCTTTTTGCCGATCAAATTTTGGCGCCGTTGCCGGGGAGGGAATGGCTTTATTGTTCACTACTAAAGATTGTTCTTTTTGTGTGTAGGAGAAGTACCAAGGAGCTCACCATCACGGGAAGCGAAGGAGGTGGCCAAGAACATTGCGCGAGGATTTATTTGCCCTCGGAAAAAATTCGTGTAAAAGCGAGTTTTTCCGATTGAAGTACTAACAAACTCGTTTGCAGGGTTGCCGAGCGCCGCTAAAAAAAAAGTGCTTTCAAAATTTCTAGTTTCCTTGGATGCTTCATCATATGCATGTGTAATAAATTCAACAGAAATTTACTTGTTGCTTAATTGAAAATTGGATTAGACTTTTGCATTTAGGGCACGTGTCTATTTCAATTCATTTCAATTTCTGTTGAAGAGTGCTGGAGATAAGGTACGTGTGTATTCATATAGAATAGGACCAACATTCTGAAGTGATTTACCGCTTTGAGTGTTACCTTGTTGTGAATAAACTGTACACTTGCACAATTGACTTTAAGGGCAAAACCCAAATAAACAAGATAAGGTGGGGATTTCATCACCCTTCCTTAGCCCAAAAATCATCTCCAAGTGCACTCACATTTTCCCAAGACTTAACTAAAAATCAATAGACGTTGGCCCTAGGGACATCTCGGACTCACTAAGAGATTAACCGAGGTTGAAAATTGTAAGAACTATACTCCTGCAAAATCGGTGTCTAAGGAAAGTGGATTGAGAGGTAAAGCCTCGAAAGCTCCGTGATTTGGCATAATTAGGCCCGTGGCTCTGCCCGGATACCTCCCCCCGAGCTTTGTCCTTTCCTGGCCGATTAGCTTGTAGTCGAGTTCCTGCAACAACCTTCCCCGGAGAATCGACCAGTTAGGAGTCGTCTAGGTCCAGGTACCTTAGACTAAGGCTTGTGGTTGTTTTTCTTTCTTTTGTTTGTTTTTAGTTCTTTTTTCGATTGTTTGTTGTCTTCACGTTGGTTGTGGTGTGCTGCATGCAAGAGTGGGTGAGAGATCCGTCAACTTCCAGATTAACAAGAAACACTTCTCTACCCTTGCATTCAGAACCAGTGATGGCGTCACTTCAGGATAGATTTTACCCGATCAGAACTTCACTTCCATCTTGCATAAAACTTCCTAAAGCAAACGGTAATAATTTTGAGTTAAAGCCCCAATTCATTAACACTCTTCCCAAATTTCATGGTTTAGAATCAGAGGACGCTTACTTCTTTGTTAGGGAATTTGAAGAAGTATGCCTCATGATGCGTATACCCCAGCTAGGAGACGATGCCGTTAGGTTACGTTTCATCCCTTTTTCCCTAAAGGACCTAACTAAGAAGTGGTTGTACAGCTTGGCAGCAGATTCAATCACGACCTGGGATGATTTTGTCAAGGCCTTCTTGAAGAAATTCTACCCCATTCACAAAACTGCCCTCATTAGGAAGAACATCATGCAGTTTAAGTAAGACCCGAGCGAACCATTTTGGAGGTTCTTTGAGCGATTCAAAGATCTCCTCGCTCAGTGCCCTCATCATGGCGTGGAGAAATGGCGTCAGTGCCAGATTCTCTTCGATGGTCTAGATTATCAGATTAAGACCCTGTTAGAAATGATGTGTCAGGGAGGGTTCTTGCAGAAGGATGAAAATCAGGGTTGGGATTTGTTTGAGGATTTAGCAGAGAAAACCCTGCAATGGGAGCCAGCCTCGGAAAAACCTAGGAATTCACAATCTATAGCTTCAAGAGGAGGGCTCCTATCTCTAGAATCATTCATAGCTGCCGAGGCTAAGATTGCTACCCTGATGAGAAGGATAGAGGCTCTAGAAACAAAAGAGCCTGCTAGTGTCAACCAGATCAACCCACCACCAATTCACAATCCGGGTTGTTCGTATTGTCAGGCACCGAACCATATCTTTGAAGAGTGCCCTGTTTTTCATGCCCAACAAGTGCCACCGGAACACATGAACACGGCTTACTCACGGTCGCTTCATAACCCCTACTCGCAGACCTACAATCCCGGCTGGAGGAATCACCCAAATTTCTCCTGAGCCCCAAACAATCCTCCCAGACCTAATTTTTCCAACAAATTTCACCATCCTGCTCCTCCACCACCTTTTCCCAGTCAAGCCCCATCTTCCTCCTCCCAAGGCTCTCCAATGGAAAAGAAAATCAGTAAATTGGAGGAGTGCATTTCATTAAGTCCCAAGTCGCTTTTATGCAGAATCAGGGACAAACTCTGAACAGTCATTCACAGGCCATATCAAGGTTGGAATTGCAGATGAGCCAGTTAGCTAGCTCCCTAAGTGAGAGACCTAAGGGTACTTTGTCTAGTCAGCCACTAGCTAACCCAAAAACCTCCAACCAAGCATATGAAGTTCAGGATCCATCAATTAACCAGTGTAATGCTGTTCACACACTGAGATCTGGAAAGAAGGTAGACAACCAGGTCTACCAACAGAAGAGTCCAGTACATCCTGATCCCACTCAAGCCTCCACCTCTGCTAGTTCCTCCCTATCCGCTCCACAAACATCTGACGAGGACAAAGCTGCTGAACAAGTTCATAAGCCTGTAGCACCCTTTCCCAATAGGCTTAGGAACAACAATAAAAATATGCATATGGAGAAAATGCTAGAGATGTTCAACTAGGTCAAGTTAAATGTGCCACTTCTAGACGCTATCCAACAAGTCCCGGCTTATGCCAAATTTCTGAAGGATATGTGTACTAAGAAGAGAAAGACCAATGTGCCCAAGAAAGTGTTCTTGGCCACTAACATAAGCGAAATTCTGTCTGGTCCCATTCTGGTGAAATACAAGGATCCCGGATGTCCCACCATTTCCTGCACCATAGGACAGACCGAAATCAGTAGAGCGCTTCTTGACCTAGGAGCAAGTATCAACTTGCTGCCTCTCTCAGTATACCAGCAGCTTGGGTTGGGTGAGCTAAGCCCAACTCGAGTCACCATTCAGCTAGCTGACCGATCTGTGAAGATCCCGAAGGGGGAAATCACAGACGTCCTCTTCCGGGTCGGGAATTTTATTTACCCTGTTGACTTCATTGTGCTTGAGACCCAACCTGTGTCCAATCTTAGGTCTCAAACTCCTGTCATCTTAGGGCACCCATTCCTTGCTACAGCCAATGCCATAATCAACTGCAGGAACGGGTCCATGCGATTAACTTTTGGAGATATGACGAAGGAAGTCAATGTCTTCAATCTTGGAAGATAGCCTAGGGATGTTAATGATCAGACATTTGAGGTCAATTCTATTGAAAACCTGACCAGTGAGCATGAGGAATGCATGGAGATAGAAACTGAGACAGAGTTTGATCTGGAGGCTGAGGATTTCAATTTAGACCAAATCGTAGATTCAGCAGTGGATTGGGCATCAAGCCCCAGTGTACCCCATCCTAGGATTGAAAGCCCAGAGATTCCCTCCAATGAAGCAACACCTTCCCTAGAGTTGAAAGCCCTGCCTGAACATCTCAAGTACGCCTACCTGGGCGGAAAGGACACCTTGCCAGTCATCATAGCATCCTACCTGACTGAGCAACAAGAGGACAGCTTAATGTCTATTCTGGAAAGACATAGAGAAGCCATTGGATGGACAATGAAGGACATCAAGGGAATAAGTCCAGCCATAGTGCAACATAGAATCCATTTAGTTGATGAAGCAATCCCTAGGAGGGACCCACAACGCAGGCTTAACCCTCTCATGCAAAAGGCAGTGAAGGCTGAAATTCTAAAACTATTAGATAATGGGATCATTTATCCCATTTCTGATAGCCAATAGGTTAGCCCGGTTCATGTGGTCCCAAAGAAGGCTGGCTTTACGGTAGTAGAAAATGAGGAAAAAGAGTTGGTACAAACAAGATTGCCTACCAAGGTTCGTGTTTGTATCGACTACAGGAAGTTGAATGCTGCTACCCGTAAAGACCATTTCCCGCTACCCTTCATCGACCAAATGCTTGAGCGTTTGGCTGGACATGAGTACTACTGCTTTCTGGATGGGTACTCGGGATACAATCAAATCCCCATTGCTGCAGAAGAACAGGAAAAGACAACGTTCACTTGCCCGTTCGGAACCTTTGCTTATAGGCGCACGCCTTTTGGATTGTGCAATGCTCCTGCAACGTTCCAACGGTGCATGCTTAGTTTGTTCTCTGATATGGTGGAACGTTTTCTTGAGATTTTCATGGATGACTTCTCCATCTACGGAGATTCATTTGATCAATGTCTTCATCACTTAGAGTTAGTGCTATAAAGATGCATTGAGAAGAACCTAACTCTAAACTGGGAAAAATGCCATTTTATGGTGAGACAGGGGATTGTCTTGGGCCATGAGATTTCGAGGAGAGGCATAGAAGTGGATAAGGCTAGGGTAGAAGTGATTGCTAAGCTCCCACCACCCAAAAGCATCAAGGATATTAGGTCCTTTTTAGGGCATGCTGGGTTCTACCGACGGTTCATTAAGGACTTTAGCAAAATTGCGAGGCCCTTAACTAACTTGCTCGCTAAGGGCGTGCCCTTTGACTTCAATGATGAATGTTTCAAGTCTTGGGGGAGGCTTAAGCAAGAACTGATTTCTGCACCTATCATTTCTGCTCCTAATTGGGCCCAGCCATTTGAAATCATGTGTGATGCATCTGATTTTGCAATTGGTGCTGTTCTAGGACAGCGCATCGATAATAGGCAGCACATGATTTACTATTCGAGTAGGACCTTGAATGACGCCCAACAGAACTATACAACGACTGAGAAGGAATTCTTGGCCGTTGTCTTTGCGTTAGAAAAATTTCGGCCCTACTTGTTAGGTTCGAAAACGGTGATTTTCACGGATCACTCGGCTCTGAAATACCTCATGACCAAGAAGGAAGCAAAAGCCCGACTGATTCGGTGGATCCTTTTGCTTCAAGAATTTGACTTAGAAATCCGGGATAAACGAGGTATTGAAAATGTGGTTGCTGATCATCTTTCACGAATTCCGAATGCACCAACCATCCAAGCTCCGATCAACGAGGATTTCCCTGATGAGCACATCCTAGCCATTCTTAAGGAACCCTGGTATGCTGACATCGTTAATTACCTGGCCACGGGACAATTACCCGCTGACTGGACAAAGCAAGACCAATACCGCTTCTTTGCCCAAGTATGGTACTTCTTCTGGGAAGAACCGTATCTTTTTAAGTATTGTCCAGACCAAATAATTAGACGATGCATACCCGAGGAGGAACAGAGGAGTGTGCTCAGCTTTTGTCATGATCTTGCATGCGGAGGACACTTCGGTCCCCGTAAGACTGCAGAGAAGGTTCTACAAAGTGGGTTCTACTGGCCCACTTTATTCAAGGATTCATATCATTTTTGCAAGTCATGTGCAAATTGTCAGAAAATCGGGAAAATTTCTAGAAGAGACATGATGCCCCTGAACCCAATCCTTGAAGTTGAAATCTTTGATGTTTGGGGTATCGATTTCATGGGGCCATTCCCCAACTCCTTCGGTAACCAATTCATTTTGGTTGCTGTTGATTATGTCTCTAAATGGGTAGAAGCTGTGCCGACCAAGACGAATGACAACAAAGTGGTTGTCAAATTTCTTAAAGATAACATCTTCTCCCGATTTGGCACCCCGAGAGCAATAATTAGTGATAATGGATCACATTTCTGCAATAGAGTTTTTGAAACTCTGATGCGAAAATATTCCATCAATCACAAGTTATCAACCCCGTATCATCCCCAGACAAATGGGCAGGTAGAGGTCACCAACCGATAGATCAAGCTCATTCTGGAAAAGACTGTCGGACAAAACCGAAAGGATTGGTCGGTTAAGCTCAATGATGCATTGTGGGCTTACCGTACCGCATTTAAGACAGTTCTGGGAATGTCTCCTTACAGACTCGTGTTTGAAAAAGCCTGTCATCTGCCAGTAGAATTAGAACACCGGGCCCTCTAGGCAATTAAGCAACTCAACTTTGACCTGACCAAGGCCGGTGAACTTAGGAAACTGCAGATTTCTAAATTAGAGGAGATACGGAATGAAGCTTATGAGAATGCACGAATCACCAAGAGCAGGACCAAATTTTTTCATGACCAAATCATAACCCAGAAAACCTTTGCACCGGGAGATAGGGTTCTGCTATATAACTCTAGACTTCATATTTTCGCGGGGAAGCTAAAAACTCGTTGGTCGGGACCATTCATTGTGCGCACTGTTTTCCCACACGGTGCTGTGCTTATTGCCGACCCTAAAAGTAACACGAAATTTAAAGTGAATGGGTAAAGACTGAAGCCCTTCTTGACCACTAAGCCGATGATTCCAGATGATAGTGTGCTGACTCTTTTTGCCCCATCATACACCTAACCCCACCAAAAAAAAAAAATTGTTTATATGCTTACCCCGTGTACATTCTTTCGCCTATTTGCACTTGGCCGGCCCGAGTCCACGAAGACGGTAACATCATTCCTTCCCCCTATTTATTGCCTTTGCATCTGCATTCATTGAGGACAATGCATTAGATAGGTGTGGGGGGTGCTAACACTTTTTCTTTTTCTTTTTCTCTTCTTTCTTCCTTCTTTCAAAAAAAAAAAAAAATCTCAGGTTGAAAAGAAATTTCATACTCTTTATTAAAACACCAAAAGATTGTAGGAATTATGGGACCTTAGTAATAAATCTTTATTTTTGCCTAAGTAAACAAGAAAGAATGGTTTGACTAAAATGATAGGAGGGATAAGGAAAATAATTCATACCTTTTATTTAGTCTTAGTAGAATATGCATAATTCACACACACATGCTTGGGATTTAGAGACACAACTCTGAAAAAAAAAAAAGAAAAAAGCTGGATAATTGTGCCTCAAGAAGCATGATTACTCACGCTGAAAAAAAAAGAGAAACTGGATAATTGTGCCTCAAGAAGCATGATTACTCACGCTAAAAAAATAATAATAATAAATAAATAAAAATAAAAATAAAAATCCTATATATAAATAAATCTTGATTTCGTGGCCTACTCCACTTGCATATTTGATCTGAAGGGTGTTTTTCCACCTGGTGCCCTAAGACCATCTGGTTTGGGAGTCATCGGTTTGATATGTGTTACATAAGTGAAGTAGAAAGCCTAATGGAATCAAGAATAATAAGTAAATATTAATAAAATTAAATGATATTCAAGGTTGAGTTGAAAAATCCCAAGCACATTACACTTACACATTATGCATACCTATCTAAAGCAAAATAAAAGAATGAGTTAGAAGTACAAGATCCTTTCTAAATTTAAAGAAAAACCAAAGTTTCTTCTTTTATGAAGGCTAAAGTATAAGAGGACTTATGAGGGTTAAACCTAATTCTTACATCATTCGGTTATTTTTACTTAGATGATTGAAACTTCTTTTTCAAAAAAAAAAAAAAATCTTCTAACAACTAACTTCTTGTCTTTACTTATTGGATTTTGTGGGTGCAATCCGCTGAAAACCCTCAGGAGACAACACTCCTCCTCTAGGGGAAACCTAGAGGTTTAAAGGCTTGTTGCACATGCTCAGTGCAATTGCGTCACCTGCGAAAGTGGTATAATAATTCTCTTATTTTTGTTTTGCTCGGGACGAGCAAAAAGATAAGTGTGGGGGTGTGATTAGTCTCTAATTTTGCATAATTTTCATCACATTCTCACATTTATTTGATAATAAATTCTGCTAATAATATCTTGCTTCCTTGATTCTAGGTCCATGGTGTTCAAATGAAGAAGAAGACCTAAATCACTATTTAATTGGTGATTAAGATCCTACCAAGTAGCCATTGACCTTAGAGTGAAGATTTTGTCAGCCTAGGGAGTCAAATCGCAAATCCAGGAGTACAGGTGGTCAGAAGACAGTCTGGGCGACGCGCTAACGCGGCCATCTTGGCGCGCGCGCTTCAGTTTTGGGCCACGTGCTGTGCACGTGGCCCCCTTTGCCCTGGTGCCTATAAAAGCCCCCCAGGGGTCTTCAGTTGAAGCAGATCCAGAGTTTAGAGTAAGTTGTTGTAATTTTATTTTTAAGATTTGTAGTTGTTTTTCTTCTTCTTCTAGTTGTAGGTTTAGCCATTAGAGTGAAAGAGAGAGAGTGTGTAAAAGTTGTATTTGGAGGGTGACAATCAATACAAGTAATTACTTCTCTTCCTTCTTTCCATTTACTTGTCTTTGCATTTACTTTTACTTGTTGTAGTGTAACTTCTTTCTTCTCCACTTCTTCTCTTTTACTTTGTTGTAGTGTAACTTCCTCTCTTTAACTTTTCTTTTCTTTTGTTTTCTTGTAGTGTACCCCCCTCTTTCTATTTCTTCTACTTTGTTGTTTCTTTTATTTTTATGGCTAACTAACTTTTTCATTTAGCATGGCTAACTAACTACTAACCCACTAATTTCTAACACTTGTTTGATAACCCACATGAGTCAATAGTGCCAAACAAGCCTTGTGCAAATGAGAGTTATGGCATTTTAAGACGAGGGTTCTAACTCTAATTTACCTACAAGTATCTACTTTCTTATACTTCATGCTTAATGAGTTTTGATGATCTATGAGTTGTATACTTTACTTGTTATTGTAAGTTAGAGACTTTTCCTTTTAACTTTGCCGATACTAATAGTGCACTCAAGTCTTCCCTTATCTCGCCTTCTATCGGATCTTGATAAGGGAATGTCCGAGTTTTTGCCGTGTAAGGCTAAGTTTTAGGATGAACTTTCACTCGATTTTCACGTGAATAGTTCCAATGCACAAGGGTTGTGTTTGCCTATGATCCATCGTGAGGCTATCTTCAAAAAGTTAGAAATTAGTGGGAGCACTTAGTAGAAATTTAGCCATGCATTTTTACAACTAAGAAAAAAATTACTTTTACAAACCACCAAAACATTTTCCAACAATTCTTAAAAATAACTTCTTTCACTTTTCAATTCTTTATTTGGAAACAAGAGCTTTCTTTCGTCTTGAACATAAAAGCCGCATCAAGCTTCCATCGCTCTCCCTCCTTGTGGATACGACCCGTATAGCCACTTCGCTACTACGGAAGAATCGCAAAAGCAGTAACATCAACCCACACTTCCTTCTTTTATTTAGTGCTTGCTTTTTGCCGATCATGGTGCTAACTCCCCTTCGTTCAGTTCTCCAAACTAGGACTATAGTCCTGGCTTAGGCCAAGTTTTGGTAGGCGAAGAAGGTGTGTTCCGAAGTACCAGATCTAGGGTGGCAATACCCTACAATTATGAGCAGCCATCCTCCTCGATTGGAGTAATATTACCAGAACCATTGAGAAGTTTATTCCAATGGTCTGATGATGAGGGGGAAGATAGTGGGTATGCCTCTTCGGCAACAGTTAGCTCGATACGAATGGTTAGAGTGTAGGTGCATATGGTTGATAACGGTAATGATGACCTCCATCGATGGTTAGAAGCTTAGGAGCAAACCTCCAAGTCCCAGTAAGAAGCCTTGGACAACATTCAACAGATGCTTGCTCAACTCCTCACTAACCGAAATAACAATGATACTGGGAGTAATCATAATGAGGAAGAACATAATGATGAAGAGCAACCTAAGACTGAGAAGTCAAAGAAAAGTTCTTCTATGGATGCTGAAGTTCTTAAAGGCATTCAAGCTCAGATCGCATCCCTAACCCAAAGAGGTGAACTGAAGAAAGTAGTGGCAGTCCTTCCTTACCCCTTGGAATGTGATTCAGTACCATACCCGCCAAAGTTCAAGCCACCAACTTTACATACGTATGATGGTAAGAGCTCGCCAAACTAGCACATCTATTACTTCCGGTCTCAGACCGATAACGTTATAGATCACAATGCTATTATGGCCAGACTGTTCATTGGCACCCTGAAGGGGGTAGCATTTGACTGGTTCTAAAGCCTTCCTCTAAGCTCTATCAATTCCTGAATTGGCTTAGAGACTCGATTTCTTTCTCATTTTTACGAGGACGACACTGAGGTAACCATGGATAAACTCCTCTCCATTGTACAGAGAAAAGGAGAATCTGTCCGTGACTACATTGAGCGGTTCAAAAATTTATCTCTGATGTGCCCAGCAGGGATGTCATTGCCCATGCTCTTGCAGACATGTAGGCATAACATTTTGGACCAAGTAGAGATTCGTATAAGCCCATACGTGGAAGGAATTAGTCGAGCAAGCTGAAATAGCCGAAAAGTCAGCTAAAAAGTTTGAACCATCTATCCCTAAAGGCAAATGGAGTATGAATAATAAGGGGCGCAGCGACATGCCACAATCTTTCCAAGTCAAAGGGAAAGAGACCATGTCCGTCGAATTGTCAGGGGACATCCCTCCAAAGACCAAGAAGAGCAGCGTCAATAATCAGGAGTTTAAGTTTCCTCCGAAACAATACTCCTTCAAAGACGAGCATGTGGTTACAATATTCCATTTACTCCACAAAGGCAATAAATTGAAACTCCAGAGGCTCGATGCCCTAACGAAGTGGGATGCACAAACGATCCCAACTATTGCCTCTTTCATAGGATGGTGTATCATCCTACTAACAAGTGCTTTGTCCTCAAGGACAAAATTCAGGCTTTGATCGATGCCGGGGTTCTGACTCTAAAGTCAGAACAAAAGAAAGTCACTGCAAACATGATGACCCTTGAGTTCGGTAAGACCCTAAAAGTCACAGTTCCTGATGGGTCCTTTCTAATCCTTAAGCACGTCTGGAGATAAACGATCCTTCAACTAAATATCAAGAGATTAAGGGTCTCGTCCCCTTAACATTAAAAATGGGGGAGATCATGTGGATACACCTAGACCTCACCCAAGACGAACAGTGGAATTCGAAGAAATCTAGGTCAAAGGGCAAATCTTGCAACATTATCTCTATCTTATCGGATGACGGCAATGTGACATCAGCTTCTCTTAGCGATTCTGAAGGAGAAAGGCACGCTTGCACAACGCAGGCTGATGTATCTCAGCCGACGGATACTCGATCCAGAAAAACCATACTTGAAACAGTATGAGAGAATTACTGACGAGACACAACAGCAAACGACGTCAGTACAAGTACCCATGTTGGTCCCGACCTCGGGAAAAGAGAAGTAGAAAGAAGTCCGGTTTGACCATGTCCTGAAGAAACCTTCAGGCCCGGGACTTAACATACCTTTTCGCTTTGGCATATTAGCCTAGCTGACTAATATCCCCGCTTGTATCACCATACACAAGCTGCTTCGCCTCTCAAAGGAGACAAGAGAAGCACTCAGGGATACACTGGCTAATTCAGAATCATTTCTGACACATATGCCAGAACCCCTATGGACGACACTCAACCCTCGCGCTCTGAATGTCATCATGTACAGTTGAAAGTACCAACTATTACTTTCACAGCTGAGGACATGCTCCTCAAGGATAACAAACACGATCGACCTTTGTACTATACCGGATACATCGGTTCGACATGCATTGAAAGAGTACAGGTTGATCCAGGATCTGCACTCAGCATTATCCCTAAAAGACTCCTCTACTTCCTAGGCATACTACTGTATCGGTTGTCCGAACTACTACTACGATATATGATTTTAACGCAGGGAGTAGCCACCCACTCGGAAAAATTTGACTCCGTTGCTGAATCGGGAATCTGAAATCAGAAGTGACGTGTTATGTCATTGACGCTGACACTTCATATAACTTGTTGTTAGGACGACCTTGGATCCACGCTAACTGGATTGTTCCTTCTACTCTATACTAATGCTTCAAATACGTGGAGGATGATACAACGGTACAAACGGTGTTCGCTGATGTTTTCCATTAAAAATTTGATATTTGGGGGGGGGGGGGGGGGACTTACAAAAAAAAGGGTAGGGGAGCTAAATTACAAGTAATTCCTTTACAGAAATGAAAAAAAATTACAAGTAGAACTCCTCTGAGATTTCTGGGAAAATGTGCCAGTAGGAATATGATCAGCGCGCGATCACTTTATCCCTTTGATGATGCAATTGATCGAGTGATCGAACTGCCTCCTTGTAAGACTCCCTTCTCGCTTGGTTCAGGGAATCGGAGAACAGAAGATTAGAAGAGCCCTTTTACTAGAAATTCTGCTCTTTTCTTTTATGCCAATCTCCTCTCTGTCCGTGTGTGTGTCTTTATGTCCAGTAAGGGACTATTTATAGTCAAAAGTGGAGTGTAACTGCCCCCCTTAAATTCAGCAAAGCTGAATCAGTCATTAGCTTCGCGCGAAGCTCGCAAATGGCCTTACCGCGAAGCTCTTTGCGAGGTTCTGGCGAAGGTGGAGGGTCTGTGCGAAAGCCCTCTTGCCGTTTATGGCTTAATTGTCTCCACTTAATGTGGGACAAAGTGGGCGGGTGTAACCGCCCACTTAAAGTGGCTTTAATCCCACTAAATTAGTGGGGTTCACCCATTAATCCCTCATGGGTTTTGAAACGGTCAATTTGATGACTTGGCAAAACTCACTGCGGAGCTAGATCACGCGAAGCTAGATCACGAGAAGCTAAGACTTAGCTCATAGCTTCAGGCGAAGTTTCCTTCAAGGCCTCGTGCGAAGCTAAGACTCAGTTCATGGCAGAACTATGACCCGGCCCATAGTGGTGCTAAATCAGCCAGGGATAAGGCTTCTGGCGTGAAGCTCCTAGATCAGCCTCTGGCGGGGCTAAATGGGAAGCTTCAGGCGGAGCTAATAGTTAGCCTCAAAGCGAGGCTACTGACCAAGCTTAGGCAAACCTGTTAGTTCCATGCGGAGCTATAAAGCTTACCTTGGCTTATGCCAGGCTAAGTATTGAGCTAACTTAGCGTCTTAGACCTGTTTAGGTCTCTCCAAAAGGCAACTTTGGCTTACTATCTGTTTTATTGGATTAGTAATGTCCATATTGCTGTCTTATCTCTGGTCATCAGCTTGTTTTTGACTATATTTTGTAGATGCCGATAAGTTAGACGTCCTTCAGACCGTTTGGAGGTCAATGCGGGAGTTCTGCCTTTTTCGACTGTCAACAGCTGAGAAACAATCGTTCAAAGGAGTGAAAAATTACTTTACTGATGCTTTTCTATATCAAGACATCGGTAAAACATCAAAAGACCCATTGCCTGACAACGACAACAGTGGCAATTAGGCAGATTCAGAGTCTGAAGGAGACACGCCAGCTATTTTGGTAGGTGAACCAATTATAGCTTGTTTTAGTAATCCTCAATGTAAGAATCCCTCTAAGGACGATGATGAATGGGTTAATAATTGACAATATTTGCTTTGATTATCCAGCGAGTGTCAAATTGTTTGAATCTGTCGCCAATAGCTCTCTACGTATGCCCTTGCATAAACCAAGCATGCCAAGTACATCTATGGAATGTGTGGAAGGGTCCGTCTTCGTGATCCTTCTATCCCAAATGAGTGAATCACCAATAATATTCGGTAGAGCCCAACTACAAAGGTTTACGGTCACAAATTCAAGTTCAGACTTAGAGCCCCCGCAAATTTTCCATTATGCACGATCAACACAGTATATGATGAGAAAAATAGGATACAGCCTGCAGTGTGGGAGTGGCCTGAATTTCAGAAAAGGACGACGTGATTTTCTACGTAATTTGTGTCGAAAGGGAAACTGGCAAACTACTATGATAAAACACATAGGGAGTTAGGGTATGTTACACCTCTACTTTCTGCATCAATATCCGAAGACAAACAAACCAATCCCATCACACTCTGCCTCTTCTTCCGAATGGGAGTCAGATGTCAGTGTGGGAACGATCTTCGAGAATCTCTTCGTTAATATGACTTCAAGTAGTCAATTGGAGCCTGCAGAAGCTATTGATGTTGAACCATGAGCTCAGCAACTGGATTTCCAGTGGGAAAAGTGATTCGAACAACGTGAACCACCTATTGAAGACAAGGTGATCCAGGTTAACTTGGGTAATCAAGACCACCCTAAACCCATCTTTATAAGTGAGAGCTTATCACTTACGGAGAAAGAAGAATTGATTGTACTCGTAAGAGAGTATATCGATGTATTTGCATGAAACTATGGAGACATGCCCGGACTTGAGACGCAAGTAGCCATGCATCGTCTGAATATCAAGCCTGACGCCAAGCCAGTCAAGCAACAACAACGACGATTTTGCCCGAACATTATAGAAGCTATTGAAGCCGAAGTCCATAAACTTATCACATGTGGCTTCATACGCGAGGAATAACATCCAGATTGGGTCGCTAACATTGTTCCCGTTCTTAAGAAGAATGAAAAAATTCGGATCTGTATTAACTACCGCCATCTCAATACAGCCTGTCCTAAAGACGAATTCACATTGCCCATCACCGATGTCATGATTGACAATACCTGCGGATTCGAAAGAATGTCTTTCATGGACGACTTTTTAGGGTATAATCAAATTAAGATGTACCCAGGGGATGAGAAGCATACCTCATTCCGAACACCGTTAGGGTATACTGCTATACCGTGTGCCCTTCGAATTAAAGAATGGGGAGCAACTTATCAACGTGTGATGAGTACAATTTTTCGCGACCACCTCCGAAAGACGGTAGAATGTTATGTCAGTGACATTGCTGTCAAAAGTCACGATAAGAATGATCATCTTCGTGACTTGAGATCAAAGTTCGATATAATGCGAGCTCATCGACTGAAAATGAATCCGACAAAATTCTTCTTGGGGTTTAGAGTGGCAAGTTCTTAGGATCATTGTCACGTCAAAAGGGATCCATCTTGACCCAGATAAAGTCCAAGCTATCCAAAATGCGCATCCACCTAAGAATCTCAAAGAACTTAGCGGCCTGCAAGATAGAGTGGCCTATATGAGGAGGTTCATCACAAATCTCTCAGGCCGTTGTCAACCATTCACTCGGTTCATGAAAAAGGGTGTCTCTTTTGTATAGGATCAAACCTGTCAAGAGGCTTTCGAGGATATCAAGAGATACCTTACTAACCTCTGGTCTTAGTGGCTCCAACATCAGGAAAACCTTTCCTGCATTATGTGAAAGTTATGGACCATTCTCTCGGTGCTCTGCTTGCTCAAAAGAACGATGACAGTCACGAACAGGTTATTTATTATCTGAGCAGGACTCTGATAGGGGCTGAATCTCGCTATAACCCTATTGAGAAGGAATATTTAGCTCTTGTCTTTACTATTCAAAAGACGCGACATTACTTGGTTAGCCAAACCATACATGTCATTTCTAGAGTGAATCCTTTGCGTCTCCTCATGACGAAACCAGGATCACTAAATTCAAGATTAGCTAAGTGGGCCCTCCTTCTGTCTGAGTACAACATGCTCTTTATCCCTCAGAAGGCAGTTAAAGGCCAGGCGCTTGCAGACTTCCTGGCTGCTCATCCAGTTTCGGAAAGCTTAAAACTTCATGAAGATATTCCAGATGATTTTTCGAATCTAATATAACTTCAGAGGATGAAGTATTGCAGATGTTCTTTGATGGAGCATCAAGAATAGGCCCTAAAGGCAAGATCATTGCTGGTGTGGGGTTGTATTTATCTCACCACAAAATCATGTCCTTCCTAGGACGTTTTCATTGACGGAACATGTTCCAACAATGTGGCAGAATATAATACTCTGCTCATTAGCCTTCAGCTTGCCCATGAAATGAGGGTACGCTACCTCGAAGCTTATGGTGATTCAAAACTGATTATTAATCAGGAAAAAGGAGAATACGAGGTCCGCCATAGAGATTGGTACCTTATTATCATCCAGTCATCAAAATGGCTAATTTATTTGATGGCTTTTACAACGATCATGTATCCCGATCCCAAAATACTGAGGCCGACGCTCTGGCTGCACTAGCAGCGATATTAGCCTTACCGATTGACACGACGTATCTCTTATAGTGGCTACTCAATACCTTATTTGTCCTAAACATGTGTTGAAAATCAAGGAGGTCCATATCACCTCGACGGATTTTAAACTGAGAGATTGGCGATTTTCCCTCATTGATTATGCTTTGCATGATAAATTACCGGATGACCCTAAAGAAGCGGTGTCTAATAGACGAAGGTCTCTATGTTTCTACTATGATCCAACAGTAAAGACACTCTATGTCGCTCATATGACGGTATCCTCCTCTGTTGCTTTTCTACTTCGGTGGTGCAAGAAGTGCTTAAAGAGGCGCACGATGGTATATGCGGGAGCTCATCAATCAGATCCGAAGCTCAAGGATCGATTGCACAGGCTTGGATATTATTGGCCAACCATGATAACTGATGCCATCAAATATGTACAAAGGTGTAAAGCCTGCCAAATCCATGAAGACTTTATACATCAACCTCCAGAATTACTTCATCTCACTATTGCTTCGTGGCCATTTGAAGCATAGGGAATCGATGTTATAGGGCCTATCAGTCCCTCATCAACAAAAGGTCATCAATTTATCTTAATAATAACTGATTACTTTTCAAAGCGGGCAGAGGCTATACCACTTGTTAAAGTTAAAACTGCCAACGTGATTAATTTTATCAAGCACCATATCATCTATCGATTTGGTGTCGCTAGGCAAATTATCCACGATAATGATTCCCAATTTGTAAGCCAGGTATTCTGTCGGTTCTGTGATAAGTACCGAATTCAGAATGTGGCTTCAACTGCTTATAACCTTGTTGCTAATGGCTTGACAGAAGCATTCAACAAGATAATTATCAAACTACTCAAAAAATTCGTTTCATCAAATAAACGAGACTAGAATGAGAAGCTCAATGAATGTTTTTGGGCCTACCGAACCACAGTTCGGACCCCGATAGGTAATACGCTTTTTCTCTGGTATACGGGTGCGAAGCAATCATATCATTAGAAATTCAGATGCCATCATTACGAGTCACCTTGATGATCTGAATGACAAAGGAGGACAATGATCGGTTACGTCTTTAAGAGCTCAAAGCCCTAGATGAGAAGCGACTATAAGCTCAACAACATATTGAGTTGTATCAAGCTCGAATCTCGAGGGCCTTCAATAAGAAGGTTAAGTAAAGGGTTTTTCAGAAAGGAGATTTGGTTTAGCCTTCAGAAGACCGATGATCATGACACACAAAATCAAAGACAAATTTCAGCTCAAATGGGAAGGACCGTTCGTGATAGAGATAGTTTATTTAAATGGAGCATATCGCCTTATGACCCCAAATGGTAATACGCTTATGATGTCGATCAATGGCAGGTTCTTAAAGAAGTACTATCCTTGATAGGATCCTTCTTATGATCAAGTTATCATTACACCTCTGATTAAGACCTTCAAACCCAAGATATTTAGAAAGAGCGCTCCTTTCTTTCTCTAGCAGGATCGTACTACCATAACCCAGTGTCGAGCTGATCGAACATCAGTTGCATTAAAGAAGAATCAAGGTTATGAACTTCAATTTTAGCCTCATCACTCTTCTCTAATTCATCGTCGACTAATGTCGAGCCGATCGAACACTGGTGACATTGAAAAAGAAACAAGATGTCAAAGTTGTTTTAGCCTTGTCACTCTTCTCTAGTATATAAACATGTTGAAATTACCTAGAGGGGGGTGAATAGGTGATAATGTTAATCTAATGAACTAAATGCGGAATTCAAAGACAAATTGCAATTACACTTAATGCAACCAATAAGTGATGCACACACAACCAAGCCAAGTATATAAATATGAATGCTCAATATGAAATAATGCAAGGCACAAAGTAAAGAGAGAGAGTAAGAGTCAATGGATCAAGCGCAAACAATAAGATTTGTTTCGAGGTTCGAGCACCCAGCTCTACATCCCCGCCTTTACCCAGAAGGATTTCGAATCCACTAGCTTGCCCACAAAGGACTCCCACATAGGGAACCTCCACCGAGGATTTGGGGCAATACAATAACTAGGAGTACCCAACTCCTCTCTTTACAACCACAACCTCTCACTAGAGGTAAAGCACCAAGCCAACCAAAACAATCACCTCACAACTTGAGGGATAAGCACAAAGCTAAACAAGGATCACCTCACAACATGAGGGATACAACCCAATTACACAACCTCCTCTACACAAGAGGGAAAGGCACAAAGCCAAGCAATGATTAGGGTTTACAACTTGGTGATCAAAAGATCACAAACCAATCTCTTTTTCCACAAACACAAAGACCCTATAGATAGGATAGAATGAAGCTCAAGTGTGGAAAACAAAGTGTTTAAAACAAAGAAAAATCACTTGGGAAATCTCCACAAAGATATAGAATGATTTGACCAAAACAAATTCCCAAAAGACTATTTTTCTTTGAAATAATGAAACACTTTTTTTAAAAACAGTAATGATTGATCTTTTTGGCACAAAGAAACTCTTTTCAAACTTGTATAAACACTAGAGAAAGCTCAGAAATTTTAGCCCAAAAATTCTTAATTAAAACTGGTCCCAAATGGGGTTTTTATAGCCTCTTTAAAAATATAGCTGTTTTAGCCAAAAATGGTCAGATTTGACCATCCGGTCGACCGGCCGGTCAACCGGCCAACGGTCGATTTTTGACCGTTAGCAGCTACCGGTCGACTGCCCGGTCGACCGCGCCCAGAACCAGAGAGCAACGGCTCTCTGGCCGGTCGACCGCCCTGTCGACCGGAGCAACCCGAGAGTGGGTTGTTTACAGTCGGTTGACCGCTCGGTCGACCGGCTCAATGGGCTGGCTGCGTGCACGTATCTGTGCACGTCCGGTCGACCGCTACGGTCGACCGGCTCCTGGTCCGGTCGACCGTGCGGTCGACCGCCAGAGCCTGGCAGTTCTGAATTAAGGATTGAAAACTTAGGTTGTTATTATCCAATTAAATCCCATAAAATCTCCAAAAATCCACAAAAATAGTTTTAGCATAATACAATGATATACAAACTTGTGTGAAAAATTTCAACACAAATTTCAAACTTTTTGAACCATTTTTGTGTTATGAAAATATTGCCGAAAACCAAAAACCGTATTTTCTAAAAACTTGAATTTTTCAAATGAAAATTCGTTTTGTCCAAAACTCATCCAAATACAAAAACATGATATTTAAACAACTTTATGCATGTTGTATATGGATATAATCCAATATACACTAAAGATATATATATCATGTTTTTGTCATATAAATCCAAAAATATGTTTTGTTGAAAATACCAAAACACTAAATACATGAATAGGCATATCAAAATTAGTTTGTCTAAGATATGAAGCTTGCATGTATATAGAACATATCTAATATACATTTAAACAATATAAACTTGTTTTGATATAATATCTATTCATGAAAACCAAGATCGGTTAAACCAAAACGGAAAAACCGAAAACCAATATCCAAAACATACAAACGTGTGTGTGTTGTGAACTTGAGCATATGATACTATTCTAATCTTTAAAAATAGATCTAAACACAAAACTAAACTAGGTACCGAAGTCTTCTTGTAGAGCGCCGTCTCCAAGCCGAATCGATCCAAAACCTCGTGATCCACCGAGCTAGACTCCAACGAGTGCTATGTAAGATCTTGATGCTCGGGCTCTGGAATCACCATGTGAAAGCTTCCAAACCATCTTGTTGAAGCTAATCACTTACTAATATCTTGAATAAAGATCTTAAACTAACATCACAAGATTATTAGTACACATAACTACATGAGTTAATCATCATCAAAACTAGAGTGGAAGCCTTTGGGCCAACAATCTCCTCCTTTTTGATGATGACAAAACTCATGGAGTTATATATGCATGGATTAAAGTTAAGCTTCAAAGAAGCTCCCCCTTAACTCATGCATAGGAATAAATAATAAATATATGCAATGAATATCAAACATGAAAATGCATAGACATGCATAAACAAGATACCAAATACAAAAACATGCTCTTAATACCAAACTTGATACCAATAAAACATGCTCTTAAATAATGCTCTTGATACCAATTAAAAGATGCTCTTGATACCAATAAAAATTAAAACAAGCTCTTGATACCAATAAAAATTAAAACAAGCTCTTGATACCAAAAAATGTTCTTTTAAATAAAGCTCTTGATACCAATTAAACAACAAACTAATAAATAAAAATATGTTTCTAGATAAACAAAACATGTATATAAAAACATGCATATAAAAACATGCATATAAACTTAAATAATTCTCCCCCCTTTTGTCAATCATCAACAAAGGGGTCACAAACAAAATAAAAAATGTTCTCCCCCTTTTTGTTAAAAAAATATGATACAATGAGGGGTGCAGTCAATTATGATACCAATTAAAAAAATATGTCAGAGTAGTACATTTGATACCAATTGAAAGTGAACATATACCAATTGAAAGTAAATAAGGCATTGATACCAATTGTGAGAAAAACAAATAAAATCTTGATACCAATTGAAAGTATTCAAATAAACATCTTGATATAAAATGATACCAATTGTAAGTATTTGTCATTTAGAACATATGATACCAAAATAAAAACAATTTTCACTATAAAGTAAGGGAGTAGAAATCAACGGTAAACAAAATACCAATCGAAAGATAAAATACGAATTTTCTTCCCCTTTATGAAATACCAAATAAAACGATGGTCAAATTTATTTGTTATAAGCTTATGCATAAACACATGTATGTATGAAAAATTAGATACTAATCGAAATTGATACAATTTGAAGTGAAAGCATACATACACAAAAAATATATGAGTATACAAGAAAAATATCAATATTGATACCAATTGAAAAAGTCTAATGATACCAATTGAAACAATAATAATATCAAGTGTATATCTCATATAACTTACCACCCAATCATGCTCATGTTTAAAATGATTTTCAATATAAAACATACAAGGCATGGTCTCCCATCCAACCGCCCGTAGAAGGTAGGGTTTTTAAAAATAGGTTTGAAAAATAGTGTATGTTTGAAAAACTCTACCATAATGAAGAATCCCGCAATTAGTTAAATGAAAAAACTTGTAAACTAGTACGAAATCCTTCAAGTAAGGAATAAAACAAAATATTTTTCATGAAAAACATGTAAATCACATGGTCACTAAACACTCAAAGTCCATAAAGCCCATATCATACTCATGAAAACACAATCATGAGAAAACAATAAGTGAGGTGAGTGTACAAGATATATGTGAAACACATCATCATGAAACTAGTCAATTAAGCTCAACATTCCTTAAAACATAAAAATCATCAAAACGATTTAATCTTCAAGGCATATGTATGATTTGACAAAATAAGAAGTATACATACCTATACCTAAACACAATTGAGTTCATAATAAAGATTTGCATGAAAAGCAAATGACTCAAGGGACATACATGTATATCTTCTGGTTTGGCAAAATAAAATATGCATGAAGTGAAAACACATGATCATAAAACATGTCCAAAATGGGGAATACAAGTTGAAATGCATGAATCATCAAAACTAGACTATACTAGCACATTTAATGGATACAAATAAGCGTTCAAGCACAAACATATAAAAATTTATTTGTGGCCCACTATATGTACAAGTATATATCCTAGTCTTAATGAAAACTAACATTTAAACATATATTCAAAATTTGAAGCATAAAACGAGACATAAATCAACATGATAAGCATGAAAAACGATCAATATGTAAATCCACATGTTATTAGAATTATGATATGCATAATAGCTAAACAATGGTGAGAATCACAACATATAGGTCCTTATAAACAAGGGTGATCTCAAAAGCTATACATACATGTCAATGATATAATAATCATGGCATTAACATAATAATCTATAAACATCAAAACATGAAGCATCAAAACAAAACAAAAATCATAAACATCCATATGATCATATATGCATATGCAATAGATCTAGGACATACATATTAGTTAAAAACACAAAGTGAGAACACATAGATATAGATCCATATTAAACATGGGTGTCTTAAATAACTAAACATGTATACCACTAATCTAATGAACATGGCATAAGCATAATGAACAATAAAACATGACATGCTATAAATCAATGATGTGAAAGCATGTAAATAAAAACGAGAGTTAGAGATCGATACCAAAACTGATGAAGGCACCTCTCTAGTTCTCCAAACCAAGGTGGTCTTCCCACCAAACCTTCCTTGACAGTGATGCATCCAAATGGTCATCATGAAGCTCAGAACGCATCCACTCCAAGGTACCGCTACTCTCACGTCATGTGAGAGCCCACACCTACATCAAATACAATAGGGGTGGTCTTTGGTACCTATTTTCTTTTGGGTCCATAGGGGTTAGAACCTTTCCTAACACAAACAAAATTAGTTGCTAAATTAACATCATGTATACGATCATAACAAAATTTAGCAAGGTGGCCCTTTCGTCCACAATGTGTATATGTGTACACATGAGCATACAAGTGTGATGGGTGTGTACGTGAGGAGCATGTGTATGCCGTGGAGGGTGTGCATGCAAAGATGGAACTTGTTTCTTTCGAACCAAGGATTCCAAGCGTGTATGATTCAAAGCACATTGGCTCAAAGTGGAGCCCAAACAATCCATATTCTTCTTTAACAAATTTATATCATTTTCAATTAAAGAAGTTAAAGTGGAGCATGCAATAGGTGTGCTAGGTGAAGCTACATTAGCATGACAAACATGTGAATCTATATCAATTTTCAAAGATTCATTTTTCTTTAAAACTAAATCTAATTCTTTTGAAATAAAATCAATTTCATTTTTCAAAGAAAGGTTATCTTTTAAAATAAAATCTAATTTTGAAGATAAAACATCATTGTTTTACAAAACATCATCACAATCATTTTTACTTTTCAAAAATTCATTTTCCTTTAGGGCAAGGTCTAGTTGAGATTTAAGTGAGTCACGTTCACTAGCAATCTCTTCCTTCTCTTGCAAAATCAATTCAAACCTTGAACACAAATCCTTATATTCTTATTTTATTTCAAAATTTTTCTTTTTCAAAAGGCCATGTTTTTCCAAAATTTTTTCAAGCTTTGTGGCAAGTTCTACATTTAAGGTTTGTACTTCTAAACACCCATAGCAATAGGAACTAGAGCTATCATCTAGTTGAGATTCCGATTGTACCTCAAGGGAGTCATTCCTTGGACCATGAGGCAATGCTCGTCGGACTTGTCTCTCCTAGATCTCCTCATCTTATCGATAATCTTTGGTAGCTCGGGAGAAGTCAAAATGCTCCAAACTGCAAAAGCCGAATCATAGTGAGCAAACACATGTAATAAATCTTTATCAATAGATGCTCTAAGTGCTTTAAGGGCTAATGCATTGGCCTTCTTATGTTTGCTATCATTGGGGTAGGATTCCTTGGTAATGGCTTGATAGACTTTAAGTTCTAGGGCTTTCAAATGACTACTCATCTTGGCCTTCCAAATATCAAGTCTAGAAATATCAAGCATAGGAGGGCTATCCATGAGTGCAAATGTAAATGAAGATTAGCAAACCAAGATCTCACTCCTAAGTGGTTAAATCTAAATATCAGGAGCTAGGCTCTGATATCAATTGAAATCACCTAGAGGGGGGTGAATAGGTGATAATGCTAATTTAATGAACTAAATGCAGAATTTAAAGACTAATTGCAATTACACTTAATGCAACCAATAAGTGATGCACACACAACCAAGCCAAGCATATAAATATGAATGATCAATATGAAATAATGCAAGGCACAAAGTAAAGAGAGAGAGACAGTAAGAGTCAATGGATCAAGCGCAAACAATAAGATTTGTTTCGAGGTTCGAGCACCCAGCTCTACATCCCCGCCTTCACCCAGAAGGATTTCGAATCCACTAGCTTGTCCACAAAGGACTCCCACACAGGGAACCTCCACCAAGGATTTGGGGCAATACAATAACTAGGAGTACCCAACTCCTCTCTTTACAACCACAACCTCTCACTAGAGGCAAAGCACCAAGCCAACCAAAACAATCACCTCACAACTTGAGGGATAAGCACAAAGCTAAACAAAGATCACCTCACAACTTGAGGGATACAACCCAATTGCACAACCTCCTCTACATAAGAAGGAAAGGCACAAAGCCAAGCAATGATTAGGGTTTACAGCTTGGTGATCAAAAGATCACAAACCAATCTCTTTTTTCCACAAACACAAAGACCCTATAGATAGGATAGAATGAAGCTCAAGTGTGGAAAACAAAGTGTTTAAAACAAAAAAAAATCACTTGGGAAATCTCCACAAAGATATAGAATGATTTGACCAAAACAAATTCCCAAAAGACTATTTTTCTTTGAAATAATGAAACACTTTTTTTAAAAACAGTAAAGATTGATCTTTTTGGCACAAAGAAACTCTTTTCAAAATTGTATAAACACTAGAGAAAGCTCAGAAATTTTAGCCCAAAAATTCTTAATTAAAACTGGTCCCAAATGGGGTTTTTATAGCCTCTTTAAAAATATAGCCGTTTCAGTCAAAAATGGTCAGATTTGACCATCCGGTCGACCGACCAACGGTCAATTTTTGACCGTTAGTAGCTACCGGTCGACCGCCCGGTCGACCGCGCCCAGAACCAGAGAGCAACGGCTCTCTGGCCGGTCGACCGCCCTGTCGACCGGAGCAACCCGAGAGTGGGTTGCTTACAGTCGGTCGACCGCTCGGTCGACCGGCTCAATGGGTTGGCTGCGTGCACGTATCTGTGCACGTCCAATCGACCGCTACGGTCGACGGCTCCTGGTCCGGTCGACCGCCAGAGCTGGCAGTTCTGAATTAGGGATTGAAAACTTAGGTTGTTATTATCCAATTAAATCCCATAAAATCTCCAAAAATCCACAAAAATAGTTTTAGCATAATACAATGATATACAAACTTGTGTGAAAAATTTCAACACAAATTTCAAACTTTTTGAGCCATTTTTGTGTTATGGAAATATTGTCGAAAACCAAAAACTGTATTTTCTAAAAACTTGGATTTTTCAAATGAAAATTCGTTTTGTCCAAAACTCATCCAAATACAAAAACATGATATTTAAACAACTTTAAGCATGTTGTATATGGATATAATCCAATATACACTAAAGATATATATATATCATTGTTTTTGTCATATAAATCCAAAAATATGTTTTGTTGAAAATACCAAAACACTAAATACATGAATAGGCATATCAAAATTAGTTTGTCTAAGATATGAAGCTTGCATGTATATAGAACATATCTAATACACATTTAAAAAATGTAAACTTGTTTTGATATAATATCTATTCATGAAAACCAAGATCGGTTAAACCAAAATGGAAAAACCGAAAACCAATATCTAAAACATACAAACGTGTGTGTGTTGTGAACTTGAGCATATCATACTATTCTAATCTTTACGAATGGATCTAAACACAAAACTAAACTAGGTACCGAAGTCTTCTTGTAGAGCGCCGTCTCCAAGCTGACTCGATCCAAAACCTCGTGATCCACCGAGCTAGACTCCAACGAGTGCTATGTAAGATCTTGATACTCGGACTCTGGAATCACCATATGAAAGCTTTCAAACCATCTTGTTGAAGCTAATCACTTACTAATATCTTAAATAAAGATCTGAAACTAACATCACAAGATTATTAGTACACATAACTACATGAGTTAATCATCATCAAAACTAGAGTGGAAGGCCTTTGGGCCAACACATGTACCTATCTCCAATTTAGAAGAATATGTCATATTTTGAAGTCAAGCATGCATAAGCAACAGTTTTAGACAGATAGCTTATTTAGCCTGACTTTTCTGTGCATAATAAGGGCATAGTTCCCTGCTTCTATTCGATCGATCAAAACTCGACCCAATGACCAAAGAGTCCCAATGATCAAAATAAAATGAGTTTATCTGATAACTAATCAAACCAAACTCATTAAAAAGGTTCGTGACGCATTCTTTCGCAAGAAGGATAATCTTTAGATAAAGATCTCGCAGAATTCATCCCCAACTCACCTACAGAGCGAAAACCCAGCGCCAGGCATTACGTTACCTGAAATAACAAAATGATCCAACGCCTTTAACAGTTAAGGATAGAGGAAAATGTTGACTCTTAAGCCCAACATAAGTCCTCGACAACTCCTCACGTAGAGAGGAATAGCATGGCTAGCCCAACTCAAACGGTAGTTGGTAAAGGCATATCAAATCCGTTAACAGGTAAGGATTTGCTAAAAGTCCTAAGGGACCTGTTCCCATTTGATTCCTCTTCAAAATCACTTACCAATTCCCATCTATGGAATGGTAGGACCACATAAGAAGGTATTTATTTTCCTAGTGGAATGACGAGTCAAACTTATCATGTTAAATAGTAAGTCTCTAACCTACTCCCCGGTGGATAAAACTAACATCCCTGCGAATCTGGTCAATATCCCTAGCAAATTAAAACTCCATCCTTGTCATGTTAACATTACACCTCTGACAGGCTGGTTTACCCATGGAGTTCTATGACATATAATCTTTCATGAGATTCATATTCTTAGCTCCTCAGCGAGTCTCCAATAGACTCTCTTCAGAGTCTATTATTTTCCTTTCAGTCCCTAATGGACTTTCTTGGTTGTCATGTTAACAAACACCTCTGACAATTTCTTCAAAAAAAAAATCCAAAGGAAATATCAATTTTCCAAGAAATTTATGATCAAACCTTATTCCCCCCGATGAGATTATTTCTTTTACCGTTATGTCCAGCTTGTCACCTCTGAACGACAAGGCTTCGTGTCTGGTGATTCCTAAATAGTTATGTCCAGTTGTCACCTCTGAACTGATGGATATCCAGATCTAACTTTCCAGTCCGGTAGGGACTCTTCTCGCTGTCATGTCCAATCAACCACCTCTGAACAACGAACCCTCTTTTCTAGCGATTTGATTAGTCTCTAATTTTGTGATTAGTCTCTAATTTTGCATAATTTGTATCACATCTTCACATTAATTTCATATTAAATTCTGCTAATAAAGCTTTGCTTGCTTGATTCTAGGTCCAAAGTGTGCAATGAAGGAGACCCTAAATCACCATATAATTGGTGATTAAAAGCCTATTAAAGATAGTCATTGACCTAGAGAGCTGATTCTGTAAAAACTAGGGGCTGCAAAGAAGAAATCGGGCACAGGGCCTGACAGGGGACAGACGGGACCGCGCGCGGATCGAAGCGGCCGCGCGCGGCCCCAGTATGGCCGCGGGCCCGGCCGCGTTTTGGGCTAGGGCCTGTCCCCTGGCCCCCCTCTTACCTGGTGGCTATAAATACCCCCCTAGGGTTTCAGAGCAAAGATATGCAGAGTTTTAGGAGTAGTTTCACTTTCATTTTATAGTTTAGGGTAGTTTAGCTTAGGTTAGTTCCTCTTCCTCCATTGTATTTTTCATTTTGTAGATCTTGTAATAGGAGAGAGAGTGGTACATGCTTGGAATGCAAGAGTGCTATAATAGAAGGTGACAATCTATGAAAGGTGCTCTCTTTACCTCTCTATGTTTTCTTCTCTCTAAATCTCTTTTACATGTATAGCTGACTTTTCTCTCATGGCAACTAACTACTAACAACCAACTTGCTAACTTCTTTTATGATAATCCACATGAATCTAATAGCTTCGTTTTGGCCTTACTCTTGCAAGAGCCATTGATGACTCATGATGATGGATCTAACACTCTAACTTCCTAACCACTAACAAGCTAACATTACTTTACTCCATGCTTACTTTTAGTTTTGATGGTTTAAGTGTAGCTTGAACTTGTTTTGTTGAGTTGGGTTGTGATGAGTTACATATGGGTCATACTTTGTAAAGCTCTTAAACAAGGACTAGTGATGGCCAATGATACATGTGAGGCAACTATCACTAAGAGGTTAGAATGTTGGTGGAGTCATTAGTAGTTAGTAGCCATGGTTTTCTTTCCTTTTCACTTTGTTTTAGATATACAAACAAAACACAAACATTTTATCTTCTATGTTTATCACTTCTTTGTGTTTCACCGTATACTTCTCTTTTTCATTCATTCTTTTCTTTTCTTTATATTCTTTCAAACATTGAAGAACTTTTAACAAACACGTTAATCAACCGGTAAATCTTCTATCGCCTCCCGTCCTTATGGATTCGACTCGTTTTAGCCTCTATTCTATAACGGAAATATCGAGGAAGCCAAAGCACACACACTTTAAATCTTGATTTCAAAACATACACTTTTGTGCGCGGTTTTCCCCCGATCAAATTTTGGCGCCGTTGCCGGGGATAGGAACGGTTTGATTTTATATTTTTTGTTAACTTTTCTTCTTTATTTTTTTGGTGTGTAGGTTAAATTTTAGCATTGCAGAAGTCTACACTTGCTCAAGTGTGGTCGGGTAATTTCTTGTACATTCATATACTCTGTTGCTAAATTTTTTATTATTACCTGTATACTGTAAATAATTTTAAGAACTAAAATACAAAAATTGGATGCTTTAAAACGGTTTAGACATTTGCATCTAGGCACGTGTCAATTTTTATTCCAATATATTGTATTTTATTCTTATGTTGTTGTGATACTGATAGGAGGTGTACATATTGCATTGCATATAGTTAGGACAAACACTTCAGTGATTTACTCGCTTTTTTGTGTTCATCTTATCTATATTGGACACTTGCACAAATTTAACTTAAGGGCAAAACCCAATACAACATAAGGTGGGGAAGTCATTACCCTCCCTTAGCCCAAAAGTCACCTCCCCACTCACACAACCTAAGCCTAAATTAAACTTGCTAGACGTTGGCCCCTAGGGACATCTCGAACTCATTTAGGAGATTGACCTAAGGGGAAGTTGTTAGAAGTTGACTCTTGTCAAATCGGTGTCTAAGGTTGGGATTGAGAGGCGAAACCTCGAAGAACAGTGGTTTGGCATAATTAGACCCGTTGCTCCGGCACGGATACCTCCCACTGATCTTGCCCCCACCTGGCCGATTAACTCGTAGTCAGCTTCCGACAATAGACCTCCCGTGGACAGTCTAACAAGTTAGGAGTCGTCTAGGTCTAAGTCAACCCTAGCATAGGCTTGTTTTTTTCTTTGTTTGTTTGTTTGTTTGTTTGTTTTCTTCTTTTTTGTAAATTGTGATATGAATTTTAACCACAACAATTCTTTCAATCCTAATATGAATCCATATTTCACTCCGACCTCATTTGATTCGGATAACTCCGACCCGGTTATGTACAATTGAACCAACCATTTATGCCGAGTTGGGATTATCCGAATAAATCTGACCCATATCCTCAACCATATGACTATAATTTTCAAAATAATTTCAACTCTTCATAGAGTCAATGGGGATTCACCTCCTCCGAGTCAGATTTTCAACCACATTGTCCACAATTTTCACAACATTCATTCCCTAATTCTGCTTCATATCCTCCTTTTCCTGAGCCACCTATTGAAGAAAATCATCATTACAAAGGATTTTAGAAGAAGCAATAGAGGCCCAAAAACAATTTGAAAATAATATGGCCTCATCATGTCCACAAAATTTTCAAAATTCTTATAGTTCTTTTCCAGAACCAATCAAAGAAAATCATTATGGGAAAAAAACTATGGAATTCGTGCAAGAGACCGAGCTCATAATGCAAAATACGATTGACTTCCCATGTCCATCAAATGTTCAAGAATCTTGCCATTTTGAAAATCCAGCTTCAATTTCATCATACCAACCTGAACTTGACCAATATCCAATTCCTGATACTTTGGTAAGTTATCCATTTTCTGAAATTGAACTTAAAAGATGAATGTGAACCTCAGCTTCAAGTTAGCGATTCGAGTCCATTCCTTGAATCAATATCGACTCATGTAGTGTTACCTGCAATAAGTGACGTTCTTGAGCCAGTTTTGATTCCCATGCTTCCTAAATTTGACTCGATCGTTTCACCCATTCACATTCCTTCCGTGGACGAAAATCAAGATTCAATTTCATTACATCCATTTGAACTTGCCCAAAATTTTAAGAACCACCTTGACATTTTAGCAAGTTATCCTTTTCTCGAAATTGAACTTGATCTTGAATGTGATCATGAACCTCATATTAGTAATTCCATTTCACTTTTTGATTCAATAATGACTCCGGTATCTTTACCATATTTTTTCTCTATTCCGGAGTTATCATTGAATCTGTACAAGTACACTGTGAAATAGAATCACCAATCTCTAATGATCAAACTTCATTCATGGGAAAAGTGTGTGAATATCAATTCGTTGGTTTGGACCCGGTTTTTGAACCAATTTCGACTCTCATTGTTGACTTTCGACTTGATCTGAGTCAACTTCCAGAGTCGTTGTCGGTTTTTATTCCTGATCCATTTGAGTCCAAATCCCTGATCTTCCAAAATCACACTTCATTGTCAGACAAGGATGTTGAAGAAAATGACTCAGTAATTATTTTTCAAAATTGAAAATTAGATGGGGATAATTTTTAAATAAGATCATTCATTCAATCAACATTTTATTCGGTCATATTAGAGAGGTCATTGGTGGGTTCCTGCAAGATCCATGCTATTTTGATTGCGTCACAATGCTTGGCCCAGTCAGACCACCACCGGAACCACCCCCTTGAGGTAAAATTCCTTCCCTCTCCATTTGTTTCATGTCTATACACATTTCACGCTGCATTGAGGACATTGCATGAGATAACTGTGGGGGAGGGTTTACTAACATAGGTAGTTTTAAATTTTCTTTCTTTTACACTTTATTTAAAAAAAATTCCTTTTTACAAAACTTTTTGAATTAAGAGAAATAGTTTTGATCCATTTTTAAGAAAATTAAGATTATTTTAGGAATTAGGAAGACCTAAAATTATGAAATTTTAAACCAAGTCAAAATAATAGATCTTGTTTAAATTTTAGGATAAGAAAGTACGATTGAAAAGATAATTTGATCTTGAATTTTTTGTCTTAGATTTATGCACTTCACACTTGTACAATTTTTTGGGATTGAAACAAAGACTGGAAATGCCATAATAATATATTGAAAAAAATGATGATAATAAAAATCACTTATTGAAGATGGATAATTATGCCTCAGGAAGCATGATTATTCACACCTAAAACAGTGGACAAAAGAATAAATAATCCTCTTTAGTTTTGTGGCCTTGTTTACTCGAGTCCTTAAGTCCGAGAGATGTTTTCTCATCTGGTGCCCTAAGACCATCTGGTTTGGGAGTCACCGGCTAAAGGCTCACTACCCGGGTAAATAAGAAAGCCTAAGAAAACTAAGGGAAGAAAAGAAAAAAAAAGAAAAAATGAAAAAAAAGGTAAATAAATAATATATAAAAATTAATGGCATGAATATTTGAGTCCATATCCCAAAAATCTCTACAGTTCACAAAGTGCATATTTTTCTAAGAGTTTTATGAAAGATCAATGAGTCAATTCAATTTTAAGTCTTACATTTAATTTATAACAAGATTTTTTATATTTTGATTTAGTTTAAGAAAGAACAATTTCTGGTTAACGTATGACCTTAGATCACTTATATTTTCACAAAAATACTTCAATACTTTTCTCTATTTCAAAAAGCGTCTTCAAAATACTAACATTTGATTTCTTTCTTTATGGATTTTGTGGGTGTAATCCGCTGAAAACCCTCAGGAGATAAAACTCCTCCTCTAGTGGAAACTTTGAGGTTTAACGGCTTGTTGCGCATGCTCAGTGCAATCGCATCACCTACGAAAGTGGTGTAATAATTCTTTAGTTTTTTGTTTTGCTTGGGACGAGCAAAAGATAAGTGTGGGGGTGTGATTAGTCTCTAATTTTGCATAATTTGTATCACATCTTCACATTAATTTCATATTAAATTCTGCTAATAAAGTTTTACTTGCTTGATTCTAGGTCCATGGTGTGCAATGAAAGAAGAAGACCCTAAATCACCATTTAATTGATGATTAAAAGCCTATTAAAGATAGCCATTGACCTAGAGAGCTGATTCTTTAAAACCAGGGGCTGCAAAGAAGAAACCAGGCATAGGGCCTGACAGGGGACAGATGGGACCGCGCGCGGCTTAAAGCGCAGCGCGCGCGGCCCCCAGTACGGCCGCGGCCCTGACCGCGTTTTGGGCCAGGGCCTGTCCCCTGGCCCCCTCTTCCCTAGTGGCTATAAATACCCTCCTAGGGTTTCAGAACAAAGATATGCAGAGTTTTAGGAGTAGTTTCATTTTCATTTTGTAGTTTAGGACAGTTTAGTTTAGGTTAGTTCCTCTTCCTCCATTGTATTTTTTATTTTATAGATCTTGTAATAGGGAGAGAGAGAGTGGTACATTCTTAGAATGCAAGAATGCTTATAATAGAAGGTGACAATCTATGAAAGGTGCTCTCTTTACCTCTCTATGTTTTCTTCTCTCAAATCTCTTTTACATGTGTAGCTAACTTTTCTCTCATGGTAACTAACTACTAACCACCAACTTGCTAACTTCTTTTATGATAATCCACATGAATCTAATAGATTCGTTGGCCTTGCTCTTGTAAGAGCCATTGATGGCTCATGATGATGGATCTAACACTCTAACTTCTTAACCACTAACAAGCTAACATTACTTTACTCCATGCTTACTTTTAGTTTTGATGATTTAAGTGTAGCTTGAACTTGTTTTGTTGAGTTAGGTTGTGATGAGTTACATATGGGTCATACTTTGTAAAGCTCTTGAACCAAGGACTAGTGATGACCAATGATATATATGAGGCAACTATCACTAAGAGGTTAGAATGTTGGTGGAGTCATTAGTAGTTAGTAGCCATAGGTTTTCTTTCCTTTTCACTTTGTTTTAGATATACAAACAAAACACAAACATTTTATCTTCTATGTTTCTCACTTCTTTGTGTTTCACCGTATACTTCTCTTTTTCATTCTTTCTTTTCTTTTCTTTACATTCTTTCAAACATTGAAGAACTTTTAACAAACACGTTAATCAACCGGTAAAGCTTCTATCGCCTCCCGTGCTTGTAGATTCGACTCGTTTTAGCCTCTATGCTATAACGGAAGTATCGAGGATGCCAAAGCACACACACTTTAAATCTTGATTTCAAAACATTGTGCGCGGTTTTCCCCCGGTCACGATTCTTAACCTGTTATGTCCACATTACCTCTGAACTGACAGATGCCTAGATCTCTCCCCTTTCATGGTACTTTAACTGTCATGTCCAGTCAACCACTTCTGAGCAGATAAGTCTATAACTTTGTTCTCCTTTCCTCTATTAAGGTCAGTAGCTCTTACTGTCATGTTAACATTAAACCTCTGAATAGCAGATTGCGAATCTGAGATCTCTTAGTTGGTCATGTCTAGTCAACCACCTCCGAACCAACAGGAGTCCAGATTCAATCCATCTCTGCAGTCCCTGGTGGACTAGCTGCCAAGTTAATATGACTACCTCTGGCAACGGATCTCAAGTTTAGTGCGTCTTAGTCTATCGTGTTCAGTTTATCACCTCTGAATAGACAAGTCCCTGAAATCGGGTTCACCTCCACTTTGTCATCATGTCCAGATCATCACCTCTGAATGACAAAATTTGACCAATCATGTCTAGTTTGTCACTATTAACTGGTAAATCCTAGGCCTCATTTGTCTTAGTTCAGTAGGAACTATCATAGGTTGTAGTATCTAATTTATCATAACCTATTCATAAATCTGATGGTCTTTAATCTGTTATGTTAATATTTACCTCTGAACAGTAAAGATCGTCAAGCTCACTCTTTTCTATCCTCATCTCAACATGATTTGAGTCGAGTCATTTTTCAAATTTATAACTAATTCCATTGGTTCATCAACTTTGTCTAGATTAGTTATACCATTATTTCCTTTCTTTTAAGGATTGTAGTACAACTTGAAAGTAAGAATTGCAACGCAGAAGATAAAACAAGTTGGAAGCACAACAGAGGAGTCAAATAAAATTACTCTTTATTAATTCAAAAAGTGGGATACATGGATTACAAGCTACGAGGGTGCTTCATAAGACTTGATCCGTTCTTCAAGGATGGCCAGCCTGTCCTTCCTCTCCTCAGCAGCTCTGATGAATGCTTGCGATCTCAACTCGGCCTCATTAAAGTTCGCTGTCTGGGACAGACGAGCCTCAATTCTGCTAAAGTTGCCCTCTGTGCTAGCTCCTGTTGCAAGACTTCATCATTTTGCGCCTTGAGCTGCTCTAGCAGAGCGATCTTCTCAAGATGCACCGGTTCAGCCTTGGACAGAAGAAGATTGGCTCTCTTGATCATCTCTTTGGCCTTCTCAATCTTATCCTCAGCGTCGAGAAGAGCACTGTTAGAAGCATCTATGGCATCTCCAATTTCTACTTTCCTTGTCTCCAAGGATTTTAAATCTGAAGATATTACCTTAGCTGCTTCCTGTGCTGCAAGATGAGCTTCACGCGTTTGAGCTGCAAGGCGTTCAAACTGTTTATTAACTGAGGAGTCCAAATCTGAATTGCTGAGGTGACGCCACTCACCCACGTCCCTCTCAAGCCTTTCTATCAGAAGCTCAAATGCGGCAGCCTCGTCATCCCCTCCAAAATCTCGAATGCTGTCGATATTTCGAAAGAGGACCACCTTTAAGTAGAAAATGAGGTGGTTGAGCCCTTCAAAACCTGAGCAACAGATCGCTTCAGGCTTTTATAAAAGCTATTAACCATCTCAGCCACAAATTCTTTCTCAACTTCAACTACTCCCAGTGAACGAGTAGTATCTGAAGACAAAGGTTCTACCGGTTTCACTGTCATAACAGTAGAGGAAATGACAGAAGTACTGGCTGGAGAAAGACGAGGGATCACCGGTGATCTAGGAGGAGTCCTCATTGAAACCAGTACACCAGCCACGATGGAGGTAGGGCTGGTGACTATCTCCAGAAGAACTGGCTCAACAACCAGTGTCAGAGACGTAGGGCTGGCAATTATCTTCAGCCCAGCGGTTATCAGGATAGTAGAGTCAAAGAAACCACTGGCATCTCACCTACCGATGCAATCGGGAGCGAGATTGGTTCTGTAACCACCATCTCCTCAGCCTCTTTAACTCCACTGGCAGGCTCAGGCCGATAAGAGGGCAGGTCGTGATACAAGATATCCAACTCGGCAACATCCATTGCGGCTGAAGTACTTGCGTCACCCTGATTCCCTCAGGAAGATCAGCTGGTCCCCTTGAAGTCGATGCACCTAAAGGCGGAACGCCTGTGAAAAGACTTTTTTGAAACTAGGCATAACGAATATCAGGGGAGAATTGCCTACAAGAGATCAAAGTATTACCAAGAGGAGATATCGCCACAACTGCCTCAGCAACAGTCTCTCTCTGGACTTCCTCGACGGCAACGCTAATTCTATCAGGCTCCATAGAAAAGGCTTTGGCAGATGCAGGAGGGACGTCCAGCTCACCCTCACTCGCCAAAGCCTCTGTGGTCCATCCTATAAAGCTCGAGGCCATTGGACTTTCTTTCGAGGTCCCAGCACCCGAAGAACTGAAATCAGCCGCGTCACCTCCAGAATCTTCTAATACGACAAAGTAGCTAGCTTTGTGACCTTCCTTATAAGTAAACAAGGGATCATAATAATCCCCCTGTTCTCCTGCAGTTTCGGCTCTTGATTCTCTTGCAGTCTCGGTTCCTGAATCATAGGATAAACAAATGAACTGTACGAAATATATAAGTACATGTCAAAAAGAAAATGAGTGAAACTGGTCTTACCCAGGCTAGGAACAGTTTTATCAGTCGTCTGCTTTTGCGCCGATAGTTTAATAACTAACAAGGTAAGAGGAGGAGGCACTGCAGCTGATTCGCCCACTGAAATAACGGTGGGAGTGTAGCAACGAGGCCTCTTCACCACCCTCTTTCTACGGGATCCACCTTGCCGCTTTCGTTTGAAGTGGACGTCGGGATCTTCTTCCTTCTCCTCTTCAACCTTCATGTCTTCCATAGGGGTTGTGCCTACCCCACCTGGAGCATCTGGTGGAACCTCAGCGCCTGCATCTCCTTCAAACTGGGACTTTCCGCGTCCGAAGCATCACTGTAGGCAGTGGCGACGAACTCCAGGAGGCCTGGCACCCGGACCCTTTTGCCCTCATCCTTCTCCGTGACTTCCGCTTCAGCCGCTGACAAATCAACTTCACGCCAAAAGAGTTAACAAAAAATCCAGTTGGCGTGGAGTTTGAAGTTCTATACCACTGGCAGAACTCCAAAGTCGTTAGTAGGTTTGGGTTCCTCAATGGCATGCGCAATCGTGCCTTAGTACAGCCAGCAATGAAGAACCGCCAAGGGTGAGCACTGTCAATAAGGCTCCCTATGAAGGCCAGACTGATGTTCGGATTACCAACATAAAGTTGGTCATACCCGAACTGACGAGCAAATTGACTCGGGACATAAGGTTCCAAATAGCAGGTATCCCCGCTCCTGTACACCAGATGAGATGGCCAGATGCTAACCAGCCATTCGAAGATCCCCCGGCTCAGCGACGTCTTCCCATCTCCCACATCCTTGAATTCTTCGCCATAACCCGCATCGCAAATGTAGGGAAAGCACTGGAAGAGGCTATAGACATCGTACCGACATAGCAGCTTGCGGACCCGGCCACATAAGTCCGTAACCATGAAGATCCCTCAAATCGGCGGAGAAGCGCCATTCGAACACCTTCTAGAGGTTCTTCACCAGTTGAATAATAGCTAGGTAGTGAAGAGCGAACCATGCAATCAAATAGGTGTATGGCAAGCCGATCCTGGGGTTTGGTCCGTCATAGGGCAAGATAGTGCCTTCCCCTTTTTCGTCATTGGTGGTCTGCAGAAAGCCTCCTTCAATGCACGAAGGCCCTGCTGAATACAACGCACCATTGCCGGGAGAAGTCCAAGGGAACGACCGTGAACTAGGCGAACGACCGACAATAAGACGGTCGAAAGAATGACGTCGCTAGAAGGAGATGGCACCACACATCTCTTCAACCAAACCGATAAAAACCAGCAAAAAGTGCTTTCTGGGACATCGGTCGACGGGCCTGATGATGGAAACTCTTGAGAATGTCACCCTTCTCATAGATACCATTATCTTCTTTCAAGACCATATCTCCCTGAGAATGTTCTTGCATCCTCCGGAAAATGTCTTCATCTGCGACCCCGCAGTGAGCCGCTTCAGGAGCATCTTCCAGGTTGGGGAACAGATAATTCTCCCAGCTCTTCGAACTGCTCAAAGCTCCTTTATGGCTCCCCTGCATACTCTAGCAGATGTAAAAATGACACATCAATTCTCGGTAGGTCTCGAGCAGGGCGGGGTCCTGTTTCTCCAGAAGTGTCAATTCAGCTTCACATTGGAAGTATTCTTCATAAGGGAGAGACCCAAGTAGTAGAGCAGAGACTTCCCATATCTCATGTAAGGCCATGCCCAGTTTGCCTACAGGGATAAAGAAAGTCCCTGTAGTAGGGCAGTATAATTCAAAGATGGCGTAGAAATTTGCTACGCTCATCTGAATACCATAGCAGGTTACTCTAACAGCCTCATAAAGTTTCAGCCTCCTTAAATCCTCCTCAAAGTGGGCCAAGACATATAGGGTCAAATCCCTCCACTAGGCTTTAGGAGGATGAATTCAGCCTGGGTCCTGAAATCAGTTGCTGGATAGTTGCAGTGGACTTTCAAGAACTGATTTTCAAAGGTTTGAGCCATAGCGGAATTTTTTCCCACCGGGATGTCTTGGAGAACGTTTCCAGGATGAAAACCCAATATGCAGCGAGGAGGACCTGCCCTCGTATAACTGAGAGACGTAGCTATCAATTTACCCACATGAACGGAGTCCGTGGTCTGAGTCACTTGCCACTTCATCTTCTGAGACCTTGTCACACACTGAAAGAAAGACAGCGGAAAATGACGCTTTTTAGACGGGAGGTAATACTTCTCGCCATCCAGATTGAAGATCCACAGCCCTTCCCGGGCCAGCAGCTGAAGATCGGTGTCAGGCGCTGCATCCCCAAACATGAAGCCGGGCTTCAGGTAAATTTTTTGATCACAATCCTCAAGGAGGCAGTAGTTAAGATGCTCCTCATGGTACACTAATCTTGGGCGTAGATCAGGGCATCCCGGCCAGGAGCGCTCTGCTCGCTGAATAAGGAGGCTTGCCATTGAAATTGCAGGCTAACATTGCCATCCAGTCCCTGGCTATTCCAAAGAGGCTGTTCAAAGATCCCAGAGTATAGTGTACTGCAAAGTAAGAAGAAACTATATTATTCCATTAGCCAAAGTAAAAAGAAAATTGCTAACGCATAGCTTCGCTCTCTGAGCGAAGCTAGCCTAGTATTAGCTTCGCCTTGAGGCTCAGCTCCACATCCTGCACGAAGGCAGAGTACAAAAAATCTCCAAGTGTTAGCTTCGGTCTGGAAGCTTGCTTCGCATTCTGTCGCTGAATAGAATGCGGAAAAGCCCTAAGGGCTAACTTCGCTGGAAAGGCACTTGTGCCTAAAACTGTTCAAAGTACTTTAAAGTCGTCTTCCTAGCTACGCCTCTAGAGCCAGCTTCGCATCCTATCATTTGGTAAAATGTGAACTGTCCTAAAGGCTAGCTTCGCATAGAAGCTGAGAGAAGAAACCATTGGTTTCTAAATTTCAAGTTGAGAAATTAAGGAGAATTAAATCCCCTAAAAATTTTGGTAAAGTTAAATTAAGGAAGAGCGACTCCTAAGATCACTGGATCATGGTGATCACTCTAGATTCACCATGAAACAGCCAGTAAATGGCTTCAAAAAGAGAAAAAAATCTCTTAAAAAAATAAAGGAAAAAATTTCCTACCCGCAATGGGGCGTTCGATGACCGGAGGAGGAGAGGGCGCCTCCGTAGCAGAGGTCGCTGCCTCTTTACCTGCTCGTCTTTTGGGAGCCATGAAGAACTAAAGAGTTGTGAAAATCTGACTGAGGAAGAAGAAGAAGAGAGAGAGTTTCACTCTCTGAAATTTTGATTTTAAGAGAAGGTAATCTTCTCTTTCAGCCCATCGGACTTTTATAGACATAAAAATGTCTAACTTCGCCTCCTCAAAAGGAGCACAGGTGGTCATTTCAAATTAATTTGAAACGGCACCTAAGCAACTTCCCCGAGAAGCCTTGCTTCAGCCCCGCCAAGAGCTAGCTTCACTGCGAGTGCAGCTTTACTTCGTGCAACGCTTGATTAACTTCGCTAAAATCTCATCTTTACCTTCGCGAAAATTTCGTGCTAGCTCCGCTCAAAGCTCATCCCTGACTTAGCTGGAAATCTGTCTTCAGCTTCGCGGGAAGTTTAGCTCCGCTAATAGCTTTTCTTTTCTCCTCAGGAAAAGGCTTACCTAAGCCAGTCCATTCCAGTTGCTTTCGAAATTCAAAGTGAAAAGAAGGAAAGCAAAGTAAATGAGCAAAAAGTAAAATTTTTATTGATTCAAAAGGGAAGATACATTGGTACATTAAGATTGTCTTTTATATAACAGAATTATTGCTCCAAAGGCAAACAAATTGTCCTATCAACTTTCAGGGTGATAAACCATCCCAACTGGGTACGAAAGGTTTTCCTCCCGCACAAGGCCGTAATCCTTCGCTTAATGGCAGATTTTGCCATCAAGAAGCTGGATCTTCTTTGATGAAAATTGGCAAGAGATTGGTTGTCATCAAGGAGCTGGATATTCTTTTATCAAAATTGGCAAGGGATTGGTTGCCACCAGAAAGCTGGATCTTTCTTAATCAAAATTGGTAAAGGAAGGATCCGAGACATTATTGGTGATGTCCGCCTTTTCAAAGTGGATCATTTTGGATAAGCGACTATCAGCCCCTTCCCGAAGTGGATCATCTTGGATAAGTGACCACCGACCTCTTCTTGGAACGCGCATCAGCTGCTCCAGTATGTTCCTCCTGCTTATGATCAAAGCTTAAACTTTAAAGTCAAGAGGCATACTTCTATTCTCCTTCATCAAGATGAAAAAACTGGGAGCACCGTATACTGCAATGCAAATGAAGAATGAGTTAGCATTAAGTAAAGATAAAAATATTGAATCAGAGTTTTGTTCTCTAAGCGACGTTAATCCAAGACCCAGCCCTGTTATGCACTGAGGATAAACTTCAGATAAGTAGAGGGTAGCATCGCTTACACGCTAAATCGGCCTAGCAAAAGCCAAGTCTTAGCTCCGCCTAGACAGCTAGGCCAGACAAGCCTTAAAAAGGTCAAGTCCTAGCCTCGCTTATATGGCTAGGTTAGACTGGCCTGAAAGGGCGCAGTCTTAACCAACCTATATGGCAAGACTGGCTCAACCTTGAGAGGCCAAGTTTTAAACCTAGCCTATGTGGCAGATCTAACAGATCTAGGCAGGAACTTCGCATGGAAAGATCCTTTGCCTGATCAGTTAAGAATGTTAGCTTCGCCGGGAAGCCTGAAAATAGGGTTGAAACTCTATTCCGAAAGCCAAATGTAGAGATCAAGGGAATTCAATCCCTAAGATAGGCTGATAAAGCTAAGAAAATTAAGGGAGATAAACTCCATAAAGTCACTGGATGGCCGAGGCTCACCAGTTCTTGATCAGGTAATAATCAGAGTGAAAGTTCTCACTACTTCAGGGATCTCAGTCTCCTTGCTTGAGCAATGAGGAGGGGTCATAAATAAACCTCCTAGAAAGAGAGGAGTATGTTTCTCTGAGAAGGACTATAAGAGTCCTATTTATAGGTCTCATGGCCTGACTACACCGCTACCACTTCAAGCTTGGGAGCGCGGGCAAAAATTAAAGCATTCAAATGCTTGACCTTGAGAAAGGGAATAATCACCCTCGGGAATACAAACGAAGTTATTTGAACTTCGGAAGAGGGAATAATCTCCCTCGTAAATGCAAGGGAAGTTTTTCAAACCTTGAAAAAAGGATGCAATTCCTCTCGTAATTCACAAAAGCGGTTAGCCTCGAGAACGAAACGTCGCTCCATCACAACGAGCGCAAGGCTAATGCTCATATTTCAATTCGATTGGAAACGAAGCTACTTCAAGGAGCCAAAAGGTGAAGCTACCCAGAAGCGCGAAGCCACCAAGAAGCGCGAAGCTACACGGAAGCGGAATGTTGCAATTCCACGGCGAACCTATTCCAACCCGAAAGTGGGGCTAAAGGGGAAGTTGAACTCAACCACGAAGGTGACGTCCACATTCATGTACCATCAATCAAAGCAGTTCAAAGTATTTCAAAATTTGAACCATTCCATTGTAGATTCATGAAAACTTTGAAGGGGGTCTTGTTGACACTCGAAAAAGACAGAACTCCCGCATTCATCTCCAACTAGTCTGAACGACGTCTAACTATCGACATTTACAAAAGATAAGTCAAAGACAAGCTGATGACCAGAGATAAGGCAGCAACATGGACATTACTAATCCAGTAAAGCAGATAGTAAGCCACAGTTTCCTTTGGGAGAGACCTAAGCAGGTCTAAAATGTTAAGTTAGCTCAATACTTAGCCTGGCATAAGCTCAAGGTAAGCTTCATAGCTTCGCATGGAACTAACAGCTTCGCCTAAGCTTGGTTGGTAGCCTCGCTTTGAGGCTAACTATTAGCTCTGTCTGAAGCTTCCCATTTAGTCCCGCCAGAGGTTGATCCAAGAGCTTCGCGCCAGAAGCCTTATCCCTGGTTGGTTTAGCACCGCTATGGGCCGGGTCATAGCTCCACCATGAACTGAGTCTTAGCTTCGCACGAGGCCCTGAAGGAAACTTCACATAAAGCTATGAGCTAAGTCTTAATTTCGCGTGATCTAGCTTCGCATGATCTAGCTTCGCATGATCCAGCTCCGCAGTGAACTTTGCTAGGTTATCAAATTGACTGTTTCAAAATCCACGAGGGATTAATGGGTGAACCCCACTAATTTAGTGGGATTAACGCCACTTTAAGTGGGCGGTTACACCCGCCCACTTCATTCCACATTAAGTGGAGACAATTAAGCCATAAACGGCAAGAGGGCGTTCGCACGGACCCTCCAGATTCGCCAGAAGCTCGCAAAGAGCTGCACAGTAAGGCCATTTGCGGGCTTCACGCGAAGCTAATGATTGATTCAGCTTTGCTAAATTCAAGGGGGCGGTTATACCCCACTTTTGACTATAAATAGTACCTTACTGAACACAAAGAGGGAGACGGAGAGACAGCGAGGAGATTGGCCAAAAGAAAGTGCAGAATTCCTAGCAAAAGGGTTAAACTGATCTTCTGTTCTCTGATTCCCCAAATCAAGCGGAAGGGAGTCTTATTAGGAGGTAGTTCGATCACCTGATCGATTGCATCGTCAAAGGGATAAAGTGATCACGCGCTGCCTCAGGGATTGATTTCCCTTGTTCTTCATTTTGTATCTGATTGATGTGCAGAGAAGGATTTCAGCCCTATTTCCCAGCTTCCCGGTGAAGCTATCATTTTCGCTTGATCAAAGAAAGATCATTGCATGCTTGCCTGCTAAGTTCGCCACATAGGCAAAGATTGGGACTTAGTCTCTTCAAGGTTGAGCCAGTCTTTTGTTTTGATGAAAGAGACCAGAAAGTTGTTTCTTCGGAGTTTTCACCACCAGGCTCGTCGACTGACATCTCGGAAGGCACTTCTAGCTGGTTTCTTAACGGTCTGGTTGAAGAGGTGTGTGGTGCCATCTTCGTCTGGCGATGTCATTCATCCGACTGTCTTATTGCCTGTCGTTCGTCTAGTTCATGATCGTTCTCTTGGACTTCTTCCAGCCATGGTGTGTCGTATTCAAAGAGGCCTTCGTGCATTGACGGAGGCTTTCTGTAGACCACCAACAACGAAGCAGGGAAAGGGGACTATCTTGCCTCGCAACGGACCAAACCCCAGAATAGGTTTGCCATATACTTATCTAATGGCATGGTTCGCCCTTCACTGTCCTTCCATCATCCAAGCTGGAGAGGAGCCCCCAGAGGGTGTTCGAATGGTGCTTCTCCGTCGATTCGAGGGGTGTTCATGGTCAAAGACTTATGTGGCTGCGGTCCGTAAGCTGCTGTGTCGTCATGACGTCTATAGTCTTTTCCGATGCTCCCCCTACATTCGCGATGCAAGCTATGGTGAAGAATTCAAGGATGTGGGAGAAGGGCAGACATCATTGAGTCGGGGAGTCTTCGAGTGGCTGGTTAGCATCCGGCCATCACACTTGTTGTATAGGAGTGGGGACACCTGTTATTTGGAGCCCTATGTTCCGAGTCGGTTTGCCCGCCAGTTTGGGTATTACCAACTGTATGTAGGCAATCCAAACAGCAGTCTGGCCTTTATGGGGAGTCTTATCGATGGAGCTCGTGCCTGGCGGTTCATCATTGCTGGCTGTACTGAGGCGCGACTGTGCATGCCGCTAAGGACTCCGAACCTTCTGACGACCCTGAGATTCTGCCAGTGGTATAGGACTTCAAATTCCACACCCACTGGATTTTTTATTAATTCCTTTGGTGTGAAGTTAATCTCTCAACGGCTGAAGCGGAAGGTCACTGAGAAGAGCGAGGGTAAGAGGGTCTGCGTTCCAGGCCTCAGGGAATTCAACGTCGTTGATGATAGCGAAGCCTCGGATGCAGGAAGTCCTCGCTTTGAAGCGGATACGGGTGCTGAGGCTCCAACAACTGCTTCTGGTGGGGTAGGCACGACCCCCATGGAACAAGTTGATGTGGAAGAAGTGGAAGAAGAAGATCCTGATATCCACTTCAAGCGAAAGCGGGAAGGTGGATCTTGTAGGAAGAGGGTAGTGAAGAAGCCTCGTCGCTACGCTCCTACGGTTGTTGCAGAGGGCGAATTATCTGCAGCGCCTCCTCCTCCTGCCCCATTAGTCATTAAGTTGTCGGCACCTAGGCCAACTACTAGTAAAGCTGCTCCGGATCTGGGTAAGATCAGCTCTGTTCTTGTAATATACTTCTTATGTATTCCATATAGCTCATTGTTTACTTTATGATTCAGGAACTGAGGCGGTGAGAAGCCCGAGAGCTGAGGCTGCCGGAGAATAAGGGGAGCATTATGATCCCTTGTTCACTTATAGAGAAGGCGATGAAGCTGGCTATTTTGTCGTCTCGGAAGAGTCTGGAGATGATGCAGCCGATATAGGCCCTTCGGGTGCTAGGACTTCAAAAGGAAGTTCCGTAGCTTCTAACTCCTTTGGGTGGACTACGGAGGGTTTGGCAAGTGAAGGTGGGCTGGCCATTCGTGTTGATTCTGCCAAAGATTTTCCAATGGAGCCTGTAGGGACTGATGCAGCCATCAGGACGATTGAGGCGACATCATTTTTTGGTAGTGTTTCGACCTTTTTTACTCCTGCTATTTATTATGCCTTGCTTAAACAAAGTCTTGCTGTAAGTGTTTTGCTTCTGGGTGCATCGACTTCAAGAGAGCTAATCCGTCTTCCTGAGGGAACCAGGGGTGAAGTAAGTACTTCGACCGCAGTGGATACTGCTGAGTTGGATGCTTTGTATCACGACCTGCCCTCTTTTCAGCCTGAACCGGCCAGAGGAACTGAAATTGAGGGGACGGTAATCATGGAACCAACCTCACTTCCAACTATATCGGTGAGTGAGATGCCATTGGTTTCGCCAGTGCCGCCTATCTTGCCAAGCGCGAAGCTGAAGGTGATTACCAGTCCTACTTCTCTAACATTGGTGGTTGAGCCAGCTCTCCCAGAAATAGTCACTAGTCTTACCTCGGTTGTGGCTAGTGTACTGATTTCAATGAGGACTCCTCCGAGATCACGGACGATCCCTCATGTTGCTGCTGCCAGTGCTTCTATTATTTCCTCCATAGTTACACCGGTAAAGCCAGTGGAAACTCTGTCTTCAGGGGCTGCTCGTTTGCCCGGAGTAATTGAGGCCGAGAATGAATTCGTGGCTGAGTTAGTCAACAGCTTTTATAAGAGCTTGAAGCGATCCATTGCTTTGGTCTTGAAGGGCTCGACCACCTCGTTCTCTGCTTTAAAGGTGGTCCTCTCCCAAAGCATTAACAGCGTTCGGGACTTTGGAGGTGATGATCAGGCCGCCGCATTGGAGCTTCTAGTGGACAGACTTGAGAGGGATGTGGACGAATGGCGCCGTCTTAGCATTCAGATCTGGAGTCTTAGTTAATAAGCAGCTTGCGCATCTTGTTGCTCAGATGCATGAAGCTTATCTCGCCGCTCAAGAAGCTGCTAAGGCAATTTCTTCTAAATTGAAATCCTTGGAGATAAGGAAAGTAGAGCTCGGGGATGCCATAAACTCTTCTAGTAGTGCTCTTCTTGACGCTGAGGATAAAATTGAAAAGGCCAAGGATATGATTAGGAAGGCTAATCTTCTTTTGTCCAAGGCTGAACCAGTGCGTCTTGAAGAGACTGCCCGGCTTGAGCAGCTTAATGCCCAGAATGACGAAGTCTTGCGGCAGGAGCTAGCACAGAGGGCAACCTTGGTTGAAATTGAAGCTTGCTTGGCCCAGACGGCGAGCTTTAATGAGGCCGAGTTGAGGCGCAAGCACTTATCAGGGCTGCTGAAGAGAGGAAGACTAGGCTGGTCACTCTTGAAAAACGGATTAAGTCCTATGAAGCACCGTCATAGCTTGTAATCTGTGCATTCATGTATCCCTCTTTTGAAATCAATAAAAAGTGATTTTATTTTGACTCCCTCATTGCATTTCCGACTTGTTTTATTTTCTAAATTCTCGCTTTCAAGTTGTATCGCAGCCCTTTGAGAAAATAGTCCTTACTGGACTAAAAAGATGAGACCTGGCCATCTGCCGGTTCAGAGGTCGCAATGACGTAACCGATTGAGAAGCCATCAAGCTCAAAATTGTCATATGATGACAAAAAATAGTCCTTGCCGGACTGAAAGATGAGATTTGGCTATCTGCCGGTTCATAGGTCGCAATGATGTAACCGATTGAGAAGCCACCAGGCTCAAAATTTTGTCGTATGGTGACAAAGAAATAGTCCTTGCCGGACTGAAAGATGAGACTTGGCTATTGTCGGTTCAGAGGTCGCAATGACGTAACTGATTGAGAAGCCACCAAGCTCAAAATTTTATCATATGATGATAAAGAAATAGTCCTTGCCGGTCTGAAAGATGAGACTTGGCTATCTGCCAGTTCAGAGGTCGCAATGACGTAACCGATTGAGAAGTTACCAAGCTCAAAATTTTGTTGGGACTTGGAAGAAATTGTCAGAGGTATATTGTTAACGTAACAATCCAAGAAGTCCACTAAAAAACTGAGTGGACTCAGAAACTTGCTGGGGAGCTAGGAAATGAATCCTATAAAAGATCACTGTCATAGATTTAATGTTAACTTAACAGCAAAATGGATGCTAGAGGTGTAATGTTAAACATAACATGGAAAGGTCTCATTTTTACTCAGAAAATCGAGGAGATCACTGTCATAGGTTTAATGTTAACTTAATAGCGAAATGGATGCCAGAGGTGTATTGTTAAACATAGCATGGAAAGGTCTCGTTCTCACTGAGAAAATCGAGGAGATCACTGTCATAGGTTTAATGTTAACTTAACAACGAAATAGATGCCAGAGGTATAGTGTTAAACATAGCATGAAAAGGTCTCGTTCTCACTGAGAAAAACGAGGAGATCACTGTCATAGGTTTAATGTTAACTTAACAGCGAAATGGATGCCAGAGGTGTATTGTTATGGAAAGGTCTCATTTTCACTGAGAAAATCGAGGAGATCACTGTCATAGGTTTAATGTTAACTTAACAGGGAAATGGATGCCAGAGGTGTAGTGTTAAACATAGCATGAAGGTCTCGTTCTCACTGGGAAGAACGAGGAGATCACTGTCATAGGTTTAATGTTAACTTAACAGTGAAATGGATGCCAGAGGTGTAGTGTTAAACATAGTATTAAAAGGTCTCGTTCTCACTGGGAAGAACGAGGAGATCACTGTCATAGGTTTAATGTTAACTTAACAACGAAATGGATGCCAGAGGTGTACTGTTAAACATAGCATGAAAAAGGTCTTGTTTTTGTTGCGAAAAGCGAGGAGATCACTGTCATAGGTTTAATGTTAACTTAACAGCGAAATGGATGCCAGAGGTATACTATTAAATATAGCATGAAAAAGTCTCGTTTTCGTTGCGAAAAGCGAGGAGATCACTGTCATAGGTTTAATGTTAACTTAACAGCGAAATGGATGAAAAGATCTTTATATGTGGTCTTACCATTCCATGGATGAGAATTGGTAAATGATTTTGGAGAGGGAATCAAATGGGAACAGGTCCCTTAGGATTTTTAGCAAATCCTCAGCTGTCAACGGGTTTGATATGCCTTTACCAACTACCATTTGAGTTGGGCTAGCAATGCTATTCCCCTCAGCATGATGAGTTATCAAGGACTTATGTTGGGCTTAAAGGCCAATATTTTCCTCTATCCTTAACCGTTAAAGGTGTCGGATCATTTGGTTAATGCATGTGTAACCTTGATTCTTCTTTAAGACAACCAGTGTATGATCAGCTTCTTACTGGTTTATAGTTGTATGATCTCATTTGGAGGAAGAGAAGGGCACTCCTTGTGTGTATCTTGGACTTGAAGGTCTTGATCAGAGGTGTAATGTTAACTGATCATGAGAAGGATCCATAATCAAGGATAATACTTCTTTAAGAACTTACCATTGATCGGCATCATGAGTAAATCACCATCTGAAGTCATAAGGCGATATGCTCCATTTGAATAGACTGTTTCTATTACAAACGGTCCCTCCCATTTTGGCTGAAATTTGCCTTTGATTTTGTGAGTCATGATTATTGGTCGTCTGACGGCTAAAATCAAATCTCCTTTCTCGAAGACTCTTTGTTTGACCTTCTTATTGAAGGCCTTTGAGATTCGAGCTTGATACAACTCGATGTGCTGCTGAGCTTGTAACCGCTTCTCATCTAAGGCTTCAAGCTCTTAAAGACGCAACCGATCATTGTCTTCTGATGTGATCTTAGTCATTAAAGCGACTCGCAATGACGGCATCTGAATTTCTAACGATATGACTGCTTCACACCCGTATACCAGGGAAAACGGCGTATTGCCTGTCGGGGTCCGAACCGTGGTTCGGTAGGCCCAAAGACATTCACCAAGCTTTTCGTCCCAATCTCGCTTATTCGAGGAGATGAACTTTTTGAGTAACTTAATGATTGTCTTGTTGAATGCTTCCGCCAAGCCATTAGCGGCAGGATTATAGGCAGTGGAAGCCACATTCTGTATTTGGTATTTATCACAGAATCGATAGAATACCTGGCTTATGAATTGGAGACCGTTATCATGGATGATCCGCCTAGGGACACCAAACCGATGAATGACGTGGTGTTTGATGAAATTAATCATGTTGAAAGTTTTGACTTCAACCAGTGGTACAGCTTCTGCCCACTTGGAAAAGTAATCGGTTATTGCCAGGATAAACGGTGACCTTTTGTTGAAGAGGGGCTGATTGGCCCTATAACATCGATTCCCCATGCTTTAAATGGCCATGAAGCAATAGTTGGGTGGAGCAACTCTGGAGGCTGGTGTATGAAGTCTGCATGAATTTGGCATGCTTTACACCTTCGTGCATATTGGATGGTATCGGCTGTCATCGTTGGCCAATAATATCCAAGCCTATGCAATCTGTCTTTAAGTTTTGGATCTTACTGATGAGCTCCACATATGCCATCGTGTGCTTCTTTAAGTACTTTCTGTGCCTCTGAATTAGAAAGGCAACGGAGAAGGATGCCGTCGTATGAACGACGGTAAAGTGTCTTCAGAGTTGGATCATAGTAAAAATGGAGGGACCTTCGTCTGATAGATGCCGCTTCTTTAGGATTGTCTGGCAGCAGCCCATATAGAGCATAGTCGATGAGAGAAAATCGCCAATCTCTTGGCTCAAGATCCGTCGAGATATTATAGACCTCTCTGGTTCTTAACATGTGTTTAGAGCAGACAAGGTGTCGAGTTGCCAGTGTGAGGTGATACTCGGTGTCGACTGGCAGGGCTAGTATTGTTGCTAATGCAGTAATAGCATCCACCTTAGTATTCTGAGATCGAGATACGTGCCCGATGTAAAAGCCATTAAACAGATTAGCCAATTCGATGACTGTGTAATAATAAGGTACCAAACCCTCGTAACGGACCTCATATTTGCCTTTAATCTAATTGATAATCAATTTTGAATCACCGTAGCTTCAAGGTAGCGCACCCCCATTCCGTGGGCGAGCTGAAGACCAATGAGTAGAGCATTATATTCCGCTACATTGTTGGAGCATGATTCCGTCAGAGAAAATGCTCTAGGAAGGACATGATTCTGTGAAGAGATAAACACAACCCCTACGCCAGCAATGATCCTGCCTTTAGGGCCTATTCGTGATGCTCCATTGAAGAACATCTGACATACTTCGTCTTCTGAAGTTATATTAGATTCAAAGACTTCATCTGGATTGTCTTCATGAAGTTTTGAGTATTCCGGAACTGGATGAGCAATCAAGACTCTGCAAGGGCCTGGCCTTTAACCGCCTTCTGAGGGATAAAGATCATGTCATATTGAGACAAAAGAAGCGCCCATTTAGCTTATCTTGAATTCAATGTTCCTGGCTTCGTTATGAGAAGACGCAAAGGATTCACTCTGGAGATGACATGTATGATTTGGCCGACCAAATAATGTCGTGTCTTCTTAACGGCAAAGACAAGAGCTAAGCACTCCTTCTCAATAGGATTATAGCGAGATTCTGCCCCTATCAGAGTCCTGCTCAGATAATAAATGGCATGTTCGAGACCATTATCATCTTTTTGGGCAAGAAGGGCACCAAGAGAATGGTCCATAGTTTTCACATAAAGCAAGAATGGTTTCCCTGATGTGGGAGCCACTAAGACTGGAGGTTTTGTGAGATATCTCTTGATATCCTCATAAACTTCCTGACAAGCTTGATCCCATACAAAGGAAGCACCCTTTTTCATGAGTCGGGTGAACAGTTGATAGCGGCCTGAGAGATTTGCGATGAATCTTCTGATATAAGCCAATCTACCTTACAGGCCTCTAAGTTCTTTGAGATTCTTAGGTGGATGCATGATCATAACTGTAGGATATTGCAACCCTAGATCTGGTGTTTCAGAAGACACCTTCTTCATGTACCAAGACTTCGACCAGGCCCAGGCTATAATTCGAATCTGGGGAACTGTGGGGAGTGTCGTGGGACGCTCGCCTGCCCCTACGCAGCTCTCGTCCTCTTCCGATCATGTTAACGGATGCAGAGGGTAGATCTCGCGATACTCTCCTTTTGCGATGTTTCACCGGAGCTTGCACCGACAGTCAATCAAAAGCTGATCGTCAGCCTGGAGGAGTGACGGGGATTGGTCCTAACCGGCAATGGACTGAGTGGACTGTCACCAACTGACATCCCACTTGTTGACAATAGGAAGGAGAAGTTTGGAAAGATTCTGACTTCCGTTTGCTTGTCAAGAATTCCCGCAGGTCAGACCCAGTTGGGCCTAGACGATCCAACACAGAGGCTATGTTGGATTGCACATAGAATGACGTCCTGTTCTTTTCATCACAACAGAGGGGATAGCACTAAATGGTGCTTCAGCTCTAGCTTTGCGGCTAAGAACCTTGGGAATGTCATTGGGTGTTGAAGCTGCATAAGCACCGCTGTCAACACTTGGGGACAATCCCTTAGCTCCACTACAAAGTGCGAGCTTAGCGCTTGATGTACTGGGGAGCGAAGCACGCTGTGGTGCTTTCTTCGCTATGTTGCTGGGAAGATGATCAGCCTTAGATAGTACTTTGGCTCTAAATTCGCGGCTAAAAGCTTTGGAAACGCCTTTGGGCGCTGAAGCTGCATAAGCATTGCTATCAGCACTTAGGGGCAATCCCTTAGCTTCGCTGCAAAGAGCGAGTTTAGCACACTGTGGTGCTTTGGTTCGAGCTTCGCGTCTACGAACATCATGCGTACCCTGAGGTCCAGTCGCTTCGCTCATGAGAACGAGGCTGGCGCGAGGAGTTGCTGCTCTTGAATTAGGCGAAGGCATGGTCGCCGTTGTGGCTTCGCGGCTAGCAGTCTCGTTGGAGCAGGTAGGCATCTTGCCCTTTTCTTCGCAAGAGAGACGCACTTGTGGCGTAGCTACGCCTGAGGCTTCATACAGAGCCTTCTGTTTTGGCCTCCACATCTGCTTTGAAAGAGGAGACTTAGGTTCGCAGGAAACCTGACTAGCCACACGCGAGGCTGGGCGGTGTTGGCAGGATTCTGCTTCCGGTTTCTGCTCCGAAACCTTAGTCATGGAGACCTTTCTATGCTTCCGTGCATGGAGCATTAGACCACCTGTTCGGAAGGGAGGAGTGTACTATATTCAGAGATAGAGGGTTTAGAGTCAACCTTCTTTGTTCGAATGTGATGCTCAAAAACTTTAAGAATGTATTCACAATGTTTATTTACTCCTTCTGAATCACTGTAGTAGTATGAGCTATTACGGGTCGATCCTCAGGGAGAGCTCGCGATGGAAGCTTTACGATTAAGTTGTGAAGAAAGAAAACGAGAGTTCTTCTATGTTCAAAAGAAACAAAATGACATGGAAAAGTAGCGGGAAAATTCGTCGTGGATTTGTTGCATGGAAAGAAAACCGACGGAAAAGAAAGTGAAAAGAACTTGAAAATTTTGACTTGTTGGAAAGAAAACTCGCGAAGGAAAACTTTTGAAAAACTTTTAGATGGAAGAAACCATGACTAGCTAACCCTTCTAATTTACTAACTTACTAATCTCATAGGGTGATGCGTGCCTTGTGTTGATTCATCGGCAAAAGGTTTGTCTTGCTTGTTTGGTCAAATACTATCCCACTCGGAAGATGAGTGATCTTCTCGGTCTTGACTTGTAGCCTCATTGATTCATCGGTTCCCGAGATAGATTTTCAATGGTGGAATCGAGGAGTGTCACTCAAGGTAATGATAAGGAAGAAGATACAAGATTCATTAGTAATTCAAAGCCATACTCGAGCTAGCATGGAAGTAAGAAAATTGTTCTACAAACTAATAGCAAAGTTAGGTGCTCCATCTCCATGTTCAATCAAGGCACTTGTTCTAAAGACAAGGCTCTAAATGAGGCTCACATGAATCATATGGAATTACAACAAGCATTTGCCAAGAATTAAAGTGACTCATCTTCATTGGGGAATAATAGAGATATGAAATTGCAAGATCATAATAAAGCAATCACCCAAGAGTTAGAAGTTAGTAAAGTTAGTGGTTAGCTAGTCATGTTAGAGAGAATTAGCTAGACATTGCAATGAAAAAAAAACAACAATTCATGAAGAAGAAAATGCAATGGAAAGTAAAGCTTGAAGAAAGTAAAGAACAAGAAAGTAAAGCACTAGAATTAGCAAAGATGAGAAGATAGATGGATAAATTCTTGTATTCAAGTTGTCACTCCTTCAATTACAGGCTTTCACACTCTCTCTTTCTCTCTTTTGCAGAATTCTAGAAGGAAGAAGAAGATTACAAGAGCACTAAAAGAAACTAGAGAAAATCCATACAATTCTCTCAAAAATACAAGCTCTTCTATTCTATCCCTCCTCCCTCTTCTGCAGAGGCCCTAGGGGTCTATTTATAGGCTCCAGAGGATGAGGCTCTCAAATCTCGATCGTGGGATCAAATCGCTGGCTCAACGGCCAGATGTTTGCCGCAGATCCGAGGCCAGAGCCGCGTTTTCACGGCAGAATCTTGGCCGTTGCGCCAACGATTTCTGTTTCCGTTCCGTTACAGTTTGTTAGCCACGCTGGATCTTCTAGAAGGCTGGGGATATGCGTGGACGACTCCAGATCTGGGCTTGACTTTTGGGCTTTTCCTTTTGGCTTTTAATTAATCCCATTAATTTCTTGATAATTCCATTGATTATGGGCCTTCCTCTCCATTAATGGTGGGCCTGCAAATTTAGAGAAAAAAGGAATAAAAAGCTTATTTTTATTTACATATAGCATGATATGGAAGTGAAAAATGATGCAAAAATGAATAACAATCACACCCCCATACTTTGCTTTTGCTCATCCTCGAGCAAAAAGAAAAAGAGAAAAAATCCTAACTAAATTATTGAACCATTTTCGTAGGTGACACGATTGCACTGAGCATGTTCAACTAGCCGTTAAACCTCTAGGTTACCTTAGAGGAGGAGTGTTGTCTCCTGAGGGTTTTCAGCGGATTGCACCCACAAAATCCAAAAAGAGATAAGAAAATATTAGTGAGAAATTTTTTTTGATCCATATGTTTTAAGAACTTTACTTGATCTTATAGGTTTCGGGTTACCCTAAACTCGTCATTCTTTTTATAAGTGTCTATTTAGAGTTTTGTCTTCAACTTAGGTTAAGTTTCTAAGGAATAGAGCGAAGACCGGATTTTGCATCAAACCTAGTATATATACATCTATAAATATGAGAGATTTTTCTTAGACTAAAGTTCACTTATTTACTAATATATACAATATATTTTTATTTATTTATTTATTTATTTATTTATTTATTTACACCTCCTTAGCTTCCTTGGGCTTTCTAATTTACCCATGTAACGAGCCTCTTACCGATGACTCCTAAACCAGTCGGTCTTAGGGCACCAGATGAAGAAACATCCCTAAGGTTCATGGATTCGAGTAAACTAGGCCACGAATACTAAGGACTTAATCACCTTTAGGCGTGACTGGCCATGCTTCTTAAGGCACAGCTAACCAGCTTAATTAGTGGCTAAGTAATTATTTTATTTATACTTTATTTTTATTTTTTATAATTTTTTATATATATGTGTAAATAGAATCACTAAGTCTTTGATTAATCCCTCAATATGTTTAATGTATATATCCTAAAGAAAGAATTAAAATATAGCTATCTTTCTTATCCTTTTTCACTTAACCTAAAAATCCAACAAAACTCCTCTTTTTGACTTATATTAAGAAATCTTAGTTAAGAGTTTCCTTAATCCCTAAAATCAAGTTTGATTCTTTAAAAATGGATCAAAATTTTCTCTTTTTTTTTGGTTTTCTAAAAAGAAAATGTAAAATCTAAAAAGAAAGACAAAGTCTAAAAAGAAATAAAAATCCTAAAAAGAAAAAAAATCCTAAAAGAAAATAAAAACCCTAAGTTAGTATCTACCCCCCCATACCTATCTCATGCATTGTCCTCAATGTATGCAAGATAAAATATGCATGAAATAGGTAAAGGAACAGAATCACCCCCGACGTCGTTTTGGACTAGCGGTGGTGCTGGGTCCAGCCGACTATGAACGCTAAAGGCTGCCTCAATACGGTCTAACCTAGAGGATTGCTCCACTTTTTTCCTCAGCCGAACCTGTCCCCTAAAAATCTTCTTCATGCCCTGCCAAATGGTGGACATGAATGCACGTGAGTCCGTAGGGGGATCCTGGTGCCAAAATGCGGGCTCATCTTCCTCCTCTAGACTCTCCTCAAAAGAGGACTCCACAGGCATATCCTCGGGCTGGACACTAGGGGTCCAAACCGCATGTAAGAAACTGTTATAGGCACTAGTGGCCCTCTCATGTGTGACAAACACCCGGTTATAAGCATCAAATACAGCGTCCGGTAGGAAAGTCCTACATAAACGCGTAATCAGAATGGCGTGTGAATGTTTAGTACCCCAGGTGCGTGAGGAGTTGGTAATTGTGGAATGGAAGATGGTTTTGTTGAAACAGACCGTGTGCTGCCTAGTCATAAGGTCATGAATAATTTGCAACACAGGGCGGTTAAAGGAAGTGGTGTGGTCCAGACCCAAAATATTGCGTTGGATCCATCGTCCAACGCAATGCACATTGCGGAAGGTGGTACTGGCCTTAAGCCCTCGGTCTTGTTCGGTGCATCGAGCCCCATAATGGTCATGTAGTCAATGAGTGGAAGGGGGTCGCTATGTTGTGGGTAAATAGGGACATGAGTGAGTTCCTCAAGGAGAGGAAGCGTGATAAAAATGTCTCCGAAGGGCATGTGGACCGTGAATTGATATGTGTTGAAATCAACAGATGCATGATCAATGGAATTATAGAATGATGTCACTAAGTCGGGACAATAAAAAGCATCATGTTCGGTGTTATCATATACAAGCGAGTACCAATCCCATGCACGAATCCTATCAATGAAAATGTGCCTGTACCCCTTGGTGTCACAAAGAATTTTAGAATAATCCTTTTCAGCAAACAAATTTGGTGCCATGCTATGAAAATGTAGATCAACAAAATAGATCGGGAGATTGGAAATCAAACCACCCCCGGAATACTTGGGGGGAAATTAAATTCGGGTTTGCAGAGGGCACTGAATCAAGAATTTGAACGATCGGGCACCAGATCGGCCACCAACAGAGAAACTCGACAGCCAAAGAACTCGGTGGCACTCCTACAGAGAACAGACTGCCGCGGATCCGCGGCCCTGGTCGCGCAAACGTGGTATACAGGCAGAGACTGTGGAGGGGAAAAATTCTGAGGGTGGCGCTTGAAGCGTTTGTTTCAGATCTGAATGCGTTTGGCGTTTGAGGGGAGAGAGTCAGGGTAGATAAAATCTATAGGGGAATGAAAAGGTAGAAGTCCCAATAGGACCCTAGGTGAATTTGGATATTTACAAACCTAGGTTTTATTTGAAAAGGGAGTTATGAAGAGGTGGAACTCTTGGTGCTATTTAGCACCAAAGTCCAATTTTTTATTTTTTTGCATTTATTATTATTATTATTATTATTAGTTTTATTTATTTACAAAAGGGTCCCAAAATAATTTACAGGGGAAACAGGGAAAATGTACATGAAGTATCTCCTCCATCTAGGACTTCTTTCGGTCATATCCCTTTAGCCCGTTTCCCATCATTCCAATGGGTCCTTTTAATAGGGCTCATTTGGGAAACAAGTTGTATTGTCATTTGAGCCTTTGGCATCCCCAGTTTCACCTTTTTTAGTTGTTTCTTTTTCATAGCACTACAATCCTCTTTCAAAAACTTGTCACCATCACTCTTCTCATTTGAAACTTCTTTATTCTGAATGCCAAGAAATTCCAACTCAGCCTCGTATATTTCCTCAAAGCTGAGGTCAACACTTTCCCCTAGAGATGTGCAATTAATCAAAACATTCCTAGTTGGTTCATTCAGACACATGAGTTCTTCTTTGAAGAGGTCTTCAAAAAGTATGTCAATTAGAGGTTCTTGAATTAAATCCCCTTGGGATAAATTCGTGGTTGGCTCTTTGAAAGTGAAGATATCCAAATCAATTTTCCCTTTTTGAAAGGGTACTTGAACATTAGGATCTTCCACATCAAGATGATTGCATTTATTTTGAAATAATTCATTAAGAAACAGCAATTCATCTTCTGAATCTTCACTCTCTTCCTCACAATTATTTCCAATAAAGTTTACCTCAAATGTGTGATTTTTTGTCTTGCGAGGTTGTTTGTCTATGTTGAAGACATTCACTTCTCGAGTCATGTCGCCAAAAGTTAACCTCATGGATCCATTCCTGCAATTGATGATGGCATTTGCTGTAGTAAGGAATGGTCGTCCAAGGATAATAGGAGTTTGAGCCCTATGATTGGAGTTAGACACAGGTTGTGTCTCAAGAACTATGAAATCAATAGGGTAAATAAACTCCCCTAACTCTGACAAGGACATTGTTAATCTCCCCTTGGGAATCTTCACAGAGCGATCTGCCAATTGTATTGTAACTTTGGTCGGACGGAAGTCACCTAACCCTAGTTGTTGATACACGGAAAAGGGAAGGAGATTGATACTGGCTCCCAAATCAAGTAATGCCCTATTGATAGTAGTATGTCCTATGATACAAGAGATGGTTGGGCTCCCTGGGTCCTTATATTTCACAGGAATTGGCCCAGTGAACAACTCGCTAATGTTCGAAGCTAGGAAGACTTTCTTAGGGACATTGGTTTTCCTCTTCTTGGTGCACATTTCCTTTAAAATTTGGCATATGAAGGGACTTGTTGTATTGCATCAAGAAGAGGTACATTGATTTGGACCTTAGTGAACATTTCTCTGATCTTCTCCATATGAGCATTCATCTTTTGGTTAACTAGCCTATTTGAAAATGGTACAACAGGCTTGTATGGTTGCTCATCTACCTTTTCTTTCTCTTTGGCTTTGGAAGTTGATGGTTCAGAACTGGAAGACGGATTGTCTGGAGTTGGTTGTATTGGAACAGGAGGTGTTGGTTTTGGCACTGATTTGGGTGGTTGATTGGAAACCTTATTATCTACCTGCTTCCCGGATCTCAGAATATGAATAGTGTTGCATTGACTGAGGCCCATGTCTTCAACTTCATTCAGAGGGAAGTGATTTTTTTGGATTGGGCACTGGCTGGCTTGGTAGCATTCCTTTTTGTCTTTCATTTAAAGAATTAGCCGATTGCCCTATCTGGACCTGTAACTTGTTCATATCCTGATGCTGGTTGGTCATCATTGAAGCCTGGGTTTTTTATAGGGTTTCTATCATTTTTTCTAACTCTGATATTCTTTTGTCTGAATGACTCTGGGGTTGATGTTGCTGATATGTGGGCTGAAAATTGGTTTGGAAATGTGGTGGATTCTGATAGGATTGGAATTGTAGTGGATTCTGATATGAGTGAAAATTTGGTGGATTCTGGTTGAAACTGGGTGGAGGAGACTGAGCAAGATATTGATGTGAAAATGGTTGCCTAGGTTGCTCAGGACCAGACTGATTCCAAGAAAAATTTGGATGGTTTCGCCATCCCGGATTGTACGTTTTGGAGTATGGATTGTGATTTGGTCTGGTGTATGCAGCATTCGTGTTCTCCTGATACGTTTGAGACTGGTAAACAGGACACTCCTCAAATACGTGGTTGAGATCATGGCAATAGGTACAACCCGGTTTGACCACAGGTGGTGGGTTAACCTGGTTCACAGCAGAATGTTCCCTTGATTCAAGCAGTTCTATCCTCTTCATCATTTGGGTTATTTTAGCCTCAGCAGCTATGGAGGATTCTATTGAATGCATACCGGTTCTGGAAGTGGTGGGAGTGATTTTTTCTGGGCATGACTCCCACTGAATTGTTTTTTCAGCTAAGGCTTCAAAGAGATCCCACCCCTGATTCTCATCTTTCTTTAAAAATTTCCCTTGGCACATGGTTTCAAGGAGTGTCTTTGCTTGATAATCAAGTCCGTCATAGATAATCTGGCACTGTCGCCATTTCTCTATGCCGTGATGAGGACATAGGGCTAGTAGGTCTTTGAGACGTTCAAAATATTCCAGAATGGTTCATTGGATTCCTACTTGAATTGCATAATGTTTTTTCTCATGAGGGCTGTCTTATGAATGGGATAAAACTTTTTAAGAAAGACTTTTATAAAATCATCCCATGAAGAAATCGAACTGGCGGGAAGATTGTAAAGCCATTTCTTAGCTATGTCTTTCAGCACGAAGGGTATGAACCTAAGTCTAACAACATCCTCAGTTAATTGGGAAATCCTTAGCATCACACATACTTCTTCAAACTCACGAATGAAGAAATATGCATCCTCAGACTCTAAGCCATGGAATCGCGGGAGTGTATTTATAAATTGTGGCTTCAGCTCAAAATTATTTCCATTGGTCACAGGGAGAAGAATGCATGATGGAAGTGAAGTGCAGATCGGGTAGAACTTGTCTTGAAGTGAAGTGTTATTTGCCATGATTGGGATTGTGTTAGGTGGTGGTGTTTGTGCAAGTGTAAAAATTCTAACAAGCCTTGCAGAATCTGGATCTCGGTACCACTTTTGCATACACAATCACAGACAACGTTCACCGATCACACAAGCGAGAGAAAATGAAAATAACAAAAAAGAAAAGAAAAATCAATCACAAGCTATCTAGGATAACCTAGACCTAGACGACTCCTAACTGTTCGATGAACCAAAGAAGGTTATTGCTTGAGTCAGACCACAGGTAATCAACCAGGTAGGGGCAAAATATGGTGGGAGGTATCCGTGCGTAAGCAACAGGCCTTAATTACGCCAAACCACGGTATCTTCAAGGCGTAGTAACCTCTTAATCCCCAACCTTAAACACTGATTTGACTGGAGGATGAATCAAAAATAATTTCCAACTTCAGCCGATCTCCTACTGAGTCCGGATGTCCTTAGGGCCAACGTCTATCAGATTTTATTAAAAAGTTTGGGATTGTGAGTGCTTGGATGATGATTTTTGGGCCAAGGAAAGGGTGATGAAATCCCTCACCTTAACTTATTTATTGGGTGGTGCCCTTAAAATCAATTTTGTGCAAGTGTACAATATGTGCAAACAAGGTTTACTCAAAGCGATGTAAATCAACCAAGAAGTGAGTCCTATTCTAAATGCAATGCGCACGTACCTTGCTCCAGCACTCTTCAACAGTAAAGTAAATGAATTGAAAAGACACGTGCCTAAAAATGCAAACGTCTAATCAATTTTGAAACTTTACAACAAATATTTTACTGTTGATTTTATTAGCAGGATCCTGGCGAAATCATATAAGAAATAAGATTTGCAGCAGCTGTATTTTTTGCAGAGCAAGCAACCCTGCACAAAACCAGTTAGTAGTCAACTCCTCTTTGCCGCAGATCTGCGGCTTTGGCCGAGAAAACGCGGCAAATCAGAGGGTGCTTGGTCTCTACTTTCGAGAGCAGAGGCCCAATGTAACGCCCCGATCTTCACACCTGGTGTGGGTAACCACCTGGGTCAATCCTTGAGCTCTTACCAACAGTACAATCAGGTTCAGATTAATTAATCTGTATCTGAATTTGGGGATTCCAGCAACGAGTACAAGACTACCATGACCTTGACAATTCATTCCTTGACTCGTTTGTATTCCTTCCTTCCTTCTAGTACATCCGATTTTCTTCTCGCTTTCCTTGCATCGTCTTGCTTCCCATCCGTTCGGACTAGTTCACTACCATACTTCTCCATCCCGAGTTCCCTATAGATAGCAGAGTGCGCAGCGGAAGTGTCGTGGACCTGTAACATTTCAGCTTTGGGGTTAAAAATATTATTCTCACCCATGAATGAAAATTACGAGGATGCAATTTTTTGTAAGGTGGGGAGAAATGTAACCCCCTGATCCCTGGTGTACGTATCACAGTATCCGTATGCGATACGACGTACAAAATTGATTTGACCTCCGTGGTAGTCCGATTGAGCCGATTTCAGTTTCAAAAATCATTTTATAATATTTGAGATTTGTCAGGATTTTTCTGGACTATTTTGGAAAATCTCTGTAATCGGTGTCGACCGATACCGATAACCGGCTTTACGAATTTTATTTCACAAATGGAGTTGTATTTTGAGAATCTGCTTTCACCATGTATCTTAGAATCATATTTTCTACGTTCGGGTATTTTTGGGGATTTTTCTGATATTATCGAAAATCGGGCCAAACCGGTGTCGCCCGATATCGGTGTCATCTTTCAGGATTTTTAATTTGCAAACCGTATTACATTTCTTCAAACCGATTTCATATTACGTCTCAAGATAATATTCTCTATTTTCTGTAATTTTTGGGTACCGTTCGGAGCTAGTCGAATATCTGGCCAATTTAATAATAATAAAATATTAATTTTTTTTTAATCTTTCTTTTCTTTTTCTTTCTTTTTCTCCATCCTTCTCCAACCTTCCCACCGCCATTTCCCCCTTTTAAAAACCTAACTCTCTTTCTCCCTCCATTTCTCTCATCCCTCTCTCTCTCCCTCTCCCTCTCTCTCCCCCGGCGGTATGACCGACGGCCAGGCGCGGGCAGCCGGAGGCGGCGCCGGAGGCCGACCGGAGGAAGGCCGGCTGTGGGGGGGGGCGGGGGAAGCGCCACCCCTCTCTCTTCTCTCTCTCGGTGGGGATGGCCGGCGGCCTTGGACGCCGGAGCGGCCCGGAGCGATGCTGGCGCCGGCGCCGGCGGGTAGCCACGCCGGCCGGGCGGTGGGTGCTCAAGGGCGGCAGCGGCAGCCGTGCGGCTGCTGCTGCTGCTTCTTCTTTGAGAAGAAACCCAAATGGGTTTGGGTGCGGGTTCAAATCCAAACCCGACCCGTTTACACCCAAACCCGACACGTTAAAGGTAAAATTACATTTTAGCCCCTGTGAAATTCTAAATTACTTTGGGGCCCCTGAAAACTTACAAATAGCCCCTGAATATTTTCAGTTATTACATATTTAACCCATTTTGATTTATTTTAGTATTCGGGCGATATCGGGAGCATCCGGAATCCGATTCGGACGATTCTGGATCCGTTGCGATCGTGGGAAAGAGAGCTACAGTCCTATGGCCATTTTGTGAGTGTTTTTATTTTATAAATTGCCTTTTTAATATATTGATTGAACTTAGTTGCTTTATTGAAATAAAACATGATTACCGGTAAATCCCCATTGGTCATAGTTACGACATTATAAACAATGTTACAACACTTGCCGACCCACTGGTACACTAAGTATCGCATTTCATATTATTGTTCTCCTCATTACACGGATACTGTAGTTCACTGTACATGATATGAGACACTGACCGCTGTTATGACATGAACCTGTTGTACCGAGACTATGACACGTCACACTCTCATTTCATATCCATGTCCCACCGACATATAAATGCACTCCTTCACGGATACCGTCATGAAATATATTGTTATCATCGTTACATGACTTATCGGCATATCACTGTTACACATACATGTATGGTTTCTATATTCTTGTCATATGGATTCCTGTTCATATTACATGTATTCTTGTTCTATGTTACCGTATTCATGTTATATAATTGTTTTCTATTACGGATATGGATACTCCCGTTACTGGACATGAGAGCTATTGATATACGATATGTGGACTTCCACATCTATTGTTCCCGTTTCCCGTTATATTGTTCCCGTTTCCCGTTATATTGCTCTATGCTATCAACAGAGCTCTGGTCCAGTTATCATGTTACCCGTATCATGTATTGTATTGGTTCTTATTACATTGTATACTTGACATATCAGATCATAAAGAGAACTTGGGTATGGGGGAGACTTGACGGTTGACTAGATCATATCGGGTGGATGTTTGGATCCATTGTTTGTCCCACTGCAGGGGACAGGGTAGTGCTGGCTACCATCTGTTACTCATGAGCATCCTGTTATTATTTTAGCTCATTGAGATTCCCGTTACATGTTACAGCTCTAGCGGGCTGGTCCTGGTCTCAGCAGCTAGGGATCTGATAAGGCCGTTGTCCCGGGTATGTACGGGATACACCCACCCGATAAGAACTCCTCGACCATGGGTCTCCAATTAACATAATAAAACAGTATACACAATAGTGACGTCGGGAACACTTGTTATTTGGTCACTTTCTCGTTTGGATAATGGTACCCATAGGCCATGTCCGGATGGGTTCGACTGGAGTGCGGGCTCCAGTATGAACTGCCAGTGGTATGGGATACTGGAAGGGATTGATTAAAATAGCAGGCGGTACTGATTGCTACTATTGTATAAAGAACATGACTTGCCTGATACATGTATACGATTGTTTAGTTGTACTGGTACTGTTTCTGATACTTGATTCGCTATCATGTTATATGTAACCCATTGTTACTTTACCTGGTACATGTTACTCTTTCTGTGGTGGCATACTACGCATGTTCTGCATTGCATCTATTCTGTTTTCTGTATACCTTGCAGACATCATTACTGTAGATGCACAACACAGTATTGTGATTATAGTGCTTATGCTCACCTGCATGTTCATATTGCATATGCTCACCTGCATATTCACTTCTATCACGTCACCACTAGTCGACATTATTTATGATATAAACTGGATACGACTCGTGACCCGATGATAACCGGCTAGGTAGTGATGGTATTAAAAGATGACATATTTCTATATTTCTACTGCTTCTTATATGCTTAGTATATGATATCACTATTACAACCTCATGTATTATATATTATTATCGTGCTTGTATTACTATTGTATATATTATTGCCTCCTTCATTTTACCACTCACTAGGTCGCTTTCTGACGACCCTGGGTTTGCGTGCCCAGGTTGGAGATTCGAGTTATCGTATTATCAGATAGTGCCCTGGATTCACATAGGAGACTCATCATCGAGACCATCCATAGGTATCTTTATATTTGTTCTTGTTAGCTCATTTATCCCTATTTTCCTATCTGTTATGATTGCTAACCTCTTTCTGCAGGTATTCTTGTACTTGTTTCATGCTGGAACTCATGTATATATGATGGTTATTTACTGTACTGAGGCTTAGCGAACGTACGTGAGGGTTTTTCGCCCTGCGTATGTACGTCGCCATAACGTCCCCGTACCTGCGGGATCGGGGCGTTACACCCAAGACCACTTATATGTTACTGCAGTGCTTTGTTTCCTGTTTCTTCAACCTGTAACCTGCAACAGAGAAGAAAATTTGTTTAGTTCTTCACTTCAAATGAAAACATTTGCTTTCCCCGGTAACGGCGCCAAAAATTTTTTTGTTCAGAAGGGAGGAGTGTACTATATTCAGAGATAGAGGGTTTAGAGTCAACCTTCTTTGTTCGAATGTGATGCTCAAAAACTCCAAGAATGTATTCACAATGTTTATTTACTCCTTCTGAATCACCGTAGTAGTATGAGCTATTACGGGTCGATCCTCAGGGAGAGCTCGCGATGGAAGCTTTACGGTTAAGTTATGAAGAAAGAAAACGAGAGTTCTTCTATGTTCAAAAGAAACAAAATGACATGGAAAAGTAGCGGGAAAATTCGTCGTGGATTTGTTGCATGGAAAGAAAACCGATGGAAAAGAAAGTGAAAAGAACTTGGAAAATTTGACTTGTTGGAAAGAAAACTCGCGAAGGAAAACTTTTGAAAAACTTTTAGATGGAAGAAACCATGACTAGCTAACTCTTCTAATTTACTAACTTACTAATCTCATAGGGTGATGCGTGCCTCGTGTTGATTCATCGGCAAAAGGTTTGTCTTGCTTGTTTGGTCAAATACTATCCCACTTGGAAGATGAGTGATCTTCTCGGTCTTGACTTGTACCCTCATTGATTCATCAGCTCCCGAGATAGATTTTCAATGGTGGAATCGAGGAGTGTCACTCAAGGTAATGCTAAGGACGAAGATACAAGATTCATTAGTAATTCAAAGCCATACTCGAGCTAGCATTGAAGTAAGAAAATTGTTCTACAAACCAATAGCAAAGTTAGGTGCTCCATCTCCATGTTCCATCAAGGAACTTGTTCTAAAGACAAGGCTCTAAATGAGGCTCACATGAATCATATGGAATTACAACAAGCATTTGCCAAGAATTAAAGTGACTCATCTTCATTGGGGAATAATAGAGACATGAAATTGCAAGATCATAATAAAGCAATCACCCAAGAGTTAGAAGTTAGTAAAGTTAGTGGTTAGCTAGTCATGTTAGAGAGAATTAACTAGACATTGCAATGAAAAAAAACAACAATTCATGAAGAAGAAAATGCAATGGAAAGTAAAGCTTGAAGAAAGTAAAGAATAAGAAAGTAAAGTATTAGAATTAGCAAAGATGAGAAGATAGATGGATAAATCCTTGTATTTAAGTTGTCACTCCTTCAATTACAAGCTTTCACACTCTCTCTTTCTCTCTTTTGTAGAATTCTAGAAGGAAGAAGAAGATTACAAGAGTACTAAAAGAAACTAGAGAAAATCCCTACAATTCTCTAAAAAATATAAGCTCTTCTCTTCTATCCCTCCTCCCTCTTCCGCAGAGGCCCTAAGGGTCTATTTATAGGCTCCAGAGGATGAGGCTCTCAAATCTCGATCGTGGGATCAAATCGCTGGCTCAACGGCCAGATGCTTACCGCGGATCCGAGGCCAGAGCCACGTTTCCGCGGCAGAATCTTGGCCGTTGCGCCAACGATTTCTGTTTCCGTTCTGTTACAGTTTGTTAGCCACGCTGGATCTTCTAGAAGGCTGGGGATATGCGTGGACGACTCCAGATCTGGGCTTGACTTTTGGGCTTTTCCTTTTGGCTTTTAATTAATCCCATTAATTTCTTGATAATTCCATTGATTATGGGCCTTCCTCTCCATTAATGGTGGGCCTGCAAATTTAGAGAGAAAAGAAATAAAAAGCTTATTTTTATTTACATATAGCATGATATGGAAGTGAAAAATGATGCAAAAATGAATAACAATCACCACCCCCAGAGAGGATTCTTCGAATTTTCCTTGTTCGAAGTGAACGACTAGGTTCTCGAAGGTGACGGGCTGAAGATTCTGACCCTTGTATTGTGGGCCTGCTTTCTTGTTGCGCCAGAGGACCGCGGTAGGCTCGTAGGGAGCCTTATCTGTCTCCGCAGAGACTTGCTTCGAAGATTTAGCCAGAGGGGCTCTAGCCACACCGGCTTTCTCAAATTCAGAGATAGACCCGAAGGTCTGTTCGTCGCATTGCGACACTTGATTCTCAGCAGTGGAGAATAATTTCCCCAGCGGAGTCGCCATCTTGTTTTCCATTGATTTTACAAAAGGAGAAAACTTACAAAAAAAAGTGTTGAGGAGCTAAATTATAAGTAACACAAAAGATTACAAGTAGATCTCCTCTGAGATTCTGGAGAAGTGTGGCGATAGGAGTCTGGTCAGGCGCGACCACTTTGTCCCTTTGACGATGCGATCGATGGGATTCCCTTCTCGCCTGGTTTGGAGAATCGGAGAACAGAAGGTTGGTAGAACCCTCTTGTTACTTCTCAAACTGTCTTCACTTGGGAATTCCTTCTCACCTGGTTTCGGAAATTCCTTGAGAGGAAGGATGGTATTAGGGGAAACTTACAAAAAAAAAAGTGTTGAGGAGCTAAATTATAAGTAACACAAAAGATTACAAGAAGATCTCCTCTGAGATTCTGGAGAAGTGTGCCGATAGGAGTCTGGTCAGCTCGCGACCACTTTGTCCCTTTAACGATGCGATCGATGGGATTCCCTTCTCTCCTAGTTTGGGGAATCAGAGAATAGAAGGTTGGTAGAACCCTCTTGTTACTTCTCAAACTGCCTTGACTTGGAAATTTCTTCTCGCTTGGTTCTGAAAATTCCTTGAGAGGAAGGAAGATATTAGCGTATCAGCACCCTGATTAGAGAAGTAGTTCTCTGAATTCTCTAAATTCTTGGAAGCTAGAGAATAGATTTCTGTTTAGCCGCCTCTCTCTGTGCATCTCTTTTTTATGCGCCTCTTGCGTGCTCTCTCTCTTGTACCCCTGATGGGCTATTTATAAGGAGAGCAGGGGTATAATTGTCCCTTGAAAATCTGAAAACAGATTGAGTCAATCTGTTTAAATCTGGAAAGTAGCCTTGCTGCGAGACTAGAATCAGCTTCTGCGAAGCTAGGAATAGCAGGTAGGTCGATCTCCTGATCTATTTTGACTCTTTCCAAATAATTGAAAGATCTCCCCTGATCTTTTTACTTATTTTAGAAAAGTCAAGAGATTATGGCAAGCAACTGCCAAATTTGATCTCAGATTTGATCTTGATTAGCTTTGATCTTGATCTTGAATTGATTTGATCTCATCTGGAGATTTGATCGGTCAAAGGTTGACTATGAAAGACCCGCAGCTGAGCTGTTGCGTCGATCTCGCAGCGGAACTGGAAGAAGCATCTAGCGAAATCAGAAGAAAGCTCTTCAGCGGAGCTAGATAACATCTATGGCGAAGCTACCGAACATCCTTCTGCGCGGTTGTGTGTGGCTTCGAGCGAAGTTAACTCTCTGCGGAGTTAACTGAGCACTTCCGGCGAAGCTGTAAGTTAGCTCACTGATAGAGCTTTGAACAGCTTCATGGCGAAGTTGGGCAAACTTAGCCTCTCAGGCGAGGCTATCCCCTCGGAGATGGGTACAGAACTGGTCGTCAGCATATTTGTCACTTGTCTTTTGTAAATGTCAACAAGTTTAGACATTGTTCAGGCCAGTAAGAATCTTGTCTTTTTTAAAGTGTCAACACTTGTTAGGATCGAAGATAGTGATTTCACGCGTCACTCGGTACTGAAATACCTCATGACCAAGAGGAAGCGAAAGCCCGATTAATTCGATGGATTCTTCTCCTTCAAGAATTTGACCTGAAAATCTGGTGTAAAAAGGTATAGAAAATGTGGTAGCTGATCATCTGTCAAGAATTTTGAATGTGTTGGCCCAAAGGCCTATCACTCTAGTTTTGATGATGATCAACTCATGTAGTTATAGTACTAATGATCTTGTGTTTATTTAGTTTCAGATTTATGATCAAGATCTTAGTAGGTGTATAGCTTCAACAAAGGATTTAAAGTCAAGTTTTGGAGCTAGCATGATTTGATTCAAGAGCTTGTGCATCAAGACCACATCAAGTACTCAAGAGGAGTCTAGCTCTATGGATCGTGTTTGGACCAAGTCAAGAAGATGAGAAGACTTCAAGTGAAGACTTCAAGAAGATGAAGACTTGTGTCTAGGTTTGTTTTTATAAGATTTTGTTTTTAGATAAAATGTAAAGGATAGAATAGTTGGTAGATTGCTCAAGTATACATATACACACACACACTCTTGATAGTTTTGTTTTTACAAAAGATTTTCTATTTTAGAAAATACATGTTTGGTTTTTGGTGTTCTAGTTTATATGTTTTATCCAAAACCATGTTTAGTGCTTAATGTCAAAAACATAGATATTTCACCATGTTATATAGTGGATCATATCCATGCACTATATGCTTTAAAAGTGTTTAGAATATCTTATTTTTGTATTTTGGAGTTTTGGAAAACAAGTTTTGGAAAAACCAATTTTGGAAAATACTATTTTCATTTTTAAGCCAAAATTTCCAAGTTACAAAAATAGTCCAAATCATTTGTAACATGCCTTGATTTTGTGCAAGCATGTTTGTTTATCAAATTATATTGGTAAAACTATTTTTGTAGATTTTTAGTAATTTTATGGGATTTTATTTGAGCTAAAAAGACCAACATTTAAAATCCCTGAATTCTGTTTCCAGGCTTCAGACGGTCGACCGACCGGTCGACTGAGTTCTGAAGTCGGTCGACCGGGCGGTCGACCGACGTGCACAGACGTGCACGCCTTTGTGCACTGGAGGGCCGGTCGACCCACCCGGTCGACCGCCAGAGAGCGTCTGCTCTCTGGAAAACCCCGGTCGACCGAGCGGTCGACCGACAGAGAATGTGTTCTCTGTTCTAGATGCTCGGTCGACCGGGCCGGTCTACCGAAGCCCCAACGGTCGGATTTCTGACCGTTGGCGGTCGACTGGGCGGTCGACCGACAGCTCTGTCAGATCCCAACGGCTAGTTTTTCTAGATCTATAAAAAGGGGCATTTGGGGGCTGTTTTCTATAAGATTTGAAGTGAATTTTTACAACAGTTTTTTCTACTCTTTTAAGAGGTTTTCTCCACTTATTTGAGAGCAAATATTTCCAATCAAAAGGGGAGTTTTATCAAGAGTGTTTAGAAGTGATTTTCTTGAGTTTTCTCCACCATCTCAATCCTTGTTTTCTCACACAACACTTGAGCTATCCACTGATATATTCATCCTATAAGAGTGTTTTTGTGAGAGTGTTTATTGGTGATCAAAGTGTTTAGATCACCAAGAGATCTTTCTTGTACTTTGAGGAGGCGGACTTGCGGGTTCGCGTTGTTTCGAGTTCGTGTGTGAACTCCGTGTTTGAGGTGCGGCCTTGGCGAGTTAGAGAGCTTGCGGTGTGTACGGACTAGGGAGTCCGAGAGCTTGTAGGTGTTGCGGCACCGAGTGATCCGGTGGGATCGATTTTAGTGGAAATCCTTCGTGTGTCGAAGGCGGGGATGTAGAGCAAGGGTGCTCGAACCTCGAAACAAATCCCTTGTGTTTGCGATTGCTCTTTCTCTCTCTCCCTTACTTGTTTATATCTTGCATGCTATTATTGTGCTTATCTTTTCATGCTTGATATTCATATTGTGCTTAATTGTTATATGCTTGGGGATTATTTGCTAACACTTGTATTTAACCAAGAGAGCCAACGCGGCACCTCAACCCTTATCTAGGGGAATCTAGAGGAGTTAGTTTAGAGCTCTTCACGGGGAATTCGGCTACACTCTTGTGTTATACGTGGTGTTTAGTGTAAGAAGTTTAGTTTAGGTCATATAAGTTTTTAATTCCACATTAAGTGACCATTAGATTAGCCATCACCTATTCACCCCCCTCTAGGTGATTTTACAATTGGTATCAGAGCCAAGTGCTCTTGATTTGGGTCTTACAACCTAGAGTTAAAGATCCTCATTTTAGGCTAATCACAAGATTTGTACACACACCATGGATTTCATATCACCACCCACTTTTGACATTCTTAACATCTAAGTTTGGAAGGTTAAGATGTCCTTGTACCTCAAGACCCTAGGCATTCATGTTTACCTTGCCATCACTAATGATTCATATTTTTTAAATGGTAAGAATTTTGAGGCTAATGCAAAAGCCCTTCATGCTTTAAAGTCAACCCTAAATGATGAATATTTATCTAGGGTTTCTAATGTTGATTCGGCTTTTGTAGCTTGGAACATCATCACCTCCCTTGGAGAAAAAGATCTATATTATGCGGGGAGTGACTCAGATGTTGGAAGCGACATTTCCAACGCGTGCTACATGGTCCAAGGGGATAACCCTTTTGAGGTAAACACCGAATCCGAGTTAGATGATGAAGACATGTCATATGATGAACTTGCTTCATTTTGTCAACAACTATTAGAGAAATATGACATGCTTAAGAAAGATAATAAAAATTTGAAAAAGAAATTTGATTGCATGCTTAAAGAAAAAGATTCTTTCAAAAATAAAGTTGCATGCATAGAAAAAGAAAATGAAGTTTTGAAAAATGAGAATATTTCCTTAATGTCTAAATTGAATGATTTATGTGAAGAGAATATGTCTTTGAAAAATCAAATTGTTTTGGTGAAAAAACAAAAAGAAATTGCTTTTCAAGAAAACACTACTTTGAAGAGTAAATTTTTTGAAAAAGAAAAAGAAAAAGAAAAAGTTTCTAAAAAGAAAAATATTTTTGATCACGCTTTACATGCCACCACTTCTATTGATCAAAATGAAGTTAAATTTTTGAAAAATAAAATTAATAGTTTGAGCTCTACTTTGAGCACATGTGCATTTAACCACACTAGACTGGAATCTATGTTTTCAAAGAAACAAGCTCCACATTCTCATGCACATCATCATGCATATGCTTATGTTGCACGCCACGATCATACACATACACATAAGCATCCTAAGGTGTACAAGTGTACACATTGTGGCCGCAAAGGCCATTTAGTAAAATTTTATTTTGATAGATTACATCATATTAATTTTACTAAAAATAAGAATGTTTGGGTCCCTTATAAGACTAACCCCCAAGGACCCAAAAGAAAATGGGTACCAAATTCCCACCTTTTGTTTTTGATGTAGGTGAGGGCTCTCACACGACGTGAGAGGGATAGTGCTTTGGTGGTGGTTGCATGGACTAGAAGGACATACATTTGATGCACCGCTATCAAGGAGTTTTGGTGGAAAGGCCACCATGTTTTGGAGATTTGGAGTAGTTCCTTGGTTTGGTAACTATTTCTAAACTCCTACTTTATTTACATGCTTTTCATTTGATAATATCATTTAGCATGTTCATGTTTTATTTATTTATGTGCTTCATGTGGTAAATACTAGTTTAAATGTAGTTTTTATCAAAACTTGGATGTATACTTGTACAAGTAGTGAGCAACAAATTGATTCATATATGTTTGCACTTCATTGTTCATTTGTACTCACTATATGCACATGTATAGCCTACATTTGATGATTCTCTCATTTACACTTGTTTTGCCTATTTTCATGTTTTTACTTCATGTATATGCATTTTTATTCAAATCGAAAAAATATACATGTATACCCTTTGAGTCATTTGCCTTCATGCAATTTACATTATGGACTCTTTTTATGTTTGGGATATGTATGCATATTGTTAGATTTGGATAAATCATACATATACCTTGAAGTTTGTTTTTAAAATGAAAATGAATTTTCATGTTTGTTTTGAGCATTATTGTTTATTTTCATGAAAATGCTATTTACATGATTCTTGTATACTCACACTTTATTTGTTTTGTCATGACATTGTTTCATGATCATTTTTATGAGCTTAATCGATTTTGAGTGTCAACTCTTGTGTATTTGGTATGATTCATGAAAAACTTATATTTTGGTTTCATGTTTTTGAAGGATCTTTAACTAGTTTTTCAAAAATTACTTTTAACTAGTTAATTATTCTTCATTTGGAAGAGATTTTCAATGCTTAACTATTTTCAAAATTATTTTCGAAAACCCCTTCCAACCTTTATGGGCGGACAGCTGGGCGTGTATGCCTTGTAAGCTTTATTGAAAATCCTTTACCTTGTGCATATAAAGGGTGGTAGGTTATGAGTTATATACTTGATTTACATTGTTATTTTCAATTGGTATCATTGGATCTTTTCAATTGGTATCTAAATTGATAATTTTGTATATACTCATATTTTGTTTTCTATATATGTATGCTTCATTATTTCAATAATATCAATTGCTATTGGTATTCTCTTTTCATACATATATATGATTCTCGTGTGCTTGCTTTACAATGGGTTTACATTTCTAAAGCACAAAATTAGTTTATGCTAAGCTTAAGTTAAAACTTTATTTTCAATTGGTATCTCAATTGACATTTTAATAAAGCTTATGCATAGTTTTTCAATTGATATCAATATGTTTCTATTTCAAATTTGTTATAAATTTACAATTGGTATCAATATGTATTGCCTATTTGAAAAATTCAAAATTTGTAATGTTTATTTACAATTGGTATCAACATGATTTTTTTTTAATTGGTATCTTAAAAATTTTATTTACAAGATATCTTAAAATTTGTTTTATTGAGAAAAATTCAAAATTTTGTTTGAACAATTTAAAATCAAAACATTTTTGATTTGTATTGCCTATATGCAAGGAGAGCTTAACATCTCTTCCACATATAGATTAATGTTGAGTGTATCTTATATTGAGGAGCTTGACAACTCTTCTTTATGCGGTACACGTGTGTAGGGGGAGCTTCACATCTCCTCTTATGCATTACAGATTATGTGTTATGTGAATTAGGGCTTGTCATCACTTCTTCATGTAATGCATATATGCAGAGAAGCTAACTTAGCGTCTTCCTCTTCATGAATGTATATCGCATATAACCTTTAATTGATTTGTTTGATGTCACCCCTTTATTGATTTTATGTTTCGAACAAAAAGGGGGAGAAAAATTTGTTGATTTTGTTTTTACTTTAACCCCTTTGTTGATGATTGACAAAAAGGGGGAGAAATATTGGAGAAGAATTTGAGATATATGCATGTTTTCCTTCCTTTATTCATAAAGGGGGAGTAGTTTTTATGTTTATGCATATATGTTTTGTTTTGCAAATAGGAGAAAAAGAATTTGATGTGTTTTATGCTTGTTAGCATATTTTATCTCCATATATTTGCATACATGTGCATGTGCTTCAATGCCATATCTTATTGCTTATTTGTTATGCATGAGTTAAGGGGGAGCTTCTTTGAAGCTTTACTTTAATCCATGCATATATAACTTCATGAGTTTTGTCATCATCAAAAAGGGGGAGATTGTTGGCCCAAAGGCCTATCACTCTAGTTTTGATGATGATCAACTCATGTAGTTATAGTACTAATGATCTTGTGTTTATTTAGTTTCAGATTTATGATCAAGATCTTAGTAGGTTTATAGCTTCAACAAAGGATTTAAAGTCAAGTTTTGAAGCTAGCACGGTTTGATTCAAGAGCTTGTGCATCAAGACCACATCAAGTACTTAAGAGGAGTCTAGCTCTATGGATCGTGTTTGGACCAAGTCAAGAAGATGAGAAGACTTCAAGAAGATGAAGACTTGTGTCTAGGTTTGTTTTTATAAGATTTTGTTTTTAGATAAATGTAAAGGATAGAATAGTTGGTGGATTGCTCAAGTATACATATACACACACACTCTTGATAGTTTTATTTTTACAAAAGATTTTCTATTTTAGAAAATACATGTTTGATTTTTGGTATTCTAGTTTATATGTTTTATCCAAAATCATGTTTAGTGCTTAATGTAAAAAACATAGGTATTTCACCATGTTTGTGTAGTGGATCATATCCATGCACCATATGCTTTAAAAGTGTTTAGAATATCTTGTTTTTGTATTTTGGAGTTTTGGAAAACAAGTTTTGGAAAAATCAATTTTGGAAAATACTATTTTCATTTTTAAGCCAAAATTTCCAAGTTACAAAAATAGTCCAAATCATTTGTAACATGCCTTGATTTTGTGCAAGCATGTTTGTTTATCAAAGTATATTGGTAAAACTATTTTTGTAGATTTTTAGTAATTTTATGGGATTTTATTTGAGCCAAAAAGACTAACATTTTAAATCCCTGAATTCTGTTTCCAGGCTTCAGACGGTCGACCGACCGGTCGACTGAGTTCTGAAGTCGGTCGACCGGGCGGTCGACCGACGTGCACAGACGTGCACGCCTTTGTGCACTGGAGGGTCGGTCGACCCACCCGGTCGACCGCCAGAGAGCGTCTTCTCTCTGGAAAACCCCGGTCGACCGAGCGGTCGACCGACAGAGAATGTGTTCTCTGTTCCAGAGGCTTGGTCGACCGGACCGGTTGACCGAAGCCCCAACGGTCGGATTTCTGATCGTTGGCGGTCGACCGGGCGGTCGACCGACAGCTCTGTCAGATCCCAACGGCTAGTTTTTCTAGATCTATAAAAAGGGGCATTTGGGGGTTGTTTTCTATAAGATTTGAAGTGGATTTTTACAACAGTTTTTTTCTACTCTTTTAAGAGGTTTTCTCCACTTATTTGAGAGCAAATATTTCCAATCAAAAGGGGAGTTTTATCAAGAGTGTTTAGAAGTGATTTTCTTGAGTTTTCCTCCACCATCTCAATCCTTGTTTTCTCACACAGCACTTGAGCTATCAATTGATATATTCATCCTATAAGAGTGTTTTTGTGAGAGTGTTTATTGGTGATCAAAGTGTAGAGATCACCAAGAGATCTTTCTTTTACTTTGAGGAGGCGGACTTGCGGGTTCGCGTTGTTTCGAGTTCGTGTGTGAACTCCGTGTTTGAGGTGCGGCCTCGGCGAGCTAGAGAGCTTGCGGTGTGTACGGACTAGGGAGTCCGAGAGCTTGTAGGTGTTGCGGCACCGAGTGATCCGGTGGGATCGATTTTAGTGGAAATCCTTCGTGTGTCGAAGGCGGGGATGTAGAGTAAGGGTGCTCGAATCTCGAAACAAATCCCTTGTGTTTGCGATTGCTCTTTCTCTCTCTCCCTTACTTGTTTATATCTTGCATGCTATTATTGTGCTTATCTTTTCATGCTTGATATTCATATTGTGCTTAATTGTTATATGCTTGGGGATTGTTTGCTAACACTTGTATTTAACCAAGAGAGCCAACACGGCACCTCAACCCTTATCTAGGGGAATCTAGAGGAGTTAGTCCAAAGCCATTCACGGGGAATTCGGCTACACTCTTGTGTTATACGTGGTGTTTAGTGTAAGAAGTTTAGTTTAGGTCATATAAGTTTTTAATTCCGCATTTAGTGACCATTAGATTAGCCATTACCTATTCACTCCCCTCTAGGTGATTTTACAGAATGCACCTATCATCCAAGCTCCTATCAATAAGGATTTCCCAGATGAGCACATCCTGGCCATTTTCAAAGAACCATGGTATGCGGACATAGTCAATTATCTAGCTACTAGATAACTACCCGCTGAATGGACAAAGCAAGACCAGTGACGCTTCTTTGCCAAGTATGGTACTTCTTCTGAGAAGAGCCGTATTTTTTAAAGTATTGTCCTGATCAGAATATTCGACGATGCATACCAGAAGTAGAACAGAGGAGTGCGCTTAGTTTTTGCCATAAACTTGCATGCGGAGGAACTTCGGTCCCTGCAAAATCATAGAGAAAGTTTTACAAAGTGGGTTTTACTGGCCCACCTTATTTAAAGACTCATTCCACTTTTGCAAGTCATGTGCAAATTGTCAGAAGATTGGAAAAATTTCGAGAAGAGACATGATGCCTCTGAACCCGATTCTTAAAGTCAAAATTTTTTGCTGTTGGGTATCGACTTCATGGGACCATTTTCAAATTCATTCGGCAAGCAGTTCATCTTGGTTGCAGTGAATTACGTCTCTAAATGGGTTGAAGTTGTGCCTACAAAAACAAATGACAACAAAGTGGTTGTCAAATTTCTCAAGGAAAATATCTTCTCCCATTTTGGCACCCCAGAGCGATAATTAGTGATAATGGGTCGCATTTCTGCAATAAAGCTTTTGAAGCTCTGATGCAGAAATATTCCATCAATTACAAGTTATCCACTCTGTATCATCCCCAAACAAATGGGCAAGTCGAAGTGACCAATCGACAAATCAAGCTCATTTTAGAAAAGACTGTTGGACAAAAACGAAAGGAATGGTCGGACAAGCTACATGATGCATTATGGGCTTACCAAATTGCTTTTAAGACGGTCCTGGGGATGTCTCCTTATAGAATCGTATTTGAAAAAGTCTGTCATCTGGCAGTCGAGTTAGAACACCGAGCCTTATGGGTTATTAAGCACTCAATTTCGATCTGACCAAAGCCAGTGAATTAAGGAGATTGCAGATCTCAGAGTTGGATGAGATACGGAATGAGGCTTGCGAGAACGCACGGATTACAAAAAGTAGAACTAAAATTTTTTATGACCAGACCATCAACCGGATAAACATTGCCCCGAGAGACAAGGTTCTGCTATACAACTCGAGGCTTCACATTTTCGCGGGAAAGCTTAAAACTCGTTGATTTGGACCATTCATTGTGTGCACTGTCTTCCCACACAGTGCTGTGGTTATTGTCGATACCTAAAGTAATACGGAATTCAAAGTAAATGTGTAAAGACTGAAGCCATTTTTGAATACTGAGCCTGTGTCTCAGGCTGAAATTGTGCTTAGTCTTTTCGCTCTGTTATATACCTGACCATCGCCATCCACACACCACCAAAAAAAATTGTAAATAAAAAAAAATTAGGGGTTCTTTATACTTATTGTTTATATGCTCACTCCTTATTTAATTGTACATACCCTTTTTGAAAATTTCTTTTTCTACCCTATTTTTACTCTCTTCTCCCTCTCCCTTAGCCTATTTGCACTTGGCCGAACTGAGTTAACGAAGACGGTGATATCTTTTCTTTCCCCTATTTATTGTATTTGCATTTACATGACTACCATTGAGGACAATGCATTAGATAGGTGTGGGGGGTGCTAACATTCTTTCTTTTTTTACTTAAAAAAACCTCCTGAACGAAAAAAGAATTTTTATACTCTTTATAAAAATGCCCAAAGGTTGTAAGAATTAAGGGAACCTTATTAAAAAATCTTATTTTAGCCTAAATAAAAAAGAAACATTAGTTTGACTAAGAGTTGGGATGGACAAGAAAAATAACTGATACCTTTTATTTAGCCTTAGTAGAATATGTATAAACTACACACACACGCTTGGGATATAGAGACACAACTTTGAATTAAAAAAAGCTGGATAATTATACCTCAAGAAGCATGATTACTCACGCCAAATATATATATATATATATATATATATATATATATATATATATATATATATATATATATATATATATATATATATATATATATATATATATAAGTAAATCTTGATTTCATGGCCTACTTTACTTCCATATCTGACCTGAGGGGTGTTTTTCCACTTGGTGTCCTAAAACCATCTGGTTTAGGAGTCGTCGGTTCGATATGTGTTACATGAGTAAAATAGAAAGCCTAAAGAAACTAAGAATAAACATCTAGATAAACATTAATAAAATTAAATAACATTCAAAGTTGAATTGAGAAATCCCAAGCACATCACACTTACACATTATGCATATCTATCTAAAACAAAATAACAGAATGAGTTAGAAGTACAAGATCCTTTCTAAATTAAAAAAAAATCATAATTTTTTCTTTTATGAAGGCTAAAGTATAGGATGACTTATGAGGGTTAAACCTAACTCTTACATCATTCGGTCATTTTTATCTAGATGATTGAAAGTTCGTTTTCTTGAAAGAGGTTTGCTGACAACTAATATTTTCTTCATTTATTGAATTTTTTGGGTGCAATCCACTGAAAACCCTCAGGAGATAACACTCCTCCTCTAGGGGAAACCTAGAGGTTTAAAGGCTTGTTGCACATGCTCAGTGCAATCGCGTCATCTGCGAAAGTGGTGTAATAATTCTCTTATTTTTGTTTTGCTCGGGATGATCATAAAGATAAGTGTGGGGGTATGATTTGTCTCTAATATTGCATAATTTTTATCACATCTGTATATTTATCTTATATAAAAAATGCTAATAATGGTTTGCTTGTGTGATCCTAGGTCCATGGTGTGCAATGAAGATGAAGACCCTAAATCACCATTTAATGGGTGATTAAAGGCTTACAAAAGTAGCCATTGACTTTAGGAGGTGATTCTGTCAGACCAGGGGATCAAATCAGAAATCCAGAAGATCCAACTACAGGGGATCGAGGCACTGCACGCAGCAGGCGGCGCGTGCTCGCAGCTTTGGCTGCGTTTTTGCGACCGTACTAGCGCGGCTGCGCCAGTTCCTTGGGCCAGGGGTTTCCCCCTGGCCCTCTTTCCCCTGGTGCCTATAAATACCCCCTTGGGGGTTCTTCAGGGAGATATCCAGAGAGTTTAGGATCTTTAAGTTAGTTTATTTTGGAGTTGTAGTTATTGTGTTTTCTTCTTCTTCTAGTTTAGTTTAACCATTAGAGTGAAAGAGAGAGTGTGTACAAGTTGCATTTGAAGGTAACAAGCTTATACAAGTATTACTTCTCTTTCTTCTTTCCATTACTTGTTGTTTTCATTTGCTTTTACTTTCTTGTTTTAGTTTATACAAGTATTATTTGTCTTTACTTCTTCTCTCTTGTTATTTCTTTTCTTACTCATGTTTAACTAACTCTTTCATTGCATGGCTAACTAACTATTAACCCACTAATTTCTAACAACTTGATTGATAACCCAAATGAGTCAATAGTGTCAAACAAGCCTTGTGCAAACGAGAGCTATGACATCTTAAGATGAGGGTTCTAACTCTAACTTACTTACAAGTATTAGCTCTCTTATATTTCATGCTTAACGAGTTTTTAATGATTTATAGATTGTAAACTTTGCTTGTCTTTGTAAGTTAGAGATATTTCTATTAACCTTTGCTGATACCATTTGTGCACTTGTTTCTTCCCTTATTTTCGCCTTCGATTGGATCTTGATAAAGAATGTTCAAGTTTTACCGTATAAAGCTAAGTTAAATTAAGGACTTTCATTCGGTCTCCAACGTAAATAATTCTTATGCATAAAGGTTATGCTTGCCTATGGTCCATCGTGAGGCTAAATCTTCAAGAAGTTAGAGATTAGTTGGAGCACTTAGTAGAAAGTTAGCCATGCATTTTTACCATTAAGAAAATTCACTTTTACAAACCAACAAACCAATTCAAAAAATTCTTGAAACAACACTTGTTTTCATTTCAATTTTTTATTTGAAACAAAGAACTTTTTCTTTACTTTGAACAACAAAGCCGCATCAAAGCTTCTATCGCTATCCCTCCTTGTAGATACGACCTATATAGCCACTTTGCTAGTATGGAAGAATCGCAAAAGTAGTAACATCGACCCACATTCCTTTACTTATATTTGTGCATGCTTTTTTGCCGATCAAGGCCCTCCAATATTGTGAATCAGGAACATGATAAAACAGTACAACAAAAAATTTACTGTAGTTCTCCACAATATACCACAGTGTACATAAAGAGTAAATACTTATGTTAGCATAATCTCTCTCCTAGCACATACTGCTATAACATGTGCGTAGGGTATTTTTTTGGAGCTGAGGTATATGCAAGAATAAGCAGGCCATCTTTTGTGAGGTTAACAATGTAAGCATATCCTTTCCTATTTGACACCTCACTCTATTTGATTGAATCTTTGTATTCAATGAGAAGCACCATCTTGTTGTGATATATTGAAAGATTCTCATTATTCGGTGTCAACAGTTTGTACCATCTTTCTACATTTTCCCGTCGTGTCCGAAAGAATTTAACTAAGCTGACAAATATTCTTGCAATTAGTGTATTATCAAAGCTCAAGCTCCTTTCAACACATCATTGAAGCTCTGTGAGGCATTTGTAGCCATCATGCAGAATCAATATCCTTTTTCCTCTGATAATGCCCATTGGTGTCATTTTTTTTAAAACTAATCTCAATTCAAGTATTTGCATCTTCACACACATATTTTAATTCTGCTTTTTTGGCCTTGTACACTTCTGCATCTGATGTACAACCTAGCTTCACACACAAATTATGCAAGTTTTCATCTTTAAAAGTCTTCTGAAAGTTAGCTCAAATGTGTCTCAAATAATAACATTGACTATGTGGTGAAGGCCAACTAGCGCTAAGTGCGTTTGGTATCCTTTATCCAATCGGAGATAAAAATGATTCTCTTATCCTGATTCGTACTAGGGATTAATTGATAAATATATTATATGAACCATTGCCAAGATGCTTATGTTTTTCTTTTTACAATTGTAAAGGTACAATGAGTACAATCCATCATCTGCATCTACTCTGATGGAATAATAGATAATCCTTATATTTTTCATACAAATGTGTACCGTCAATGCTAAGAAGTGGCCGATAATATTAAAAACCTTCGATGGAAGGTCTAAAAGCCCAAAATACATGATGAAACTGAACCATACTATATGTATGAGGCTCAAAAGAATGTGCAGTTTTGGTACCCAAGTTGCTTATTTTCATTGCATTCAAATATTGATGGAGTGTCTCATATGACAATTTTCAATTTCCAAATATCTCTGTACTGCCTCCATTCTGACATTCCATACCTTATTGTACATTTTATTGATATGATATTCTTCAACCTCTATAATATAACTAAGAGTCATAGCAAACTTTTTTCTCACTATAGGCAAAATCACATTGCACATAAAAAATATGGTTATTTTACGATGATTGGATTTTAGCGAAGGCTGGCTACATGAATGAGAATAATCTTGAAGTATCCACTGAACTCTTGAGAATAGAGGCATGCAGTCTTCATGAGCACACATTTTTACAAACATTATCACCCCCTCAAATGGAAGTACAAACTACTGTGTAGCAAGTTTTGTAGGTCTTCACAGGCGTGAATGACATTCCATGCTTAATGGATTTTAGTTGATTCATTGTCCAAATTGAGCATATCTGTAAATTTTCCTTGACCTTCATGCATTCGATAGCTCACAATATCTTTCTCCACATATAATTCCATTGTATTCATAATCAAGCACAATTCAAGTATTGCACATATGTTATCATCAATTGAAATTCTCACTGCTTGATAATGCTCGTGTGCTACTGGCCACTTGCATATTAAGTGAATAGGATACTTTTTTGGATTAATTTTAGTAATTTGATGGACTTTCTTTACCAATTCACGCCTTGTGATTGATTTTCTAACATTCATGGGTTTTACTATTCTATTAACATACGTTGAATTATTATCCCTATCTATTAATGTACCATTAAACCAATAAAGAAGAAGGACATTGTCATTAGATATTGTACCTAATTTAATGAATGGAATAAAAAAATTATCAAATTGCTCTAGCTACTAGAATTTAACTAAAAATAATAGTACTAAAGGCACAAAAAATAACTTGAGATTGACAATGTCACTTACCTCAAAATAAACTCTCTCACCGAAGAAGAGATGCATCCAAAAAAGAGACAAACGATCTTTCTTCTGTCTAAATCTACATTGATAGAATTACATTTTTTTAATTATAGAAAATGCAAAAAAAATTGTCCAATTACAAAAAATAAATATTACTCAATTACATAAAAAATAATTATTACTCAAATTATCGCAAATTTCAGAGCAAATTTAAAAGCAATTGTCAGACAGGGGGAGAGAGAGCAGATTGGGGGGGAGAGAGTGGCGGATAGAGAGAGGCTCGGTGGCAGAGAGATAGAGGAGGTTGGGGGTTGGCAATGGGTCGAGCAGATTGGGGGAGAGGAGAAAGAGAAAGGAAAAAGGGAGCAAAAGTGCGAGGGTTAGGGTCGGATTGGTGGGGAGAGATAAAAAGAGTAGATTGAGGGAGAGAGGGTGTGGTAGATAAAGAAAGCGTGTAGCACTTGGAGAGAGAGCGGTCGACGGTCAAAGTGGCACACACAGATAGAGAGCAGACTAAGGAAGAGAGGGAGATAGGAACTTGCCAGCGGTGAGGTCAATCGGCAGCGAGAAATGAGGTTGAGCGTCAGCGGGAGGGGATCGGGGTTAGGGCAAGAGTGAAAAAAGAGAGAAGGGGTAAATGTGAGAGGTAAATGTGAGAGAGGAGTATTTGTGAAAGAGTGTGTGAGAGTGAAACCCAATGTTTACAATTGTTCTATGTCCGAGGTTGGTAACCCCGGGCAAAGAAAAATGCTAGATGTTGCTTTGTCCGGGGTTATGATCCTGGGAAAAGAAAAAAGCTAAAAAAATGATCCGGGTTGGCAACCCCTGACAAAGAAAAACCAAAAATTAAAATTTCTTAGTCTGAGGTTACCAACCCTAGACAAAGAAAAATAACTTAGGGTTGGCAACCTCAGATAAAGAAAAATAGTTTCAAAAAACCCAATTGTTTTTTGTCCGAGGTTGCCAACCTCGGACAAAGGGAAAAAGCTAAAAAAAATAAAATGGATTATTCGGGCACCGGATAATGAACGCTTGAGGAAAAATATATATTCTTCTTCTGGGGTTGCCAACCCCCGACGAACATAAACCACCCCCCGCCAGTGCGGGTGCCACACTGGCGGAGTCAAATGGATTGCCGTCGTCGTGGAGTATCAGAGGCCGGTTTTTTGGAAATATTTTTAGAGGAGATCGATTTTTCAAAATATTTTTAAAATATATTTTCTGAAAAAATGCCCCTTTTTACTTTGGAAGTTTGTTGTTTTAAATTTAAGGGCTATTAAGATATATATACCCTCAAATCTTTAGTATTAAGAAATTTACCCCTAAATTATTGCTATTAAAAATCTACCCTCCAAATTTTTTACATCTTACCCTATTTTAGAATAAAAAGAGAATATTCTGCTTTGATTCTTATTAACTTGTTTAATATTTTAATAATGACTAATTTGTCCTTATTCAAATGATTAAACATTTCGTCCCCACTTACGCCTATAGATTTGACAGAGAATTGGAGGAAGTTTAGATCTAAGGGGATTAAGGGGGAGAGAGAAAGAGAGAAGAACGAAGAAGGAAAGGAGAGACAAGAATTTGAGTTTGATAGAATTTGAGTTAAGTCATATAGGAAAAAAAAAAAGAGAGAGGGCATAATTATCAAAACATGCTTAATTTATTCAAAATATGCCTGGAGACATAAGTTATTAAGATCTAGAAGATTTAGATTTGATGGGTAAATTTTTTAAAGCTAAAGATTTGGGGGTATATATTTAAATATTAAATCTCTAAATAATCCAAAATTTAAATCCATTTCCTAAAAAATTTATAAATTTTGGTTAGATTGTTTTTATTAAAAATACCATGAGTTTTCTAATAACTACAAAAATACCATGTCAACAAAGATCACTTTCTTGAACAATTTTCTAAATTATTTTTTAAAGTATTTTTCCATTTGATGCCTAAAATCTTTGCTAATTTTATTTTCATTCTTGAAAAATTTGTATTTTCATTTCAACCCCTAAAATCTTTTAAGTTTGGACAAAAACCCACACAAGGCTAGAAATTGCTTGTTTTATAATGGAGAAGAGTTTAAAACACCAAATTACCTTTATGGAATGATGAAATTTAGTCTAATATTCCATGTTTTCATTACTCCCTCTCCCATCTCTCTCCTCGCCTAATGGAGACTTGGTGACAGAAAGGAAAGATATGAACTTTGGAATTTGTGGAAATTGATTGAATGAGTTTAAATCAAGCTGAATGTAAGGAGAATTAGGAAAAGAAATTGGACATTTGTAAATGTTTTGTCTTCTTGATGAATTTGATATTAAATAATGAATTCTCTTCAAATTTGAGAATAGAAAAAGGTGGATATGTAGGATTTGGGAATTATGCTAATGGATCTCAAACTGAGAGGAAATTCAAGATTAAAATTTGTCTTTTTATGATTTTGATGGAGTTTTCATCATTTTATAAAGATTGGAGAAGTAAACTTGTAGGTTTCATGATGGGTATTGAGATTTTACAAAGAACTTTATTGAGTTTGGTGAGAAAATGGAGAAGAAGAGGTTGAAGAAGATGAAGAAAATGGCAATTTAATCATATTACTTTTTTTAAATAGATTATGTCTTAATTTAAGGTATATCTCGAGTATATTCTAAGGTATAAACAGATCGACTAATGGTGGGTAGGTTTTTGTCCAAAATTAAAAGATTTTTGGGGTTAAAATGAAAATACAAAGATTTCAGGGCTGAAAACGAAATTAACAATATGTCAGGTGTTGATATGAAAAAACCCTTATTTTAATTTTATTTTGAATCTTTTTCCTTCTCATTTTTTAAAATCAATTTCAAGTTAGGTGGTACTGCACTCAGGATCTTGTTTGGAAACAAAAACTAACTAGAATTAAGTTTCTAACTCTTTCTAACTGTTTCAAACACTTGAGAGTTAGGGAGTCATCATAGAATGGCTTGCCAAGGACAAATTTGAAATTTTTGAAAAAATACTATGCATTTTGTCCCTATTTTAAAGAGGCAAATGCTTAACTCCTAAATCAAATTGAATTAGGAGTAAACCCCAACTCCTCCCAACTCCTCTCTCTAGAAACCATTACTCTTACTCTCCCAACTCCACTTACCAAACAAGGCCATAGTTGGTTATTGTTAAGGACTCGGGAATTGAATTCAATTTTCGGGTTATAAATGAGTTTATTACAAAGTCAGAGATTCAAATCTTGGGTTTTAATATGATTTTGCTAAAAACCTTGAATTTGATCTCTATGTACTATATAGAGTTTATTGGAAACAAGAGTTGTGATGATGAAGTTTGCAGAACTCAAAATTTTAGTTCTTTGGTTCTAGAAACCGTAAAACTAACTAAACAATCAACTTCTTGGGTGGAATTTGACATGCCTGAAGTTGGGCGATTTTAAAAAAACAAAAGAAATAGTTGTTGACATCTTGTAATAAAAATAAAATTGGATTTAATGAAAATATTATGCTTTTTTTCTTTTTAGTGGGGAGAAGGGATAAATTATCACAAAGTCTCAGGGTTTCAAAAGTTAGCAAAGAACTCTTGTGAGGTTTTTTCAACAAAATGACTCCTGGTTCGTGCAGGGGGAGTGTTTTGATGACATTCATTTTAGATAGGAAGCATTCTCTCTTATATGTTATAGTCCTATAGAATTTATCATATATTTATTCATGCATGGTTTTGCTCTTGTAGATATTTATCATACTTTGCCCTGAAGATCCTCCTAGTAGTTTTGCCTACTGTATTGGCGTCCTGATCATTTATAACCCTTAAATTTATTCTTAATGACTCCAGACTTTATTTCTGAATAGGAGTTGGTTTCATGATTTGCGCGCATCAATGCTCCAATCTTAGGTAGCCAGTAGTCACAAATGGCTTCCTCGAAGTATGACTAATTATGTCGAGATATTTGTTTTTTAACGAAGACCCTTTTTATTGAGGATTTAATCCTCTAGACTTGTTGGTTGTTTAAGGCAATGACGGGACCATGGGGGCAAGGGGCTCGTGCCCCCCCATCCCGCCTTAAAAGTCCTTTCGGCTCTTGATTTGTGTCTCCCAGTCTTGTCCAAAAAATATTTTAGCTCCTTTAAGAGATGTCGACAGCTAACGACACACCCGATTCATTTTTTATACCCCTTTTTTTAAAATCGTATCTCCGCCACTAGATAAAGGTGACTCTATTATCATCATTTCCTATCTTAAAAATGCCAAGAGTTCACTCTTAGCTGAAATGACTGGAACTGTTATAAAACTGAGAAATAAGAGAGATTCTAACGAGAGCGGAAATGAGAGACTCTTGTATTTCTTCAAGTGCATAAAATGATACATGGATGATCTATTTATAGTAAAATCTTTGGTTACTATGCAATGACTATTTGCATTGTAACCACCTATCATATTTTACTATAGATGGGATGGAGGTGATGGTGGTTGGAGGTGATGAAGGTGGATCGCCATCTCTTTATAACACTCCTCTTGGATATCCATCATTCATTGTGTAGTTACTCTATTTTTTCAATATTTTAGGTAATTTCAATATTTTCTCAGATCCAGAGTTCATACCCGGATACTTTCCTTCTTTCTTTTCTTTTCTTTTCTTTTCCTTTTCTTTTTTCTTTTTCCCTTTTTCTTCACCATAACCTTTTCTTTTCTTTTCTTTTTCTTTTTCTTTTTCTTTTTTTTTCTCCCCCACACAAAACCCCAAAATATCTTCTTCTCCTCCTTCTTTTATTTCCGTTCTTCTTTTCCTTTTCTTTTCCTTTTCTTTTCTTTCTTCTTCCCTTCTCTTCTCCTGGCCAGTGACGTAGAGTTCTCCCCCTCTCCTCAAAAAATCTCATAATTTCTCTTTCTCATCTCTAATTCTCTCTCTCTCTGACTTTATCTCTCTCTCTCCCCTCTCTCAACCTCTCTCTCCTCCCTCAACTGGCTATCGACCAGGGTGACCTTCCCCAACTCCAGCGAGCCACCCTCTTCCCCCAAGCTCCATCTTCCTCCATCTCCTTCAACACCAACAACAACACTACTTCCATCTTCTTCTTCAATTTTCCTTCACCTTCAACATCATCACTTCCACCTCCACATCCACCCAACTCCGGTGGACCCCATGGCCTGTGGCCAACCCCGACGGCCACCCTACACACCCTCTCCGTCCCATCTCCCCATTTTACACTGTCTCTTTCAATTCCATCAAACCCATCAACACCTCCATCATCATCTTCTTCAAAATACACCACCATCACCACTTCCATCACCACCATCTCAACCACCACAACCATCTCCATCGGCGACCCACTCCAACACCTCCTTCTATTCCACCAAAAACCATTATCACTAACTCCATTTTCACCACCTCCAAAAGCCCCACACCACTTTTCTTCTTTTTCTCTTTATACACATGCACACACACATATACACACACACACACACACATATATTATAATATGTTGGTGGCGCGTACATGTGTTTCTGATATTCTAAGATTTCATGGTGTTTTCAAAGAACACTCGCCTCATTATTGGGCTTCCCCGCTTCGATGGGTTGAGTTGTATTTTTGGGGAGGTTATGTATTTTTATTTTCCCGTGTTGTAAATTTTATTTCTGTAGACTGTGTACCTGTATTCTATGTGGTCGGGTGTCTAGGACTGTATGTATAGCATACCTATGCGAATACTTGTACTAGTGTAATTTAAATTCCTATTCTAGTATATGTTGTGATATTTGCTCTGTTACCATGCGTGGCCAATCCTTCATGGTCATTAGCCTCTGGGCTTTACACTCAGCCTATGGGCTTCGCCACTTCACGAATAATTTAGTTATTACCATGTTTATATGTTGCCTGTGTGTACTAACATTATTTTATACAGGTACCTACTTGGCCCTCTGGCCCCATTAGATCTTATGGTCTCTTATATCCTCTTCCCCGAAAAGGGGTGCGCTCAAACCATCAGGTCTTTCAGCCACGCCTGGTAGTTGAGTTTAGCGCTCAACGCTTTATCACTATATTCGCCCGAGCAGAACTCTGTCTTATGACAAAATAGCATTCCAATGCACGAGTCATTTTTGTAGTTACATTGTGCGCTTTAGTGATAAAACGCTGCTTGTTAATCTTGTTCCAGCTTGTTTAGCTTCACTTAGATGTTCGCTTATATGCTCCTTGATTTTTATTTCTGCTTTGCTCAGCCTCCGGGCTTCACCACTCTACTGGTAGTTTAGTTATTACCTGTTATATGTGTGTGTTCGATACTGACACTTCTACAGATACCTACTCTGCCTTCGGGCTTATTAGCCCTTTGGACTCTTGCCCACTTCCTTGAAAGAGGGAGTGCGTTCAGACTGTCAGGTATTTTAGCTACGCTTGGTAGCACTCAGCGCTTTACTACTAACTCTGTTCAAGCGTAGTTACACCGTGAGGGCGGCTTCGCTATGCGCGATAGTATAGAGTTCATACGCTTGCTCTGTCGCGTGCGTTTAGCCGTGCCGCGAGCGGTAACCACGCCAAGCGTGATGGCATCTAGTGTTATACGTTAGTTTTGTTCCAGCTCTATTTAGCTCCGCTTGAATGTTCGCTTGCTTGCTTGTCCGCTTGTCTGCTTGATAATTCAACTATTATTCTTTTCCTGATAGTTATGAAGAATTTGAAATCTTTACTTGAACTATTTTCTAAAACTGTATTATTTTTCAGTATTTATACTGATTCCTTGTATCAGTACCTTTTTTGTATTAGTACAGATCCCCTGTATCGGTACCATTTTCTGTATTCATACTGATTTCCTGTATCGGTACTGTTTACCTGTATCGTAATATACGGTAGTGATGTCTACTGTGCTTATTACTTGACATGCTATTACTTGACATCTGTTACCTGCATGCTATCACCTGACATTTGTATATTATTACTTATCACCTGACTTGCTTAACAGTTGACTTGTGATTATCACATTACGGGAATCCAATAACTGATATCCTGCATTATAGACAGTGACATGTGAAAATCACCTAGAGGGGGGGTGAATAAGTGATGAGCTAATCTAATGGTCAATAATGCGGAATTAAAACTTATTGAACTAAACACCACGTATAACACATGAGTATAGCCGGATTCCCGTGAAGGGCTCTGGACTAACTCCTCAAGATTCCTCTAAACTCCTCAAGATTCCTCTAAATAAGAGTTGAGGTGCCGCGTTGGCTCTCTTGGTTGAATACAAGTGTTAGCAAACAATCCCCAAGCATATAACAATTAAGCACACAATATATCAAGCATATAAAGATAAAGACAATATTAGCATGCAAGATATAAAGACAAGTAAGAGATAGAGAGAGAGCAATCGCAAACGCGGGATATTTGTTTCGAGGTTCGAGCACACTTGTTCTACATCCCCGCCTTCAACACTTGAAGGATTTTCACTATAAACCGATCCTACCGGATCACTCAGTGCCGCAACACCTACAAGGAGTTCCCACTAGAACTCTTGGACTCTCTAGTCCCGAATACACCGTAAGCCCACAAGCTCGCCGAGGCCGCACCTCAAACACCGAGTTCACACTAGAGCCCGAAACAACGCGAACACACACGTCCCCCTCCTCAAAGTACAAGATGAAGTCTTTAGTGATCACAACACTTTGATCACCTAAAAACAATCTCACAATAATGCTCCTATAGGTAGATATAACAATGGATAGCTCAAGTGTTGTGTGAGAAAACAAGGATGGAATTTGTGGAGGAAAACACAAGAAATCATTTTGAAAACACTCTTGATAAACTTCCATTTGATTGGAAATGTTTGCTCTCAAACAAGTAGAGAAAACTCTAAAATAGATGGGAAAAACTAGGTTTAAAACTCTCATCAAATCTTAGCTAAAACAGTCCTCAAATGGGGTTTATATAGGCCCCTAATAAAAACTAGCCGTTGGCTGCTGACTAGGCCAATAATGGCCTTCCGGTCGACTGGCCGGTCGACCGGCCAACGGTCAAAAAACTGACCGTTGTGCCTTCCGGTCGACCGGGCCCTGAACCAGAGAGCAACGGCTCTCTGGCCGGTCGACTGCCAGGTCGACTGGGGCAACCCGAGTTGGGTTGCCTTCAGTCGGTCGACCGCTCGGTCGACCGGCCAACTGACACAGCATGTGCACGTTCTTGTGCACGTCCGGTCGACCGGTCCGATCAATCGGCTCCTGGTCCGGTCGACCGTTCGGTCGACCGCCAGAGCCTGACAGGCTTAATATTAGGGATTTAAAACTAGGTTTTTATTTTAAAATAAAATCTCATAAATTCACAAAAATTCTACAAAAATAGATTTAGTATTATACTTTGATAAACAAACATGTTTGAGTAAAATCAAGACATGTTACAAACAATTTAAACTATTTTTGTAACTTTTGAAATTTTGGCTAAAAACAAAAACCGTATTTTTCCAAAATAGATTTTTTCAAAACTTCTCCAAATACAAAAACAAGATATTTTAAACTTTGAAAGCATAGAATGTATGGATATGATCTACTACACATACATGATGAAATATCTATGTTTTTGACAATAAGCACTAAACATGATTTTGATTAAAAACATGTAAACTTTGAATACCAAAAATCAAAACGGTATTTTTTCAAAATGAAATTCTTTTATGAAAACTCATCTAAATCAAGAGTATGTGTGTGTATGATATACTTGAGCAATCCACCAACTATTCTATCCTTTACATTTTAATCTAAAAACAAAATCTTATAAAAACAAGCCTAGACTCAAGTCTTGATCTTGAAGGTCTTCACTTGAGGTCTTCACATCTTCTTGATTTGGTCCAAACTTGATCTAAAGAGCTAGACTCCTCTTGAGTACCTGATGTGGTCTTGATGCACAAGCTCTTGAATCAAACCGTGTTAGCTCCAAAAATAGACTTTAAATCCTTTGTTGAAGCTACACACCAACTAAGAACTTGATCATAAATCTGAGACTAATTAAACACAAGATCATTAGTACTATAACTACATGAGTTCATCATCATCAAAACTAGAGTGATGGGCCTTTGGGCCTACAATCTCCCCCTTTGATGATGACAAAACTCATGGAGTTATATATGCATGGATTAAAGTAAAGCTTCAAAGAAGCTCCCCCTTAACTCATGCATAACAAATAAGCAATAAGATATGACAATAAAGCACATGAATCTAAACAAACATGTGTGCAAATATGAGGAGATAAACATGCATAAACAAGCATGAAACACATCAAATTCTTTTTCTCCTATTTGCAAAACAAAGTAATATGCATAAACAAAAATTCTTCTCCCCCTTTATGTATAAAGCAAGGAAAACATGCATATATACTCAAATACTTCTCCCCCTTTTTGTCAATCATCAAAAAAGGTGTTAAAGTAAACACAAAACAATGTTCTCCCCCGCTTTGTTAGAAACAACAAAAAAATCAACAAAGAGGTGAACTCAAATCAATCAATAAAAAATATATGCGATATACATTCATGAAGAGGAAAACGCTAAGTTAACTTCCCTACATATATGCATTACATGAAGAAGGGACGACAAGCCCTAATTCACATAACACATAATATACAATGCATAAGAGGAGATGTGAAGCTCCCCCTACACACGTGTACTGCACAAAGAGGAGTTGTCAAGATCCTCAATATAAGATACACTCAACATGAATCTATATGTAGAAGAGATGTTAAGCTCCACTTGCATATAGTAATACACATCAAAACATTTTTAATTTTTCTTATTAAAACAAAATTTTGAATTTTCTCAATAAAAAAAACAAATTTTGAGATATATTAGTAAATCAAATTTTGAGATACCAAATGTAAATAATTATTACAAATTTTGAATTTTAATTGTAATTGAAACATCTTACCAATTGAAATAACAATGAAATTTTGATACAAATTGTGATCTTGATACCAATGAAAGAGAGTATTTTATATTTTGATACCAATATAAGTTTTCATGGGTACCAATTGAAATAAATAGATCAATAGATACCAATTGAAATATATTGTACATTTTGATATCAATAAAAATACTAATTGTAAAAAAATACCAATTGAAGATAATGCATAAGCTTAAATAAAAAAATACCAATTGAGAAATCAATTAAAAATTAAGATTTGAATTAAGCTTAGCATAAACAAACTTTGTGCTTTAAACATGTAAATATCTTGAAAATCAAGCACAAATAAATCATATATATGTATGAAAAGAGAATACCAATAGAAATTGATATTATTTGAATTGAAGCATACATATATAGAAAACAAAATATGAGTATATACAAAATGAATATCAATTGAGATACTAATTGAAAATAACAATGTAAATCAAGTATATAACTCATAACTACCACCCTTTATATGCACAAGATAAAGGATTTTTCAATAAATCTTACAATGCATATTCGCCCATCCGTCCACCCATAAAGGGGTAGGTAGGATTTTTTAAAAAAATAGGTGTTTGAAAATGTTTTAGTAGAGTAAAAACACTACCAAATGAAGAATACATAACTAGTTAAAATAATTTTTAAAAAACTAGTTAAAGATCCTTCAAAAACATGAAACCAAATCATGAAACATACTAAATACATAAAGTTGTCACTCAAGATCTATAAAGCTCAAAAATAATCATGAAACAAAGTCATGAATAAACAAATAAAGTGTGAGTGCATAAAAATCATGTAATTAGCATTTTCCATGAAGGTAATCAATAAATCTCGAAATAAACATTATTTTATCAAACAAATCATGAAAATTCATTTTTCATTTAAACATAACTTCTAGGTATATGTATGATTTATCCAAAACTAACAATATGCATACATATCTCAAACATAAAAAGAGTCCATAATATAAATTGCATGAAGGCAAATGACTCAAGGGGCATACATGTATATTTATTAATTTTGACTAAAAATACCATATACATGAAGTAAAATATGAAAATAGGCAAAACAAGTGTAAATGAGAGAATCATCAAAACTAGGCTATACATGTGCATATAGTGAGTACAAATGAACAATGAAGTGCAAACGTATATGAATCAAATGTTGCTCACTACTTGTACAAGTATATATCCAAGTTTTGATAAAAACTACATTTAAACTGGTATTTACCACATGAAGCACAATCATAAAAACAAACATGCTACAAATCATCAATTATAAAAGCATGTAAATAAGAGTTTAGAGATAGTTACCAACACATGAACTACACTCTAATTCTCCAAAATATGGTGGTTGTCCCACCATACCTCCTTGATAGCGTGCATCAAATGTGTGTCCATCAAGTCCATGTGCATCCATCATCAAGGCACCAACTCTCTCACGTCGTGTGAGAGCCCGCACCTACATCAAATACACAAGGTGAGAATTTTGGTACCCATTTTCTTTTGGGTCCACGGGGGCTAGCATTATAGGGAACCCAAACATTTTTATTAGCAAAATTTAAAGCATTTATCTTATCTAACAAAATTTTGCTAAATGGCCTTTGCGGCCACAATGTGTACACTTGTACACTCTAGGATGCATATGTGTATGAGTGTGACAGTGGCGTGTAAAATGTGCATATGCATGATGAGGGTGATGTGCATGAACATGTGGAGCTTGTTTCTTTGAAAACAAAGACTCCAATCTAGAGTGGTTAAAAGCACATTTGCTCAAAGTTGAGCTCAAACAATCTATTTTATTTTTCAAAATTTAATTTCATTTTGATTAATAGTGGCATGTAAAGCATGGTAAGATTGAGAATCATTATTCTTTTTCTTTTTCGAAACATTTACTTTTTCTTTTTCAATAATTTTTCTTTTAAAGAAGTGTTTTCATTTAAAGCAACTTCTTTTTGTTTTTCCACCAAAACAATTTTATTTTTCAAAGAAGTGTTTCCTTTACAAAGATCATTCAATTTAGAAATCAAGGAAACATTTTCATTTTTCAAAATTTCATTTTCTTTTTCAATGCATGCAACTTTATTTTTAAAAGAATCATTTTCTTTTAACATGCAATCAAATTTCTTTTTCAAATTCTTGTTATCTTTTTTAATCATGTCATATTTTTCAAGTAATTGTTGACAAAAAGATGCAAGCTCATTATATGACATTTCAACATCTTCTTCTACCTCAGATTCGGTATTTACCTCAAGGGGGTTATCCCCTTGGACCATGTAGCACACGTTGGAAGCGTCACTTCCAACATCCGAGTCGCTCCCCACATAGTATTGTTCTTTTTCGCCAAGGGAGATGATGGTGTTCCAAACTACAAAAGCCGAATCAAGATTAGCAACCCTAGATAAATAATCATCATTTAGGGTACTCTTCAAAGCATGTAAGGCTTTTGTATTAGCCTCAATATTTTTGCCATTTAAACAATAAGAATATTTAATAGTGGCAAAATAAACATGAATACCTAGGGCTTTGAGGTATAAGGACATCTTAACCTTCCAAGTTTGGATGTTAAGAATGTCAAAGGTGGGAGGTGACATTAAATCCATGGTGTGTGTACAAATATTGTGATTAGCTATAAAATGAGGATCTTTAACTCTAGGTTGTTAGACCCAAATCAAGAGCACTTGGCTCTGATACCAATTGAAAATCACCTAGAGGGGGGTGAATAGGTGATGAGCTAATCTAATGGTCAATAATGCGGAATTAAAACTTATTGAACTAAACACTACGTATAACATAAGAGTGTAGCCGGATTCCTCGTGAAGGGCTCTGAACTAACTCCTCAAGATTCCTCTAAATAAGAGTTGAGGTGCCGCGTTGGCTCTCTTGGTTGAATACAAGTGTTAGCAAACAATCCCCAAGCATATAACAATTAAGCACACAATATATCAAGCATATAAAGATAAAGACAATATTAGCATACAAGATATAAAGACAAGTAAGAGATAGAGAGAGCAATCGCAAACACGGGATATTTGTTTGAGGTTTGAGCACACTTGCTATACGTCCCCGCCTTTAACACTTGAAGGATTTTCACTATAAACCGATCCCACCGGATCACTCGGTGCCGCAACACCTACAAGGAGTTCCTACTAGAACTCTTGGACTCTCTAGTCCCGAACACACCGCAAGCCCACAAGCTCGCCGAGGCCGCACCTCAAACATCGAGTTCACACTAGAACCCGAAACAACGCGAACACACACGTCTGCCTCCTCAAGGTACAAGATGAAGTCTTTGGTGATCACAACACTTTGATCACCTAAAAACAATCTCACAATAACACTCCTATAGGTAGATATAACAATGGATAGCTCAAGTGTTGTGTGAGAAAATAAGGATGGAATTTGTGGAGGAAAACACAAGATATCACTTTGAAAACACTCTTGATAAACTTCCATTTTGATTGGAAATATTTGCTCTCAAACAAGTAGAGAAAACTCTAAAATAGATGAGAAAAATTAGGTTTAAAACTCTCCTCAAATCTTAGCTAAAATAGCCCTCAAATGGGGTTTATATAGGCCCCCAACAAAAACTAGCCGTTGGCTGCTGACTAGGCCAATAATGGCCTTCCGGTCGACCGGCCGGTCGACTGGCCAACGGTCAAAAAACTGACCGTTGTTCCTTCCGGTCGACCGCCCGGTTGACCGGGCCCTGAACCAGAGAGCAACGGCTCTCTGGCCAGTCGACCGGGGAAACCCGAGAGTGGGTTGCTTTCAGTCGGTCAACTGCTCGGTCGATCGGCCAACTGACACGGCCTGTGCACGTTCTTGTGCACGTCCGGTTGACTGGTCCGGTCGACCAGCTCCTGGTCCGGTTGACCGTTCGGTCGACCGCCAGAGCCTGGCAGGCTTAATATTAGGGATTTAAAACTAGGTTTTAATTTAAAATAAAATCCCATAAATTCACGAAAAATTTACAAAAATAGTTTCAGTATTATACTTTGATAAAAAAACATGTTTGAGTAAAATCAAGACATGTTACAAACAATTTAAACTATTTTTGTAACTTTAGAAATTTTGGCTAAAAACAAAAATCGTATTTTTCCAAAATAGATTTTTTTCAAAACTTCTCCAAATACAAAAACAAGATATTTTAAACACTTTGAAAGCATAGAATGTATGGATATGATCTACTACACATACATGATGAAATATCTATGTTTTTGACAATAAGCACTAAACATGGTTTTGATTAAAGACATGTAAACTTTGAATACCAAAAATCAAAACGGTATTTTTTTCAAAATGAAATTTTTTTATGAAAACTCATCTAAAGCAAGAGTGTGTGTGTGTATATGATATACTTGAGCAATCCACCGACTATTCTATCCTTTACATTTTAATCTAAAAATAAAATCTTATAAAAACAAACCTAGACTCAAGTCTTGATCTTGAAGGTCTTCACTTGAGGTCTTCACATCTTCTTGACTTGGTCCAAATTTGATCCAAAGAGCTAGACTCCTCTTGAGTACCTGATGTGATCTTGATGCACAAGCTCTTGAATCAAACCGTGTTAGCTCCAAAAATAGACTTTAAATCCTTTGTTGAAGCTACACACCAACTAAGAACTTGATCATAAATCTGAGACTAATTAAACACAAGATCATTAGTACTATAACTTCATGAGTTGATCATCATCAAAACTAGAGTGATGGGCTTTTGGGCCAACAACATGTATCCCTAGTACTCATGTACTCTCTCCTGAATTCTAGAACCTAACATGCTCATGTTATTCTCGTAAATTGATAATAACATAATAAACTATATAAATGATAACTTACATCGGGTAAAGGGAAATGATGGACTCCAAGAGGTGAATATGTTTACAACGATATTGATATGTTGTGCAACTCAAACTTTCGGTTCTACCTGAGGGCCTCCAGGTGTTTCAAGGGGAGTGCTGGCTCCCTACCTCCTATTATATTTCTGAATGGGCATACAATAAAACCCACTTCGTGCATGCCTTGCGGCAGATTCCGTACTCCAGCAACAGAATATCTTGAGTCGTGGTCCCGGGTATGCATGGGACCCACTATAAACATAACCCGTTGATTTCATCATCAGTTTTCAATAACAAGCTTAGCTTACTCATATATGAATATATGTGTGTTGGGGCGCTATGGCACATACCTAGATATATAGGTAGGATGAGTAGTAGTAGTAATAATAATAAGATGTTAATCAATAATTCGTCGTGTTGTTGATCAGTCACTGACATTGCATATATATTGTTACATTCCCATATTTATTATATAATAAATCTTGTTATTTAGTCTTATTTTTATTTAATAATGTGCATGCCCACTACTAATGAAGATGAAAAAGAAATGGGCCCAAAAGCTCACTTTAATTCTGATTTAATTAAATTTAAATCTTAAATAAAGTGAGGACAAATATTCAGAAGGATAGAGAAGATTCCAGCTGAAAATCAATGCAAATCAAGGGAGAAAAACCAATTGAAAATCAGTTAAATTCAGATTTTCAATAAATTCAGTTAGTTAACCGAAGATCAATGAAGAATCGTAAAAAACAGAAGGTCAAATGGTAAATCTTTTGGGATGAATGGAAAGTAAATCAAAACCCACAAGTTCGTGACCATTGATGTGGCCAGATGGCTACATCTGGGCCGCAGATCCGCAGCATCTACGGCTTTGTTGAAGGGATAGGGGAGGTGTTTGCTTCCCCTATCTGCTCATGCTCTTCCACTTGAGTTTTTAGCTATAAATACTGCATTCTATAGAGAAGAAAAGGACGAATGAGGAGGATTAAAATTCTTGTTCATTTTTAGGGTTTTAGGAGTATTGTTAGATAGTTCTGAAAAGTTGTATCTTATTTTTACTTTTTAGTTTAGACCAGTAAAAAGAGAAGAGTAGAAATAAGTGTGTAATTCATCCTTAAAGTGACAATCAAACGAAATTCAACTTGCTTATTCAACTCGACTCAATTTAGTATGTTTATGTTTTATTTTCATTCTCTTATTTGTTTTCACTTTATCATGAGTAACTAAACTATCTTCTAAACTTACTAATCAATCTCTTCTACCTCCTTTCTCTTGATCGATTTTTATAAAAGCAACTTTCTTAAATCATAATAATACCTAAGTTAAACTTTGTTCTTGAAAGCACATGAGGATGTTTCTCTTTTAAACTTGGACATTTAATGTACAACTATTTCTAAATCATTTTTATTCTTTACTTGCTTCTTTGTTTGATGGTTTAATATTCTATTTTTAATATTGTGTTAAGAAAAGTTTTAAGATTGAAACAAAAATCATCTTATTTGTTTTACTTGAACATTAAAAGAAACTAAAAGTTTTTGCCATGATAAAAGTGATGCGCCAAAATGTTTTTAAGGTAAGTAAGTAGTTGAGTAGAAGATTAGTGAGCCCCGATCTTTTTTATAATTTAAATCACAACAAAATCACTCTCAAAGTATTTTCTAAAAAATCATTTTCTCCAAAATCTATCCTAAATTTTTAGTTTTTCTTTAAATCACTTATTTAATCTCTATTTTTTTTTCAACTTTAAAAAAAGCACCAACACCAATCCTTGTTTTTTAAAAAAATAATCAAAGTACTTTCATCGTATTTCTCCTCGTGGATATGACCCGTCAGCCAAAAACTACACGGTAATTCTCATTACATTTTCTTGCAATCAAATTTTTGGCATTGTTACCGGAGAGGGAACGGTGTAATTATTTTTTAACAAGTTTGGTATTTTGTTTTAGGGCATAAAGAAATTAGATTTAGCGCTCAAGCATTGCAGGAGAAGATTTGCTACTCTGTGCCCGTACTCTAGAAAGTAGGAAACAGAATTCCAAGAAATTGCAGCGCAAATGCTTGAAAATTTTTGGACTACTAAAAACTCTTTTTTGCAGACATATTACTTTGCATAAATACAATTTTTTTGTTGTGTTATTTCTGCTATATCTGATATTCATATACCCTATTTTTAATCCAATAGTAATCTGATTGATTGTCAATTGCTTAAGAAAATGTTTAGACTTGCATTCTAGGCATGTCTACTTACGTTTCCTTTTCAATTACTGTTGAAGAAAGCTGGAGACAGTGTACGTTTGCATAGCATCTAGTATAGGAATATTCTTGGGTGATTTATTTGCTTTTGATTGCTACTTGCTTTATACTTGTACATTTGCACAATCTGTTTTAAGGGCAAAACTCAAAATATGATAAGGTGGGAAAGTCAGTACCCTTCTTTAGCCCACAAACCATCTCCAAGCACACGCACCAACCTAAGCCTAATTTAAAATTTGATAGACATTGTCCATAGGGACATCTCGAACTCATTAGGAGATTATCCTAAAGGGGATGGAGTTAGAATTTGACTCCTACCAAATCGATGTCAAAGGACAGGGATTGAGGGCGAAATCCCGAAGGCTGGTGGTTTGACTTAATTAAAGTCATTGCTTTTGCACAGATATCTCCCACCAATCTTTCCCTAACTTGGCTGATTAGCTTGTGGTTAGAGTTTACATTATACCTCATGTAGAAATCAACCAGTTAGGAGTTGTTTAGGTCAAGGTTTACCTTAGACTATACTTGGTTGCTTTCTCTTTTTCTTATTGACTATTGGTGAACTTGTTTGTGGGAGTATTTGTATATGCAATCGTGGTCAAGAGATTCAAGCACATCTAGGTTAACTAGAAATACATCACCACCCAAGAAAGAATCCAAACCAGATGCGGTTATGACTCAATTGACATCTTTACAGGATAGGTTCTATCCTATTAGAATCACACTTCCATCTTGCATCCAATTTTTATCGGTTGATGAACACAACTTTGAGCTCAAGGTGCAGTTCGTCAACACACTCCCTAAGTTTCATAGCTTAGAGTCCGAAGATATGTATTTCTTCATAAGAGAATTTGAGAAAGTATGCTTAATGATGAAAATCCCACACCTTGTAGACGATGCTATTAGGTTGAGATTTGTCCCATTTGCTCTTGAGGACTTAATGAAGAAATGGCTATACAGCTTAACGGTCAGTTTCATCGCATCGTGGGATGGTTTCATCAAGATCTTCTTAAAGAAATTCTACCCAATGCATAAGACTGCTCTCATTAGAAAAAAATGTTATGCAGTTCAAGAAAGAACCTAGTGAACCATTTTGGAGGTATTTTGAACGTTTTAGAGACCTCCTTGTCTAATTCCTCATCATGGAATAGAGAAGTGACGATAATGCCAAATTCTCTATGACGATTTAGATTACTCAACCAAGACTCTCATGGAAACCATGTGCCAAGGGGGATTCGTACAAAAAAATGAGAATGAAGGATGAGATTTATATGAGAATCTAGCTGAAAAGGCCATCCAATGGGAACCAACTAATGAAAACTCTAGGAATTCAAACTCCATCTCTTCAAAAGGAGGTCTCCATTCAATTGAATCATTCATAACTGCTGAGGCTAGAATAGCAAACCTGAGGAACCAGTTCCTGTCAACCAAGTCAGCCCAAACCAATTTCCAACTCCGAACTGTACTTACTGTCAAGTAATGAATCATGTGTTTGAGGAGTGTCCAGTGTTCTAAGCTTAATAACAATTTTCTGAACCAATGAATGCGACCTTTTTAAGGCCCAACAATAATCCTTACACACAAATATATAATTCTAGCTAGAGAAATCACCTTAATTTCTCATGGAGCCAAAATAACAATGACCACTCAGGTCAAACGATTCAAACCACTTCCAACATTTCAATAATTCTTTCAATCATCAACCTAGCTTTTCAAGTTACGATCACAATTCTTCTATCCATCAACCCAATTTTTCAAATTATTAACAAAACTTTCCAACCAAGCTCCACAATCTTCCTTTCAAAATTCTCCACTTGAGAAAAGAATGACGGATTTTGAGAAAAGCATGGAAAGGTACATGAAGAACAAAAAGTCCCTCATGCAAACAATACAAAGGCTAGAGGTTCAAATGAGCCAATTAGCCAATACACAAAATGAGAGACTAAATGGTACCTTGCCCAGTCAGCCAGTAACGAATCTTAGGAATTCCCAACAAGCCCATTTGACTGAGGATCAACCGTTGAATCAATGTAATGTTGTTCATACATTGAGGTCAGGAAAGAAAGTTGATAATCAAGTGTCAACACCATCCAATTCCATTCAGCACAACCACACACAAGCATACGAGTCTAAAAGGGATAAGTCAACCAGTCAGGTGCACAAGCCTATAATACCATTTTCTAATAGGCTGAAAAACAACAAGTAGAATTCACACATGGATAAGATAATTAAGATCTTCAATCAAGTAAAAATAAATGTGTCACTTCTTAATACCATCCAACAGGTCCCATCCTATACAAAATTTCTTAAGGACATGTGCACCAAGAAGAGAAAGACTAATGTACCTAAAAAAGTTTTCTTAGCCACTAATATTAGTGAGCTACTGTCGGATCCTATCCCTGTCAAATACAAGAATCCGGGTTGTCCTACCATTGCCTACACTATAGGACAAGCCAAAATTAGTTGTGCGCTTCTTGACTTGGGGGCAAGTATCAACTTGCTCCCCTTCTCAATTTACCAATAACTCGGATTGGGCGATCTTTCTCCAACTCGAGTCACAATCTAACTAGCTGACCGTTCAGTGAAAGTTCCCAAAGGAGAAATTAATGATGTCCTTTTTCGGATTGGGCAGTTTATTACCACGTTGATTTTATAGTTCTTGAGATACAACCTGTTTCCAATCCTAGGGCTCAAACTCCCGTTATCCCAGGGCGCTCAGTCCTTGCTACTGCCAATACTATTATCAACTGTAGGAATGGGTCCATGAGGTTAACCTTTGGGGGCACGACCAGAGAAGTCAATGTCTTCACCTAAGAAAGCAACCTTGCGATGTTGAGGATTAAACATTTGAAGTCAACCTCATTGAGAACTTGACAAGTGAACATAGAGAAGAATTAGAATTAGAAACTGATTGTGACATCGAGTTAGAGTTTGAAGACTTTAACCTTAATTAAATTATTGAATCTGCTGTGAATTGGGCCTCGAACCCTATTTCACCAAATGTGGAGCCAATAAACTTGACTCCTCCTTTCAGTGAGCCTTCCCCTTCCTTAGAGTTGAAAGCCTTACCTGTGCATCTCAAGTATGTCTATCTCGGCGAACAAGAGACATTTTCTATCATAATTGCCTCCCATTTAAATGACAGGTAAGAAGAGAATTTTAAAACAATTCTTAGGAAACATAGGGAAGCCATTGGTTGGACTATGACCAACATAAAGAGATTGAGTCCAGCCATATTTCAACATTGCATTCATCTCAATGAAGAAGCGACACCGAAAAGAGACCCGCATTGTAGCTTAAACCCTATAATGTAAGAAACTGTTCATTCTGAAATTGTGAAACTCTTAGACAATAGTATAATCTATCCCATTTATGATAGCTAATGGATCAGTCCTGTCCACGCGGCTTTGAAGAAATCCAGTTTCACTATAGTGAAAAACGAGAACAAAGAGTTGGTTCAAACTTGACTTCCCATGAAAATTCGAGTTTGCATCGACTATAAGAAGCTTAATGTAGCAACTCGTAAGGACTATTTCCTACTTCCCTTCATTGATCAAATGCTTGAACATTTGGCTGGCCACGAGTATTATTTCTTGGATGGTTACTCGGGGTATAATCAGATTCTCATTGCTCCAGAGGATCAAGAAAAGACTACTTTCACATATCTATTTGGGACATTTGCTTATCGTCGAATGTCTGTCGGCTTGTGCAATGCCCCAGCAACGTTTCAACATTGCATGTTGAGTCATTTTTCTGATATGGTAAAATGATTCTTAGAAATCTTCATAGATGATTTCTCCATCTATGGAGATTCATTCACTCAATGTCTTTACCATCTAGAACTTATCCTCCAACACTTGAATCTAACATTTAACTGGAAGAAATGCCACTATATGGTAAGAAATGGAACTGTCTTGGGTCATGAAATCTCTAAGAAAGGAATTGAAGTGGATAGAGCCAAGATTAAGGTTATAGCTAAGCTTCCCATGCCCAAATACGTGAAGGATATTCGATCCTTCTTAGGACACGTCGGTTTCTACCGAAAATTTATTAAAGACTTTAGCAAGATCGCTAAACCCTTGACTAATCTTTTAGCTAAGGATGTGTCCTTCTTTGATGATGAATGTATAAATTCTTAGGAGAAGGTTAAGAAAGAGTTTATTTCGGCACCAATCATATCCGCACCGGATTGGTCTAAGCCATTAAAAATCATGTGCGATACTTCTGATTTTGCCATAGGCGCTGTCCTAGGATAGCGCATTGATAACAAGCAGCATGTGATTTATTACTCTAGTAGGACTCTTAACGATGCTCAAATGAACTACACTACGAGAAGGAATTCTTGAAAGTAGTGTTTGCTTTAGAGAAATTTTGTCCCTACCTACTAAGGTCCAAAACCACAATTTTCACCGATCATTCTGCGCTAAGATATCTCATGATGAAGAAGGATGCTAAAGCCCGACTCATTCATTAGATCTTCCTTCTTCAAGAATTTGATCTCGAGAATCGAGATAAGAAAGGCGTAAAAAATGTCGTTGCTGACCACCTCTCGCGTATTCCAAATTCTCCATGTAACGAATTGCCCATCAATGATGACTTTCCCGATGAAAAACTCCTAACTGTCTTTAGAGAACTTTGGTTTGCTGATATAGTGAATTACTTAGTCACAAATCAAACTCGATCTCATTGGTCTAAAAACGATATATACTGGTTCTTATCTCAAGCCCGGTATTTCTTTTGGGAGGAACCATATCTTTTTAAGAACTGTTCTGACAAATCATTAGGAGATGCATTCCCGATAAAGAAATTAAGAGTGTTTTATCCTTCTGTCATGAGCTTGCATGCGATGGATATTTTGGTCCCCGCAAGACTGTTGAAAAGGTGCTACAAAGTGGGTTCTATTGGCCCACTTTATTCAAAGTAGCTTATGAAGTTTACAAGACGTGCCCTAGATGCCAAATAGTAGGAAGGATCTCGAAATGAGATATGATGCCCCTCAACCCAATTCTAAAAATAAAACTCTTTGATGTTTGAGGCATCGACTTTTTGGGTTCTTTTTTTTAACTTTTTTGGAAACTAATACATATTAGTTGTTGTGGACAATGTGTCCAAGTGGGTAGAAGCCATTCCAAATAAAACTAATGATAATAAAGTTGTCATCAAGTTTTTAAAAGAGAATATTTTCTCACGCTTCGGAACCCCTCTTACTATCATCAGTGATAATGACACTCATTTTTGCAATACATCTTTTGAAGCTCTTATGTGAAAGTATGCCATAACTCACAAGTTGTCCATACCATATCATTCTCAAACCAGCAGGAAAGTTGAGGTCTTCAATAGACAAATCAAGCTTATTTTGGAGAAGACTGTGAACCAAAATTGGAAAGATTGGTCCCCAAAACTTGTAGATGCCATATAGGCCTACAGGACCGCTTTCATGACGATTCTAGGAATGTCTCCTTATAGGTTAGTTTTTGGGAAGGCCTGCCACCTCCCCGTTGAGTTAGAGCATCGGGCCATATAAGCAACAAGCAGCTAAATTTCAATTTGAACAAGGCCGATGACCTTCGAAAATTACAAATTTTCGAATTAGAGGAGTTGAGAAATGAGGCCTATGAAAATGCAAAGATCACAAAAGATGAGTTAGATTTTTCATGATAAACATATCATAAGGAAAATATTTGTCGCTGGACAAAAAGTCTTACTCTATAATTTTAGGCTTCATCTTTTTTCAAGAAAGCTAAAATTAAAATGGACTGGGCCATTCATTGTTAAATTCGTATTTTCACACGGTGCTGTGGAGATCAGTGACATCAAGAATGGGAATAACTTTAAGGTAAATGGTCAACGCTTTAAATCTTTCTTGGAATCGGTGCCGGTAATGAAACGGCTACGGGTCTTTTCGACCCAATGTATCGGTAACTTTACCTCTTTTACATTTTATTTCATGCATCTATTCATTTCTTTCATACATTAGGGATAATGCATGAGATAAGTGTGGGGGAGGGCTCTAACATGATTAATATAACTAAAATGAAAAGAAAAAACTTTTTTGGAAAAAGAACAATATTTTGACATATATTTTGTAAGAAATTAAGTCAATTTTAAGGAATAGGAGAATCATAATTAGGATTTCTTTTACTTGGTCAAAATAAGATTATTTGTTTGACTTCTACGGTTAAAAAGAAAATTTGAAAAAAGTAATTTAGTCTTGATCTTTACTTTGATGGAATATGCACACTTTATACATTTATACACTTAGGGTTCAAAAATAAAGATCTTATGCTTTATAGAAATAAAAATAAAAACAAATATATATATATATATATATATCAATAAAATTCTCCAATTAAGTTAGGTATTTGTGCCTCATAAAGCATAAGTATTCATGCCTAAAAGTGCTACATTTTATAAATAAAATTCTTAGTTTTGTGGCCTTATTTGCTCGAGTCCTTAAGTCCTTGGGGTGTTTTACCTTAAGACCGCTCGGTTTGAGTACCACCGACTAAAGGCTCGTTGCATGGGCAGATTAGAAAGCCTAATAGAACTAAGCAACAACCACCACCAAAAATAAATAAATAAATAAAGGCATAAGAGTTAGAGTTAAAGAACCCTTAGTCAAAATTTCACAGTCATGAGGTGCATATGACTTAGGGTAAAGTAATAGACTAGATGAGAAATACAATTTGACTCCTTATTTTGATTGATAACAAGTTTTTGAATAGAGACTAAGTTTAAAAATAAAAAATTTGGTTTTCCTATAAGTTATAGATTACTTGAACTCTTACAATAATACTTCAAATATTTTTTTCTTTCAAAATGCTTTTCAAAAATATTAACTCTTTGTTTCTCTTTCTTTATGGATTTTATTTGTGTAATCGACTAAAAATTCTCACGAGACAAAACTCGTCCTCTAGGAGTAACCTAAGAGTTTAACGGCTTGTTGTACATGCTCAGTGCAATCGAGTAACCTGTGAAAGTGGTCTAATAATTTCTTTGAATTAGTTTTGATGTTTTGCTCGAGGGCGAGTAAAAGATAAGTGTGGGAATGTGATCGGTCATTGACATTGCATATATATTATTACATTTCCATATTTATTATATAATAAATCCTGTTATTTAGTCTTTCTTTTGTTTAATAATGTGCAGGCCCACTACTAATGGAGATGAAAAAGAAATGAGCCCAAAAGCCTACTTTAATTCTGATTTAATTAAATTTAAATCGTAAATAAATATGGGGACAAATATTCAGGAGGATAGAGACGATTCAAGCTGAAAATCAATGTAAATCAAGGGAGATAAAATCAGTTGAAAATCAGTTAAATTGCATTTTCAATAAATCCAGTTAGTTAACCGAAGATCAACGAAGAATTGTCGAAAACAGAATATCAAATGGCAAATCTTTTGGGATAAATGGAAAGCAAATCAAAATCCACAAGATCGCCACCATTGATGTGGCCAGATGGCCACATCTGGGCGCGGCTTTGTTGAAGGGATACGGGAAGCGTTTGCTTCCCCTATCTACTCACGCTCTATCCTCTCGAGTTTTTGGCTATGAATACTGCATTCTATAGAGAAGCAAAGGACGAAAGACGAGAATTAAAATTCTTGTTCATTTTTAGGGTTTTAGGAGTATTGTTAGATAGTTCTGAGAAGTTGTATCTCATTTTTATTTTTAGCTTAGACCAGTAAAAGGAGAAGAGTAGAAATGAGTGTGTAATTCATCCTTGAAGTGACAATCAAAGGAAATTCAACTTTGTTATTCAACTCGACTCAATTCGGTATATCTATGTTTTATTTTCATTCTCTTATTTACTTGTGCTTTATCATGACTAACTAAACCATCTTCTGAGCTCACTAATCAATTTCTTCTACCTCCTTTCTCTTGATCGATTTTTATGAAAGCAACTTTCTTGAATCATAATAATGCCTAAGTTAAACTTTGTTCTTGAAAGCACATGAGGATATTTCTCTTTTAAACTTGGACATTTACAACACATTATTTCTAAATCATTTTTATTCCATACTTGCTTTTTCGCTTGATGGTTTAACATTCTATTTTTAATATTATGTTAAGAAAAGCTTTATTTAAATCAAAATCATCTTATTTGTTTTACTTGAACATTAAAAGAAACTAAAGGTTTTTACCTATGATAAAAGTGATGCACCAAAATATTCTTGAGGTAAGTAAGTAGTTGAGTAGAAGATTAATGAGCCTGGATCTTTTCATAATTTAAATCACAACAAATTCACTCTTAAAGCATTTTCTAAAAGATCATCTTCTCTAAAACCTATCCTAAATTTTCAGTTTTTCTTTGAATCACTTCTTTACTCTCTATTTTCTTTTCAAATTTAAAAAAAAACACCAACACCAATCCATGTTTTAAAATAAAACATCGAAACGCTTTCATCGCATTCCTCTTCGTGGATACGACCTGTTAGCCCAAAGCTACATGATAATTCTTACTGAATTTTCTTGCAATCAGCTATTTTGCAATTCTGGTTGTATACACTCAGATTATGGTGAAGTGAGGCATAAGGTATATAGATGAGGGTTTTCTTGTTTGAATTATTCCTTCGACGTACTTGTCTCATAAAGTCATAAACTTAGCTTGTACAATTAGTTTTGCTTGTATTCAGTTTTATGATATTTTCTTAGTTTAGGGGACAATTTGGGTTATATGAAATTAGGATACGGTGATGTGAGGTATATGTTATATATATAAGGGTTTTCTTATTTGGATTATTTTTTCAACGTACTAATCTCAGAGATCAGTAATTTGGGCTTATATAACTGGTTTCGCCAATTTACTTTACTTGATTCTCATTTCTTGCTCTTGTATGCCTGTGCTCACGACACGATTTCCAATACATGCTCTTTGACTCGGATATCGATACATATGTGCTTATCTATGCACGTCACTTGGCGCTCATTTTGTGACTCGTTGGGGAGTTCTAACTCCCCTGAACCTGCATGTTCAGATCTTGAAGTTTGAACCGTGGTGAATTTTGTGATGATCAGAGTGGCGCAACGGTAGCATCGTGGATTAGTAGTTGATCAATCCAAGGCCCCATCCTTCCAGGCTCCCTGCTCATCTCTCGAGTTCTCCTTTTGTAACTCATGAGCACTATTTATACTGTTTACTTGTATATCTCTTTGTATTCTCGCATTTGCACCTATCGATGATGTAATATTCTTGTAATATTGTGTTATATCTTGTGATAATTTTGTAATTGTACTCATATATTGGAATGTATAATGCACCACGTACTTTCGTACTCTAATTCTTACCTGTACTGATACTTAGCATGTATATATGTGAGAGTATTTTTGACCTGCGTATATACATCACAGTTACGTCTCAGTACTCGCGGGACCGGGGGCGCTACAAAATGTATATTGATGATATTATTTTTTGATCTACTAATGAAAAGCTTTGTAAGAAGTTTGAATCATTGATTAGTCTCTAAAATTGCATATTTCATATCATATCTTCACATTTATTTTATAATAAATACTGCTAATAATGGTCTTCTTTTGTGATTCTAAGTCCATGGTGTGAAAATGAAGAAGAAGACCCAAAGTCACCATTTAATGGGTGATTAAAGGCCTATAAAGATAGCCATTGACTAGGAGGGTGATTCTGTCAAAATCAGGGACCCAAAACCAGAAATTAGGATAAGCAGCCAATAGGGGACCGACGCGACAGCGCGCAGCAGATGGCGCCGCGCGCACTGCGGCCGTATTAGTGCAGCCGCGCTAGCGCTTTGGGCCAAAGTTTGTCCCCGTGGCCCTGTTTCTCCTGGTGCCTATAAATACCCCCTTTGGAGGTTATTCAGAGGGATATCCAGAGGGTAATGTAGTTTTCTTTTCATATTGTAGTTTAGGGTAGTTTAGATTAGTTCTTCTTCTTCCTCTTTATATTTTCTATTTTTTGTAGATCTTGTAATAGGACAGAGTAGTACATGGGTGGAAAGCAATAGTGCTTGTTATAGAAGGTGACAAGTTATGAAAGGTTCTCTCTCCACCTCTCTTTGTTTTCTTCTCTCTGACTCCTTTTATATGTTTAGCTAATTTTCTTTCATGGAAACTAACTACTAACTACTAACTTGCTAACTTCTTACTAGATAATCCACATGAATCTAATAGCCTTTACTTGGTCTTACTCTTGCAAGAGCCATTGATGACTTATGATGATGGATTCTAACACTCTAACATCTAACTCTCTAACAAGTTAACATTACTTTATTCCATGCTTACTCTTATTTAGTTTTGATAGTTTAAGTGTAGCTTGCACTTGTTGTGTTGAGTTTGGATGTGAAAGTTATCGCATGGGTCATGCTCTGAAGTGCTCTTGAATCAAGGACTAGTGATGGCCAAGGATACATGTAAGGCAACTATCACTAAGAGATTAGCATGGTTAGTGGATCCATTAGTAGTTAGTAGCCATGAGTTTTCTTACATTTTTACTTTGTTTTAGAAATATATCAAAAACCACAAAAACCATTTCTTCTATGTTTTCCACTTCTTCGTATTTCACCGTACTCTTCTCTTTTCATTCTTTGTTTTCTTTTCTTTTCATTATTTAAAACATTGAAGAACTTTTAACATACACTTGAATATACCGTGTAAGTTTCTATCGCCTCCCGTCCTTGTGGATTTGACTCGTTTTAGTCTCTATACTATAACGAAAATATCGAGGAAGTCAAAGCACACACACTTTAACTCTTGATTTCTAAACATACACTTTTCGTGCGTGGTTTTTCCCCGATTAAATTTTGGCACCGTTGCTGGAGATGGGAACGATTTGAGTTCACGTTTTTTTTAACTTTTCTTCTTTGTTTTTTTGGTGTGCAGGTTAAAGTTTTAGCATTGCAGAAGTCCACACTTGCTTTTGTGTGGTTGGGTAAATTCTTGTATATCTTATATTCTGCTGCTAGTTTTTATTTATATTATCTGTGTACTGTAATAATTTTAAGAACTAAAATACGGTAATTGGATGTTTTAAAATGGTGTAGACATTTGCATTTAGGCACGTGTCAATTTTCATTCCAATATACTGTATTTCATTCTTCTATTGTTGTGATCTTGACGGAGGTGTACATATTGCATTGCATATAGTGAGGACAAACACGTGGGTGATTTACTCTCTTTGTGTGTTCATTCTTATCTATATTGCACACTTGTACGAACTAAACTTAAGGGCAAAACTCATTACAACATAAGGTGGGGAAGTCATTACCCTCCCTTAGCCCAAAAATTACCTCCCCACTCATACAACCCAAGCCTTAATAAAATTTGCTAGACGTTGGACCCTAGGGACATCGCGGACTCATCTAAGAGATTGACCTAAGGGGGAAGTTGTTATAAGTTGACTCTTGTCAAATCGGTGTCTAAGGTTGGGGATTGAGAGGTGAAACCTTGAAGAACAGTGGTTTGGCATAATTAGGCTCGTTGCTCCGGCACGGATATCTCCCACTGATCTTTCCCCTACCTGACCGATTAACTTATGGTCATATTCTGACAATGTACCCCCCGTGGACAGTCTAACCAGTTAGGAGTCGTGTAGGTCTAAGTCAACCCAAGCATAAGCTTGTTATCTTTTTCTTTTTCTTTTTCTTTATTTGTTTGTTTGTTTGTTTGTTATTCTTTCTTGTAAATTGTGATATGGATTTCAACAACAATAATTTTTCAATCCTAATAGGAATCCATATTTCACCCCGACCTCATTTGACTCAGATAACTTCAACCCGGATATGTACAACATGAACCAATCATATAGGCTGGATTGGATTATTCGACTCAATATGACCCATACTCCCAATCTTATGATCATAATTTTTAAAATAATTTCAACTCTTCATAGAGTCAATGGGGATTCATCTCCCTCGAGTCAAATTTTCAACCACCTTGTCTACAATTTTTACAATATTCATTCTCCGATTTTGATTCATATACTCCTTTTCCTGTTCCACCATTCGAAGAAAAATTCAATTTGAAAAGGAGTATGAAAACCATGCTTGAGTCCTAACAACAAATTCAAAATTTGCTCAATTCACAATCCTTCCCAAATCAAACTCCATGTACTCCTTTTCTAGATCATCAAATTGAAGAAAAATCTGAGCTAGAAAAGCGTTTGGAAGTCTGTTGTGAAATGACGCAATAAATTTAAAATATGTTGGACTCATCATCTCAACCAAAATTTCAAGAGTTATGCTCATCTTTTTCAGTCGCACCAATTCAAAATGAACAACCATCAGTCCTGGACTTGAGTATGGATCTCTTGCGTGAGTCTGGGCAACAAACTCAGTATCTGATAGAGTCACAATCTCACCACAATTTTCAAAATCAACTTCCATACATATCTTTTCAAAAAGAACCAATTGCAAAGAGTATGTAAGATATGATTCAGACTCAAAATCCTATTATCCGGCCTATCAGTAGGTTAGACTCTATCATGAGCGAATTGATTAATGAGAGCGAGGAAAGTCTTTCTTGTCAACTTTTGACCAATTCTTATATCCCTAACTCTATCGATTGGCCCCAAGAATCATGTTATTTTGGAAATCAAGATTCAATTTCAGAACGCACATTTGAACTTAACTAAACTCCAAGTTATGAAAGTCGCTTGGATATTCTGGCAAGTTATCCCTTTCCTAAAATTGAAATTGAACCTGAATGTGATCCCAAATCTCATGTTAGTAATTCCATTTCACTTTTTGATTTAATAATGACCCCGGTATCTTTACCAGATTTTTTTTCTCTATTATTGAGTCAACATTGAATCCTGTACCAGTACACTGTGAAATTGAATCACCAATATCTTATGATCACACTTTATTGATGGAAAAAGTGTGCGAATATCAATTTTTTAGTTTGGACCCAATTTTTGAACTGATTTCGACTCTCATCGTTGAATCTCAACTTGATCTGAGTCAAATTCCTGAGTCGGTATCAGTTTTTGTTCCTATTCCGTTTGAGTCCAAATCAATCATCTTCCAAAAGCACACTTCATTGTTGGACAAGAATGTTGAAGAAAATGACTCAGTAATGATTTTTGATAATTGAAAATTGGATGGGGGTAATTTTTTCTATAAGGTCATATAGTTCTCCAACATTTTACTAGGTCATATTAGAGAGGTCACTGGTTGGTTCCTTCAAGATCCATATTATCTTAATTGGGCCACATTTCGTGGACCAATTAGACCATCACCGAAGCCACCACCATGAGATAATTTTTCTTTCCTTCCCATTTGTTTCATGTATATGCACATTCATGATGCATTGATGACAATACATGAGATAAGTGTAGGGGAGGGTTTACTACTGTAGATTGTTTTACATTTTCTTTCTTTTGTACTTCATTTTAGGAAACTTTTAAATTTTGTATAGAAACTCTTTTCTTTTCTTTTTACAAAACTTTTTGAATTAAGAAAAATAGTTTTGATTTACTTTTAAAAATTAAGATTATCTTTGAAATTAGGAAGACCTAAAATTATGAATTTTTAAACCAAGTCAAAATAATAGACCTTGTTTAAATTTTAGGATAAGAAAGTAAGATTGGAAAGATAATTTGATCTTAAATTTTTTTCTTTAGATTTATGCACTTCACACTTACATAATTTTTGAGATTGAAATAAAGACTGAATATACCATAAAAAATATATATAAAAAATGATGATAATATCACTTATTGAAGTTGGGTAATTATGCCTCAGGAAGCATGATTATTCACGCTTAAAATGGTGAACAAAAATAAAATAATCTCCTTTAGTTTTGTCGCCTTGTTTACTCGAGTCCTTAAGTCTGAGGGATGTTTTCTCATCTGGTACCCTAAAACTATCTGATTTGGGAGTCACCAGCTAAAGGCTCACTACCCGAGTAAGTTAGAAAGCCTAAGAAAACTAAGGAAAGAAAATATAATAATATTATAAATAAATGGCATGAAAGTTAGAGTCGAAATCTCAAAAATTTTCACTGTTCACAAAGTGCATATTTTTCTAAGAGTTTTATGAAAGATCAACGAATCAATTCAATTTTAAATTCTTACATTTAATTTATAACAAGATTTTGTATTTCGATTTAGTTTAAGGAATAATAATTTCTGGTTAACTTATGACCTTGGATCACTGATATTTTCGCAAAAATATTTCAACAGTTTTCTCTATTTTAAAATGTGTTTTCAAAAATACTGACATTTGATTTTTTTTATGGATTTTGTGGGTGTAATCCGCTGAAAACCCTCAGGAGATAAAACTCATCCTCTAGGAAAAACCTAGATGTTTAACGGCTTGTTGCACATGCTCAGTGCAATCGCGTCACCTGCGAAAGTGGTGTAATAATTTTTTTAGATTTTTGTTTTGCTCGGGACGAGTAAAAGATAAGTGTGGGGGTGTGATTAGTCTCTAAAATTACATATTTCATATCATATCTTCACATTCATTTTATAATAAATACTGTTAATAATGGTCTTCTTTTGTGATTCTAAGGCCATGGTGTGGAAATGAAGAAAACAGGACTATGTTGACCTAGGAGGGTGATTCTGTTAAAATTAAGGGCCCAAAACCAGAAAACAGGACATGCAGCCGATAGGGGACCGACGCGACAGCGCGCAGCAGGCGGTGCTGCGTTCGCCGCGCCAGCGCTTTGGGCCAGGGTTTGTCTCCCTGGCCCCTTCCCTTGGTGCCTAGAAATACCCCCTTTGGGGTTCTTCAGAGGGATATCCAGAGAGTAGTGTAATTTTCTTTCCATATTGTACTTTAAGGTAGTTTAGGTTAGTTCTTCTTCTTTCTCTTTGTATTTTTTATTTTTGTAGATCTTGTAATAGGAGAGAAAGTAGTACATGGGTGGAAATCAAAAGTGCTTGTAATAGAAGGTGACAAGATATGAAAGGTTCTCTCTTTACCTCTCTTTGTTTTCTTCTCTCTAACTCCTTTTACATGTTTAGCTAATTTTCTCTCATGACAACTAACTACTAACCACTAACTTGCTAACTTCTTACTTGATAATCCACATGAATCTAATAGCCTCTACTTGGCCTTACTCTAGCAAGAGTCACTGATGGCTCATGATGATAGATTCTAACACTCTAATATCCTAACTCTCTAACAAACTAATATTACTTTATTTCATGCTTACTCTTGTTTAGTTTTGATAGTTTAAGTGTAGCTTGCCCTTGTTGTGTTGAGTTTGGATGGGAAAGTTATCACATGGATCATACTTTGAAATGCTCTTGAACTAAAGACTGGTAATGACTAAGGATACATGTGAGACAACTATCACTAAGAGGTTAGCATGGTTAGTGGAGCCATTAGTAGTTAGTAGACATGAGTTTTCTTACGTTTTTACTTTGTTTTAGAAATATATCAAAAATCACAAAAACCATTTATTCTATGTTTCCCACTTCTTCGTATTTCACCGTACTCTTCTCTTTTCATTCTTTATTTTCTTTTCTTTTTTATTCTTTAAAACATTGAAAAACTTTTAGCATACATGTGAACATACTATGTAAGCTTTTATCGCTTTCCGTCCTTGTGGATTCGACTCGTTTTAGTCTCTATGCTATAACGGAAGTATCGAGGAAGCCAAAGCACACACACTTTAACTCTTGATTTCAAAACATACACTTTTCGTGCGCGATTTTCCCCCGATCAATCATGTATAAAGAAAGAGTTCAAAATGAATATGATGGGTGAGTATAACTATTTTCTTGAACTCCCAATCAAGCAAAGGAGCGATGGGATCTTCGTCAATCAAGACAATTATACAAGAGAGTTTATCAAGAAATTTGGGCTAGAAGATTCGAAGATTAACAAAACTTCCATGGCTACCACAATTAAGCTTGACAAGAATGAGAAAGGTAAAAATGTTGACATTAAACTCTATCGTAGCATAATTGATAGTTTGCTTTACTTAACGCAAGTAGGCCAGACATTATGTTTAGTGTATGTTTGTGTGCTAGATTTCAATCTTGTCCTAAAGAGTCTCATGTGATTGCGGTAAAATACATTATTCGATATCTTAAGAGCACTATTGGAATGAGTTTGTGGTATCTATGGATCGGATAATTCTCTATGACGAGTTATTCGGATTCCAACTATGCCGGTTGTAGAGAGGATAGGAAAAGCACTGGTGGAACTTATTAAGTTCTTGAAAATTGCCTTGTTTTGTGATCTTCCAGAAAATAAAATTCTGTAGTCCTCTTGATCATCGAGGCGGACTATGTTGCGGCTGGGGATTATTGTGCACAAGTCCTTCGGATGAAACATACTCTCCTTGATTATGATTTGCATTATGATCATATTAAAATATTTGTGATAATAATAGTACTATTTATCTGATCAAGAATACAAATCAACATAGCAAGATCAAGCATATAGTGATTCGATATCACTTTCTTAGAGATCATAATGAGAAAGGAGATATTGAAATTGATTATGTTACTACTGATTTTCAATTGGCCGATATTTTTACTAAACCTCTTGACTACAATAGATTTTCTTTCATTTGTAGTGAATTAAATGTTTGTATGATAGATACATAATGTTTTGAGTTTATGAGTTTTGTTTTCAATTGGTAACATGTAAATTTTCGTGATCAATTTTAAATTGGTATTTGAATTTTTCAAGATTGGTATCCCTTTTTGATATATGACAAAAAGGTGGGAGAAGCATATTGAGCCATGTGTTTTATTTGTTAGAGATTGAGTTATGCACTTATCTCTTATACATTCTCATCTATGCAATATATTTAATGTTTATTTGTTGTATCTATTTATTGGTATCCTTCTCTTTATTGCATACTTATTTTTGGTTGTTGGAGGCTGGAAGGAGGTTGGCCCATTTATGCATAATGTTCTATATTGCAAAATTCATATTTATACGCATGTGATTTGCTTGTTATTACTATATCTTTTAGTCATATATGATTGAATTTGATATATAAGCATAATTTTAGATTGAGCTTTTTCAGCTCTTCATCTCATTTATTTTAGATAACTCATATGTTTTGTTATCATCAAAAAAGAGGGAGATTGTTGGCCCAAGGGTACAATCCCCAATTTTATTTTTATAATTAAAAACCACATTAAGTCATTTGGTACTAATCAAGTTCTAGTGTTTAACCTTACAGGGTTCAAGAGAAAAGAATTAGGTTCTTTTTCCTTCTAAAGAAAGGTTATAAAGTGATCAAGTTGATTCAAGGAAGGGATTCAAGCTCGTACGATCAAAGCATGAAAATTTGGAGAAGCCTTCTTGATGAAGACTTGAAGAAAGTATAACCCTTTGTAAGAAATTGGAGTGTTTAACTTTTAGTGTTGAATTGATGCTCAAAATTCACACATACTTACACAAGATACCATATACAAGTTTTATAAAAATTATTTTAAAAACATTTCAAAAATACTATGACTTTTTGTCTTTAACTTTCTATGGCTCAATAGAGCTGTTGACAGGCCCTGAGAGGGGCTGTAGACAGGGTTTTATGGAGACTGAGCTTCACTATGTTTTGGAGTTGGCTGTCGACAGCCCACTTCAACTGTCGACAGCTGACACGTGCTGTATCAGTCAGCTATCAACAACCCAATCGGACTGTTGATTGCTTTATTGTGTCGTTAGGCTTAAATTCAAATAAAATGAGATCTTCTCTATTCCAAATATTTTGTCTTATTCTCAAAAGGGTATATTTCACTTTATTAGAACTTTATCAGTATTTTAATGCTTGGTTTAGATCTTTAATGATATTTACCTACAGCCTATATATATGGGTCATTGTAGGAGAAGTTTTCAACAAGTTTACATTCAAGTTTTTGAAATTAAAAGTTTTAAAGAAAAATCAAGTTTTTACTTTCAAGTTTCAAGTTTCAAGTTTCAAGAGTTCTCAATTCCAAACCATTCTCAGCAACTTTTAAGCTTTCAAGTTCAATTTTCTCACCTGATTTTTTTCTCACAAACTTCCTTGAGCTTTATTTCTCCACTCAAAATTCTAGAAAATTGTAAAGAGAAAATTTGTGACCTTTGTGCTTACCATGAGCTTGTAAACTTCATTAGTTTGGTGCTATCTCTTGTGTAGAGAATTGAATATTGGAGTTGTGTGCTCCAGGTCTTGGGAAAACCTTGTAGTTGTGGTACTTTTGTGGTGATCCTTAGTGGATAGCGAAATTCTTCACAAGGTGAAGGCGGGGATATAGAGCAAGTTATTCAAACCTCGAAACAAACGAGTTGTGTTTGCGATTACCTTGTCTCTTATTCTTGTGCTCATACTTGATATTTTCATTCTTGTTATCATATTGCGTTTGTATTACTACATTGCTATGAAATATTGGACTATCGATTTTTTCTCATATAAGTAAGAAGGCAACTGTACACCTCAACTCTTATCTAGATGAATTAAGAGGAGAAGTTTTAGAGCCATTGATTGAGAATCCGCTTCACTTCTTATTTTGAGTTGACCGTTTTGTTTGTTTACTTAAATTCTGGCATTCCGCATTAGATTAGTATGATAATATTTTCACTTCCCCTTTAGGTGATTTTGAATAAGTTTTGTTCTCACATCGGTCGACGGAGTGATCGACCGACAACTTCCAACAGCTAGAAACTAGCCGTTGGCGATCGACTGGCAAGCATCAGATTTGCCTGATTTGCTTTTAAATGGCTATTTTTTTTGTCAAAACTTTCTAGACTTGATTTCTAGCTGCTATTTTGATTAAAAACATGTTTTGTTTTGATATATCTATATATAGAGGTTATATCAAGAGTTTTTAACTAAATTTTCAAATGTAATTCATTATCACATCTTCTTCAAGTGTTTTTGAGCCACAAAATTCTAAATTTCTAGTTTTCTCATGCAAGCTTGAGCCAATCTCTTTTATGTTTATTCTATAGGAATTCTTGTTGTGAGAGTTTTGTTTGTGATCAAGAGTCTTGATCACAAGTGTTTCAATCTTCATATTGAGTGGTTGGAGATTTCGATCTCGAACGAACTTTCAGGTTCATTTGTTGTTATTCATGCGAGAACGAGTGAGAGATTTGCTGGTCTGAGAGTTCTTGAGGGAAATTGTAAAGTTGGGTCATCTTGCAAGATCAGGCTTATGGGAAATCCCTCATTGCGGTGAAGGCGGGGGACGTAGAGCAAGTTGCTCGAATCATGAAACAAATCTCCTGTGTTTGCAGCTGGTCCTCTCTCTCCTACTCACTCCTGTTTATATCTTGCATTGTTATATTTGCACATCATTACATGCTTGATATTATTTTATATGTTTATACTCGTTTAAATCAAGAAAACAATTTTGCACCTCAACTCTTATCTAAAGAAATCTTAAGGAGAAATTCAGAGTCCTTCACGGAATATACAACTTCATTTCTTGATTGTAATTTGGTTTAGTTTTAGTAGATTTTATAATTGTTTTAATTCGACTTTAGATTAACACAGCATCTATTCACCCTTTCTAGGTGATTTCAACGGCTAGCAGAGACACAACAAGAGACACTTTGGAGATAACAGGGCTGAAGGAATGCAATGGACCGGTCAAGTACTTGGGGTTCTTATTTGATAGGAAGAGGATCCCAATTGCAACATATAGGGTCTGTTTGGTTGTCGTAACTGGCCGTAATTCGTAGTTGTAAGTGGTAAAGTCTTTTACAATTGTAAATGAGTTACATGTATGTAAATTTTACGGTGTTTGGTTGGTAATATAAAATTGTAAAGTGGGAAAGTGTATTGTACTTTACGGTGTTTGGTTTAGGGGTGAGCAGAGTTCGGTTATAACCGAAATAACCGACCAAAAACCGAAACCCGAACCTGAACCGAACCGAACCGCTCTAATTCGGTCGGGTTTCGGTTTTGTGTTCCAAAACCTGAATAGACCGAACCGAACCGAATTTCTCACCCTATATATTAACCTACTCAAATTCAATTTAGTGAATCATATAGTTCATAATAAAAACTGGTGGAAGCTTATCTCATTAGTTTTAGTAATATCATCTTTTTTTTGTTGAATATGTGAAAGCAATATTAAGTACACCATCACAATTGAGAATAATATTTATATTAATATAGTTCTTTTTTTCATTCTTATTATTAAAAGTTAGTAATAATTATATGAGTTTTGATATAAGAGCTCAAATATGGTGTAAAAGTTTTAGAATATGAAATTTTCAATTCAAATTAAGCTTAGAATCTTTTTCTTATTTCTAATTTGGGTAATAGATATTTGAGATTATAATATTAAAGGATGATAACATAATGGTGATTAAAAAATGTAAGAAATGATGGCAATATATTGACCTAACCGAAAAAACCGAAAAACCGAACCGAACTGAGTTGATTCGGTTCGGTTCGGTTACTAAGTCTAATCGGTTCGGTTCGGTTTTGCAAAAATTAGCAAAAACCGAACCGAACCGACCGATGCTCACCCCTAGTTTGGTTGTCGTAATGTATAAGTCGTAAGTGAAAAAGTTGACCACAAAATTAACTATTTGGTGATTTTAAAAGTTTTAATACTGCAAATAAATATTTAAAAAGTTAAATATTAAATTTTTAATATTAATATAAAAAATAATACAAATTTGTATGACCACAAAATTAACTATAACTGGGCTGTAAGTGAGTGGTAACTGGGTTGCAAGTGAGTGTTAGTTGAGTTACGTAAGTCTTTTACGAATTACGGTCTAAACAAACGTCGTAGTTGTAACTGGGTAGTAAGTCATTTACGAATTACGGAGTTTTACGCGAAACAAACGGCCCCATAAATCAACTGTTGATAAGATTTGAAAGAGGCTCAGAGGTTGGAAGTTGGGAACTACGTCATTTTGAGGACTAGTTGCGTTATTAAACTCAGTGCTAGCAGCCCATCATGTAAAATATCCAAATTAAATTTGATTACAAAGTCTTTAACTAAATTCAGAAATTTTCAAATCCAAATTCCCTTTAAGGTCAGAGGAAATAAGTTTTTGACTATTTGATGATTAATCTTAATTCAAGCTGAATATTAAGCTTGAATTAAGATATAATTAGGGAAAAAAAAACAGAACAGTGAGAAAAAGAAATTTTAGTATAAAATTAAATTGGGCTTCAACAAAGAGCTCACAGTGATTTATTTGTAGGCCAAAAAGAGAGAAGTTGTGTGGTTCAGCTAAAAGAGCACATAGCTACCCAGAATCCAACATCCTATATTGTTTTGACTCATGAAACCCTACAAACATGAAGAAGACAAGCTTCCATGATCATTGGCGAGCTCATCTGCTACCTGTTGACAGTAGTTAACAGGCATGCACCACCACTTAGCCCCCACCCAAGGCCTGACCTAGCTTTGTCCCTTGAGAACCTGCAACACCTCAAGAACACCACCCCAATTTTGCAGTCACTCCACTGAATTCTCTTCATGTGATCCTTCACTCACACACGAGAGGCTAAAAAAACCTTGAGATTCCAACAAGCTAGCCCACACCCTCCCTTCCAATGGAAAAGCCAAAGATTCTAATCTAATCTATGACACATTCCCAAAATGAACCTAACATTCTGAAAAGAGAAATGAACGAATCATGATTAATTACCAAAGCTTAATAACATAACTGATCAGAATGAGCTACATAATTTGCCTACATAGCTAGAAACCCTAAATTCATTCATCGGCCATACATGTTGGTGCATGATGAGCGCTGCATGCTGGGTTCAGACGGCCTGCACGACCTTGGCCATGGCGTAGGCCGCGGCAGAGGCGAGGGCACCGATAAATGCAGTCTGAACAGCGGCGAGAAGCGGTCGATTTCCCGTGAAGCGACCCTTGACGTAGCCGAAGAAGAGGAGGGCCACCAGTGTGACCCCGACCGACACCAGCATCGCCTCTTGCGCCACCGGCACGAACATGTACGGCAAGAGGGGCACCAGGCCGCCGACGACGTAGGCGAGCGCGATCGTTAACGCGCTCTCTAGCGCCCTCCTCGGGTCCGGCTTCTCTAATCCGAGCTCAAACCTGTGAGCATTGATGAAGTAAACAGACTCGTCATTAGATTTTTCTTTTCTTTTTTTTTTTTTCTTTTTTTCTTTTTTTGTATGTTTATTGGTATAATTTTATGATTTTTATGATTTTTTTTGAAAATTGTTGACTCACTTCATCATGAAATCGAGCCAGGCCTGAGGGTTCTTGCGAAGAGAGTTGACGAGAGGGCTGTACTCGTGCGGCTCTAGTCCGTACTGTGACATGATCTCCCCATTTCGGCAGCCTCTGTTCAAATTATTTTAAAGATAATTTAGGGGGGAAAAAATCTAAATAGATTAAAAAATAAAAAAAGGCTAAATACGGGTATTTATACAGTAGAGAGACGCACCTGTGTCGGGTACGCTGATGATCTCCTCCTGCTCTCTCTTGAGTTCACGCAGGTAGTGGTCCGCCTCGCTCTTGGCCGCTAGATACCTGCCACGCGTCCAATAAGATTCGAGCGGCGCGATTAGTTAGGGATCAAAACTCCGTCACTTTGAACCAGCCAAAAGCCGCCGTTCCGTAGAATGGGGCGTCATGTTTGGGCTATATATACATAATAACCCTTTGAATTTATCTTTTTGCATATTATTATTACTTTTCAGTTTGCATACATGCTTTCTTGAACTTTAATTGATTTGTAAAGTTATATATAAAAATGTTCAAAAAGGCAGCTTACACACTATAAACGCTTAAAGAAACAGAATTTAATTGCAAGATAAATTTCATACTATATAAAAACCTTGCAGTTACTTGCGATTATTCAGGCACTTGAATCCTTTGTAAAATAGTAAAAAAAAAATTATCCCTAAAAAGATAAGATAAACAGACTATCATCTTATCAATTTGTACGGCCTTATCATGCAAAACAAAAGTTTTAGAGAGGGGGAACTGCAAAAAGGTGATAAAATGTTGGGAGAGGTGAGGTTACCCGCCGAGTCCCATAGAAATTGCCCCCGCGGCGACCTCAGCGAGGCCGGCGGTGAGAATAAGCGACGAGGCGGCGTTGGCGCCGGATAGCCCGGCGGCGAGGGCGAAGGGGACGGTGAGGCCGTCGGAGACCCCGATGATGACGTCCCTAACGACGTCGCCGGCGGTGAAGTGCTTCTCGGTGTGTGCATCAGGAGCTTCTCCTCCGACGGCGACGGCGCCGCCTGCGGTATGGTCACCGGCAGCCCCTCGTCCAACGCCATTTCGATTTCGTTATTAAACTTTTTAGAGAGAGAAAGCGAGACAGGATTTTTTTTTTAGAGAGAGAAATTAATGGGGTACAGTGTCACGGTAGAGACCTAGGGTCGAACCGAATCCTTTTATTAAGGGAATTGCTGAGCCCAGTTTACGATTTTGCCACTGCGTCTTTCGCCTTATTTACGAAACTGCCATGTTGTGATTTGGCAACTGTAATGGGAGGTGGGAGGATGATATCGTAAAAGATTTTGGGCATGTTTGTTCCGCCGCAAAACGTCACAAAACGTCAGAAAACGCAAGTCGTAAAACTTCTTTTCCATTTTTCGTTGTTTGTTTCGCTGAAAAACAGTTGCAAAATGTAACTCTTCTTTTCTCACTTGCAGTTGCTACAGTTAAATTTGTGGTCATGTAAATCTCACTTTTACACTCATATTTCCTCACTTGCAGTTGCTACAGTTAATTTTGTGGTCATGTAACTCTCACTTGTAGTACACTTACAGTTCAAAACAATTACTTGGTAATCAATATATAATTTAATATTATTAAATATTTAATATTTTAAATAGTGTTCAATTTCTTATTTAATTATTTTATATTTTTAATCTATAATTTTTTTTATTGTTTTTAATATTGTTTTAATATTTTATATTTACTATTTTAATTTAATATTTTATTTAATACTTTATTATTTTATTAATACTTATTCCATTTTTTATTATTTTATTTAGACTTAATATTTTATTAATATAACAATATTATACTTTACTATATATTTAATTATTTATTTTTTAATATAAAAATTACTTTATTTATATCATAATATATTTTATTATTATATTAATATTTTATTATGTTAATATTGTAATAATAATTCAGTATAATAATACTATAATGATAATTTATTATTAAATTATAATTATATTTTACTTTGTTAATTTTCAAGTATTTTTAATATTATAATATTATAACTATATTTTATTATTTTTGTAAGATCTTTAATATTTATATTTTATTAGTATTCTTAAAATTTTATTAATGTTCTTTAGATTTTCTTAAAATTTAATATTATTTATTTAGTTAATATTTTAGTAATATTTTACTATTTATACTAATATTTTATTAATATTATTGTTATAAATAAAATATTAAGATTATTAATTTTTTATCTCAAATTTATTAATACAATTTAATTTGAAATAGTAGATTTAATTTAATAGTATTTATAATTTTTAAATCACTGCTACAATTAATTTTGTGGTCAACTTTTCCACTTACACTTTTACATTACCAACCAAACACCGTAAAACACAATATACTTTACCATTTACACTTTCACTTTATCAACCAAACACCGTAAAACACAATATACTTTTCCATTTACACTTCACTTTATCAACCAAACACCGTAAAACACAATATATTTTCTCTGCTATAGTTCACTTTTTCCATTCTCATTTTACGACTTACGACTTGCGACGTTTTGCAATGAAACAAACAGGCCCTTTGTTGCCGTTTGTGTCGCATACGTGCAGCTTTGGATTTGAGCCGTACAATACGGGTAACGTTGGATTACTGTAATTTAAAACTTGATTAGAATCGTTATATTTTTTTCATTCCTTTTTTTTGAAATATTTTTATTGTGAAAATTTGTAATTAATTGTCAGCTAATTTTAAATATGATCAACATGTAATTGCCAACCAATTAAACACATTTCAAATATGATTAACATGTAATTAATCAATTGCCAACTAATTAAACACATTTTAAATTGTGTCTATTATGCAATTAATCAATTGTCAGTCAATTAAAAACATTTTAACTAATGCAATTAATCAATTGCTAGACAATTAAAGGCATTTTAATTATGACAAGTTATTATACACATTTTCCCATGTGTCTAATTTTAAATCTAGCAAGTTCTTTCATGAGTCTATAAATACCACCTCTATTAGAGTGAAAATATATCGAACAAAATCGATACAACTCGCTTCCTCTTTCTCGCTCTCAGATTTCTTCTCTTTTAAACTTTCTATTTTTGTTGGTTCCCAAAAAACTTTAGAAAAATTCACAAAAATCTTCTTGGAATTCGTGCCGACGAGAAGAGGGTCGTTGTATCTCCGGGGATCATTGCCGAGAAGCCCTAAACGAGAAGGGGCAATTTGATTTTTGGGACAGTGCCAGCATCATCAGGCTAAACTCTTTTTCTCTAATGTTTTATCTACTTCGATTCAGATTTTGAAAATTTATTATTGTTTTAATTAAGTAGGTTCAAATCTATCATTTTTTCAACATTTCAATAATAAAATTTAATGCAATCATGCTTTCCATTCGATTTGATACGACATTACATGATATGTTTATGCTACTTCTATTATTTATAACTTTACAAAAAAACATGTTATGTGAAATAATCGTGATATGCGATATGATAATTATGTTAATTGGATTTACATGTTTCTTACAGATGCGCCAATCCGGTGAGTAGAGCGTTTCAAATTAGGGCAAGTTAAAAAATCGCAGGGGAGACCGAAGAAAATATGGATGGAGGTAGTACGACAAGATATAGAGGCTAAAGGTATCAGTGAAGGCATATTGCTCGATAGGAATGAGCGGAGAAAACGGATCCATGTGTATGATCCAGCGTAATTCTCTTTTGGTTCATGTAGCCTACCCCAAATACTTGGGACAAATGGCTTAGTTGTTATTGTTTATTAGATTTACATGTTTCTTACACTATAATTTACAAAATACTTTGTTATCAAATATTCTGAATGATGTGAACTATTTATTCTGAATAATATCTCCATGCTATGGACTTATGCAATCAAGATTATGTTATTTATTTTTTATAAATCAAAGAATTGTGCTAACAATCTCATGTTGATAATACTGAGACATCACGTATCATACCAACTATTCAAGCATATAACAATGATTATATAATACATTGTCATCATGATTTTGTCTATCTTCTAAATTATAACAAATTTATACTTATGTTCTGGATGAAAATTGAAGTATATGCGTGTAGCATAATAATAACAAAATTATTTATGCATCATCAGATAATGGTTACAAATGAGATTTTCTCTGCAAAGTCAGAAAAGTTTGACGGCAGCAACTTCCATCATTAGCAGAACTAAATGAGATTCTGGTTGATAACAATAAATCTAATTATCAGCCATTGAAAATGACAATCCTTCTTCTTCTAGACCAACTACTAGGCAGAGCTCAACTACGAGTCTGTCTCCACTCATAGAATACCTTAAGAGATTGAACATCACTGCCTGCATAGAATTCTAGGAGCACTATCAGATAGACTGTATGATATTTACTATACAATCACTAGTTCTAAAACTCTTTGAGATACTCTAGAAAAAATACATGATCTAGATGATACTAGTATAAAAAAGATTTAAAGCATCTAATTTTAACAAATTCAAAATGGTAGATTCAAAATCAATGAATGAACAAATTCATAAATCTGAGAACCTAATGCAACAACTTGAAACCAATGGATCTACCCTTGATGAGACATTTTAGATTGCTTGCCTCAAAGATAAACTACCTGATACTTGAACAACTTTGCAAAAATATTTACTCATACCTAAGGAGATCTTACCCTCATTCAAGTACTGGACTCAATTAGAATTGAAAAACAATATAAGTTGAGAGAGAGAGTCAAATCTGAATCAAAACTTAAAGTGAACAATATAGAATCAATACTCAATAGTGACTCTAAACCCATGTTCAAAACTAAGAAGCGCCCTTTTCACCAAAACCAAAATAAAACTTTCAAGCGGAAACATTTTCACTACAACAAGAATCCCTTTAACTTTTAGAAGAAAGAAGGAGTTGAATGGCGTGCCGGCTTTATTTGTGGTCGGACCAATCATCTAGCCAATGACTTCTTCTACAAGAAGATTGAGCCACCCAAACCTAGGAGGGAGGACCTCCGACACCCAAATTCTAAGTCAATATGCTGATTTCCAGTTCTGCTGAGACTACTTTCAGGTCAGTACTCTTCCCTGCTGAAGTGAACTTGACCTTACCAGTAAACATTTGGTGGATTGACACTAGCATACATGTCTGCTCTGATCAATCTTTGTTTTTCACCTATCAGGTCTCAGGTAGAGGAACTGTGACTATGTTGAACAATGCTATGGCTCCTGTTCTAGGAATAGGCCGAATCAACTTAAAGCTGACATCTGAGAAGATCTTAGCTCTGCAGGATGTCCACTATGTACCAAGAATAGGAAAAATCTGATTAGTGAATTCGATTAGTCCAACAAGGCTATATGCTTGTATTTGAATTAAATAAATTTATAATAACTAAGGGTTTGAACTTTATTGGAAAATAATTCCTATATGATGGCTTATTTACATTAAATGTCAAAATTCTACTCTTGCATATCTAATAACTCTAAATGTTGAACCCTCCGTGACCTGACATCAACGCTTGGGACATGTGAATTTAAACTCAATTAAAAGAATGATGCATCTCAATTTTGATTCTCAAGCTAAACAAAAAAGATAATGATAAATGTGAAATCTGTGTAGAAGCTAAACTTTTTAAGAAACCTTTTAAAATTATTGATACAGATTATGAAACTTTAGAGCTCGTTCATAGTGATGTCTGTAATTTTGGAAGAACATCTAGAGGAAGTAACAAATATTTTGTGACTTTCATAGATGACTGTTCAAAGTATTCTCAATTCTGCTTATTAAGACTAAAGATAAAGTGATTAATAAATTTAAAATTTACTAGGCAGAGGTTGAGAATCAATTAGAAAAGAATATTAAAATACTTAGATCAAATAGAGGTGGTAAGTACACTTCTAATGTGTTAAAATAATTCTGTGAAGAAGTTGAAATTATTCAAGAGACGACTGTATCTTATACTCCTCAATCTAATGGAGTAGTAGAGAGAAAGAATAGATCATTGATGGATATGGTCAACTCAATGTTAAGTAACTCTGGGGTGCCAGAGAACTTGTGGGAGGAAGCCCTCATCACTGCTTGTCATATCCTAAATAGAATACCTTTTAAAAACTCAGATAAACTCCTTACACAATATGAAAGAATAGAATTCATAATTTAGATCACTTGAAAGTGTGGGGGTGCCTAGCAAAAGTTAAGATTCCTGAGGAAAAGAGAGAAAATTTGCCCAAGACAGTAGATTGAATATTCATAGGATATGCATCTAATAACAATGCTAATAGGTTTCTAATTATCAATTCTGAGATTTGTGGCATATTCAAAATACTATAGTTGAAGCCAGAAATGCCCATTATTTTGAAAACATCTTTCCATAAAAAATCAGACCTAATACAGGTGTAACTGAAGACAATTTAGGTTCAAGTTCCATTCTGGTTGAACCCAGTTCTAGTCAGGTCAGACATTTAGAAGAAGAAACTCAATCTGAATTTAGGAGAAGTAAGAGAATTAGAATAGAAAAAGTTCATGAAGACTTATATGCATTACTAGTAGAAGACTCTCCTACCACTTTTGAAGATGCAATGAAATCATTAGACTCTTCATTCTGGAAGGAAGCTATAGATAATGAAATATAACTTATAATTCAAAATCACACTTGGGAGCTTACTAACCTTCCTCCTGGCTGCAAAATCATAGGGTGTAAATCGGTATTTAAAAAGAAACTTACACCTGATGGTACAGTAGACAATACAAGGTACACTAGTTGCTAAGGAATTTACTCATAAATCTGGTATAGATTATTATGATGTTTATTCTACAGTAGTTAGAATAACCACCATTAAGGTACTCACAACCTTAGCTGCAATTACAAACTGATTATACACCAAATGGATGTTAAAACATCATGTTGGCCCAAAGGCTCATCACTCTAGTTTTGATCATGATTAACTCATATAGTTATAGTATTAATGATCTTGGGTTTATCAAGTTTCAGATATTCAATCAAGATCTTAGTCGGTGTTTAGTTTCAACAAAAGATCGAAGTCAAGTTTTGAAACTTTCACTTGTTGATTTAAGAGCTCGCGCTTCAAGATCGCATCAAGTACTCAAAAAAGGAGTCTAGCTCATGGATCAAGTTTGGATCAAGTCAAGATGGAGATGAAGATTTTCAAGAGAAGATTTTCAAGAAGACTTGAGTCCTACTTTGTAAGTTAAAGATTTTTATTTTAGGTTAAAATATAAAGGGTATATTAGTTGTGGAACGCTCAAGCTCATAAACACACAAAATTTATATATTGTCTTTTATATTAAATATTTTGTGTTTTCGGTTTAACCGTTTTTAGTTTCAAGAATTCATGTTTACATGGTTTACATCTCAATAGAGTAAGTTTTATAGTGTACAATCTGAGTTGGATTCTATCCACATATATTTGAGCTTCATATGTTTATAGAAACTTATTTCTATGAGTTTTGGTTTATCATGAATATATCTTTGTGTTTTTAGATTTTCAAGAATACATCTTTCAGTTTCATGAATAGAATTTATCAAAACAAGTTTATATGATTTATATGTGTATTGGATTTCATCTATATACATTGTTGCTTCATATAATTTAGATAACTTATTTTGATGAGTTTATATTATGTATTTAAGTTTTTTTATCAAAACTAATTTTGGAGCTTATTGTCAAAAACAAGTATATTTCATTTACTATGTGTATTAGATCATTTTCATACACACTATACTTCAAATGTGTCTCAATATCTTATTTTTATATTCGTATAAGTTTTGAAAAAAATCGGTTTTTTCATTTCAAAGTTTGAGTTTTGAAAAATACCGGTTTTGATTTACGCTTTAATTTCTTTTCCTCAAAAATAGTTCATATATTTGTAATATGTGTTGATTTTTTATCACACATATTGGTGCTACATAGTATTTCAATGAACTTATTTTTGTGAATTTTATGGAGATTTATGGGATTTAAAATGAATTTAAAAAGATCTTAAAAAATTCTGAAAATTATGGTTTTGGGCTACTTGCGGTCAACTGATCGGTGCCGACCGAAGGCTGACTCGGTCACATGCATGAGCCCAAAGTGTGACTGACCGATCAGTCGACCGATTGGCTCAAGCCCACTCTTGGGCTTGGCTCGGTCGACCGAGCGGTCAACCGACAGAGAGTTATAACTCTCTGGGTTTCAGTGCGATCGACCAGGCAGTCGACCAGTAACCCTAATGGTCAGAAAATTGACCGTTGGCCGGTCAACCGACAGGCCATCCTTAACCCATAACGGCTAGTTTTTGATAGCCTGTATATATGGGTCTTTTGAGCCAGTTTTTGGAGAAATGTTTTCACAAGTTTTTGAAAACCTATTTTCCCATCTTCAACAGAGTTTTCTCTACAAGTTTTTAAACTTAACATCCAAATCAAATAGAGAGTTTATCAATAGTGTTTCTCTTGTATTTTTAAAGGATTTTCTTAAATTTTTCACCACAAAATCTTTCTAGTTTTTCACATACAAGTTTGAGCTATCAATTGCTATATCTAGCCTCTAGGATCCTTTTTTGTGAGAATATTTGTTGGTGATCAAGAGAAGGGATCACCAAGTGTTCCACATTTTTATAATTTAGAGAAGTTGTAGAGGTTGCGGCCTCGGCGAGCTTGCGGGTTCGCATGTATTATTCTTGTGGGAACAAGTGAGAAACTTGCGGGTCTGTTGAGTTCTTGAGGAAGCTCGTTGTAGCTATTGTGGTACCGAGTGATCTTGCGGGATCGTTTATAGTGAAAATTCTTCATAGTGGTGAAGGCGAGGACGTAAATCAAGTGGCTCGAACCTCGAAACAAATCTCTCGTGTTTGTGATTGCTCATCTCTCTCTCTCTCTCAACTCACTTGTGTTTATATCTTACTTGCTCTTAATTGTTTACATCTTTATATGCTTGATATTTACTTGTGCTTAATTTATATATATGCTTGAAATTGTTTGATATTTTACATGCTCTCATATTGTTTGCATCTTTACATGCTTGATATTGTTTGTATTTGTGCTTACATTAGTATTTAACCAAGAGAGCTATAGTTGCACCTCAACTCTTAATATAAAGGAATCTTGATGAGAAGTTCAGAGCCCTTCATCGGAAATTCGACTTCACTCTTTGGTTATACATTGTGTGATAGTTTTAGTTTGCATAATAGTTTTTAATTCCGCATTGTTTGGCATTAAATTAGCATATCACCTATTCACCCCCCCTCTAAGTGATCTACACATCATTCTTAAATAGAGATTTAAATGAGAAAATCTACATTGACCAACCTGAGGGGTTTATTGCATCTAGACAAGAGAATAAAGTGTGTAAGCTCATTAGATCATTATACGGACTCAAGCAAGCTCCTAAAATATGGAATATAAAATTTGATAAGATCATATTGTCCTCTAAATTTGATATTAACCAGACTGATGAATGTGTGTATCATAAAGTAGATGAGAACACCATTGTGATATTATACTTATTTGTTGATGATATCTTGATTTTTTTGTTCTGACATGCAAATCATAAATGGCATCAAATATTTTCTATCACAAAACTTTGATATGAAAGATCTAAGACAAGATAATCTAATTCTTAATAGTAAAATCTTGAAGAACAAATGATGGATATATATTATCTCAATCACATTACATAAAAAAAAATCCTTGAGAAATTCTATGATCCAAACTGCCTACCTGTTTTCACTCCCTATGATCCTAACCTGATCCTGTACTGCAAAAGGAGTATGCACAAATAATAGGATCATTAAAATTTTGACAAACTACATTAAACCTGACATTGCTTACGCAGTAAACAAGCTTAGAAGATACACTTCAAATCCTGATGAGAGTCACTGACTGCATTAGAAATCTGAGATACCTTAAAGGAACCATTATATATGGTTTACATTATAACGGATTTTCATCCGTAGAGACTCAGATGCAAATTGAATTAGTGATTCAGTCGATATAAAATCCACTACAAGTTTTGTATATGTTCTATGAGGAGGGGCAGTCTCCTGAAAGTCAACCAAACAAACTGTAATAGCTAGAAGCACAATGGAATCAGAAATGATAGCTCTGGACACTACTAATATAGAAGCTGAATGGTTAAAAAATTTGCTAACTGAAATTTCTTTATTAGAAAAATCATTATCTATTCACTATGATTGCAGGTCAGCTATTGACAAATGTCATCAAGAGAATGTAAATGTGAAAATGAATCGATACTTGAAAGTGCGACACAAATCATTGAGGCAAAAATGAAGAATCATGTGATAGCCTTGGACTTTGAAAGATCTGAGAAGAATATTGCAGATCATCTTACCAAAGACTTATCTAGAGCAATGGTCCTAGAATGGTCGAGGGAGATGGGGTTAGGCCCATAAGAAAAATTACTGTAGTGGCAACCCAACCTCACAGAGGTTCAATCGGTAAAAACAAATTGGACGAGTAATTAATTGTGAAGAGCACGGAATTTCAAAATGTGGTAAACATGCAATTGCCAATCAATTAAACACATTTTTGTTGGCCCAAGAGGTTACACTCTCCAATTGTTTTGTGTTTTGATGATGACAAACCAAATAAGAGCCATTTGGTACTAATGAATTTGCTTAAGATAAGTTTCAGGATAAGTACCATGTTTGGAGGCATTGCTTGCTATTGCAACAACTTCTAGGTTCATAAAGCTATGAAGGCATATTGCACATCAAGGAAGGATCATAGAAGAAGAAGGCTCTAATAAGGATAGCATGGCTCAAAGACTTGAAGATTGCTCAAGAAGTCTTTAATTATTTTATTTTTAGTTTTATAATTTGTTAAAGAATAGTGGATAGGTTTGAAGCTCTATCACACACGTTTTTGCGCACATACTTAATCCAAATAATTTCTCATAATTTATTTAAAAATATTTTGCATACAAGATTTTGCCTACAGATATATATTTATGTTTTATGCTAATCCCTGTTCAAAAGTATTTTTGTCAAAATCAAAATCCCTTTTAATTTTCTGTCCAAAACCTGGTTTTTGACCTGAGCCAGTCGACCGGACAGTCGACCGGACCTATGACAGGTTTGGCCGTCGACCGGCCCAGTCGACTGTAGTTCTGGGTGTACATGTATCAGTGTGCACGTTTTTGCGGTCGACTGCACGGTCGACCGACTGTAACTCAGTCTGCTCTCGGATAGATTGGGTCGACCGGGCGGTCGACCGCTGGCCTGCAACGGTCATAATTTTGAACGTACGGTCGACCGGCCAGTCGACCGAACTACCCGTTGAACAGTAACGGGCAGTTTTTAATAAGCTGTTTTATTTTGTCTTTTTGTGTTTAAAATTGGTTTAAGGGATATATTTCAAACCTAATACTCTCTGATTAACCTTAAGTTTGTATTATCCTTAAACCCTAACCCTCTCCTATAAATAGGGTGTTTGGGGAGAGTTTTGTTTACAACATTTTTTTGCAAGAAAAATTCAAAAGTTTAAGGCATTCAAAGAGCTTTGTTTTTTGGTTTTTGTGCTGAAATTCTCTCTCATTTTCTCAAGTGGTTTTTGAAATACTCTCTGATTTAATTTTCTTTCTTCACTTACAACAAAAACTTCATTCCTACTCATTGTTCTCTAAGGACCTTTTGTAAGGGAAGAGACTTTTGAAAGAGAGAGTTTGTGGTCTTTTGACTACTCAGAAATTGATTGTAATTGAGATTGTGGAGTTGGGTACTCCGGTGTAATTGTGATTTCTTTGTGATAGTGGAAGTAGCTAGAATCCTTCTGGGGAAGGCGGGGAGTAGAGCTGGGTGCTCGAACCTCGATAACATATCCTTGTGTTTGCGTTTGGTTTACATTCTTGCACTTATTACTTGCTTATCATCATCATTGTCATATTTACTTGCTTTCATTCATCTTGTGAATCTTGTTGGGTGATCGTTACATCTTAATTTTTAATTTGTCCATTGATTAGCATTATCACCTATTCAACCCCCCCCCTCTAGGTGATTTTCAATTGGTATCAGAGCTTGGACTCTAGGTTTTGGCTTAACATCCTTAGACAGATCCTTCAAATTTGCTAATCACATTTTCATTCATACATTCATACACTAGTAAACATGGCCAATAACATTAAAACCCCTCCTAAATTTGATGGACTTAATTTCCCTATTTGGAAGGTTAGGATGACTATATTTTTGCAATCTTTGGGTAGCTTAGTGGCCAAATCCTTGACCAAACCCTATGTAGCACCCGATGGTGATGAGAGAACTTGGACCGACTTCAACTTTAGAGAATATGAGGCTAACTCCAAGGCCCAAACTCCCTATTACCGCCTTGAATGAGGATGACCTTACACGGGTAATTCATTGCCAATCCGCCTATGAGATTTGGCAACACTTATTGGTCACACACGAAGGGACTTCACAAGTCAAGAGAGCTAAGATAGATCTCTTGAGGTCCCAATATGAGTCATTTAAAATGATTGATGATGAGTCTATTGATAGTATGATTACAAGGTTTACTAAAATCACTAATGGTCTTTCTTCCTTAGGTGATGACATCTCCAACGATCAAAAGGTGCGGAAAGTGATTCGGGCTCTTCCGTCTTCATGGGAGATAAAGGCCACCACCTTAAAGAATTGAACGATAAGGACGAGATGGACCTCATTAGTCTCATTGGGAACCTAAAGACCTATGAGATGGAGAAGAAGGCAAGAGAAGAGGCCACTACTTCAAAGAAGAACCATAGCCTTCAAGACTTCATCCTCCAATGATGACGATGAAGAGACGAAGAAGATGATGAGGAGCTAACTCTACTTGTGCGAAATGTCAAGAGGTTGTACTGGAAGAACAAGCTCAACTTCCGGAAGAAATTTGAAGGCAAAGAGGAAGAAGGATCATTTGTTACAATTGCCGCAACCCGGACATATCATGGCGGATTGCCCGGAGTTCAGAAGAAGATGACTTCCTCCTTCAAGCCAAGAAGCCGGAGGAAAAGAAAGCATACAAGGCAACGTGGGATTCGGAAAGCGAGTCCGAAGAAGAGGTGGATACGGCGAACATGTGTTTCATGGCAAACACTCCTAAGGTAACCCCTCAATCTCATGATGATGAAGATGATGAACTAAGTAAGGAAGTTCTTGTACATGCCTTTGTTGAACTTTCTGAAACTTATGACAATAAAGATTGAATGTTTTAAATTACAAAAGAAGTTGCTTTTCTTAAAAATCAACTTGCTATGGTTTCTAAAAAAAGATGATATTTCTTCTAATCTTATTTCTCTTCAAAATGAGTTTAATGCCTACAAGGTTTCTTGTAAGGGAAAATCTCCTATTGTTGATGAAAAAGAAATTTCTTCTTTTAAATCTAAATTAATGATTTTGAAAAAGTTTTGAAAGATTGTGCTTTTAACACAAAGAAACTTGAGAACATGTTTTCTAAAAAGCACACCTCACATGTTAAGTCTACTCATGCTCACACTACACATGCTAAATCTTTTCATGCTCACAACTCTCATGCTCACAAATCACATACTCATTATGCTTTCAAATATGGTAGAGTATATAGATGCACGTATTGTGGTAAGAATGGACATTTAGCTAAATTTTGTTATGACCAAGTTAATAGATCAAATAATCTTGTTTGGGTTAATGAAACTAACCCCCTAGGACCCAAGAAAATGTGGGTACCAAAATCAAGTCCTAAATTATTTGATGTAGGTACACACCAAGGCTCCAAGACGTAGGGAGCGGTGGTACGTTGATAGTGGTTGTTCAAGACATATGACGTGGGATATCAACAACTTTACAACCCTATCAAGGTACATGGAAGGTGGCTCCGTCACCTTCGGGGATGACTCCAAAGGAACTATCATCGGTATAGGTAACATTCAAATTGGTGCATCTCCTATTATAGAGAATGTTGTTTTAGTAGATGGTTTAAAACATAATTTGCTTAGCATTAGTCAACTTTGTGACCGTGGACTTAAAGTTGTTTTTGATGATTCTTCTTGCAAGATTTTTGCTGTTAAATCCGATGTTTGTATTCTTACCGGTTTTCGTGACAATAATTTATATCATTGACATGCTTAATTTAGATTGTTCTACTAAATGCTTGAATGCTTTTGATGAAAATTCTTGGCTTTGGCATAGAAGATTAGGACATGCATCTTTTGACCATCTTGCTAGAATTAATTCTAAGGATTTAGTAAAGGGTATACCTTGCTTGAAGTTTGAGAAAGACCGCATTTGTGGTGCGTGCCAACTTGGGAAACAACCAAGTCTTCCTTCAAACCAATTAAGGATATCATGACTACTAGGCCCTTAGAACTATTCATATGGATCTTTTTGGACCAACACAAATTAAAGTTTAAATGGTAGTAGATTTGCATTTGTTTTAGTTGATGATTTTTCCCGTTTCACTTGGGTTTTCTTTTTGCAAAGTAAAGATCAACATTTTCTCATTTCAAAATTTTTCGAAAAAGGTTGAAAAAGAAAAAGGTTTTTTCGATTTTAAGAATAAGGAGTGATAGAGGTGGTGAGTTTGTTAACCAACTCTTCATGACTTATTGTGATGAAAGGGAATCAAGCATGAAATGTCTTGTCCTAGGACTCCACAACAAAATGGAGTAGTAGAAAGGAAAAATAGAACACTTCAAGAGATGGCTAGGACAATGATAAGTGAATATGACCTCCCTCAATATTTATGGGCCGAGGCCGTAAACACCGCATGCTATATTTCAAATCGTATTTATGTGTGTAAGAATTCTTCCAAAACATCTTTTGAATTGTATCATTCTAGAAAACCTAATGTTGCATATTTTAAGTTTTTGGATGCAAGTGTTTTGTTTTAAATACTAAGGAGAATTTGGGTAAATTTGATGCTAAGGCTTATGAAGCTATCTTTGTTGGATATTCTTCTACTAGCAAAGCATATAGAGTTTTTAATAGATCTTCTCTTACTATTGAAGAAACCATGCATGTTAAGTTTGAAGAATCTAATGTGGTTGTTGAGAATGTTGTAGAGATTGAACCATTAGGTGAAGACATGGAGAGACTATCCTTGAAGGACTCACCCGCTCAAGAAGAAAAGCAAGAATCAATTGGTGATGTTCAAGAGGATAAAGAGGAAAGCTCTCAACCGCTTCCTAAAGCTTGGAGATACGCTACAAATCATCCTAAGGAGCTCATCTTGAGTGATGCATCTAAAAGAGTCACAACACGCTCCAAACTCCATGACCTATGTGGTAACTTTGCTTTCATTTCTCATTTTGAACCCAAAGGCATTCTCGAAGCCGAGACGGACCCATATTGGTTGCTTGCCATGCAAGAGGAACTCAATCAATTTGAGCGCAACCAAGTTTGGCACCTTGTTCCTAAGCCCCACGATAGACCAATAATTGGTACTAAGTGGATCTTTAGAAACAAGATGGATGAGTCCGAAAATGTCATTAGGAATAAAGTTAGGTTAGTGGCCCAAGGTTACACTCAAGTTGAGGGAATTGACTTTGAGGAGACCTTTGCACCCGTAGCACGGCTTGAAGCCATACGGATGACACTAGCTTTTGCATCTTTCAAAAATTTTAACTTTTCAAATGGATGTAAAAAGTGCATTTTTGAATGGTTTTATTAATGAAGAAGTTTATATTTCTCAACCTCCCGGTTTTGTTGATCATGTTCATCCCGATTTTGTTTTTAAACTTGATAAAGCTTTATATGGATTGAAACAAGCTCCTAGAGCTTGGTATAAAATGCTTTCTAGTTTTCTAATTTCAAATGATTTTGTTAAAGGCAAAGTAGACACAACTCTATTTACTAAGCATGTTGATAATGATATATTAATTGTGCATTTTATGTAGATGATATAATTTTTGGTTCTACTAATGAGCTTTTATGCAAGATTTTGAAAAGGTCATGCAACTTGAATTTGAAATGTCTTCATTGGGTGAGCTCAATTTCTTCCTTGGACTCCAAATCAAGCAATTGCAAACGGGACGTTCATAAGTCAAGCCAAGTACGCAAAGGAACTTGTAAAGAAGTTTGGACTTGAAGGCTCAAAGACTTGCAACACTCCCATGGCAACTACAACTAAGCTTGATAAAGATGACCAAGGTAAAAATGTTGATATTAATTATATAGAAGCATGATAGGAAGTCTTTTATATTTAACGGCAAGTAGGCCGGATATCATGTTTAGTGTGTGTCTTTGTGCTAGATTTCAATCGTGTCCTAAAGAGTCCCATCTTATTGTGGTAAAACGCATTATTCGTTATATTAAGGGCACTATTGGGATGGGTCTATGGTATCCGAAACCGAGATTTCTCAATGACGAGTTATTCGGATGCCGACTATGCGGGTTGTAGAGTAGATAGGAAGAGTACTAGTGGGACATGTCAATTTCTTGGTAATTGTCTTGTTTCATGGTCCTCTAGGAGCAAAATTCCGTAGCACTCTCAACCGCCGAGGCGGATGTTTTGCCGCGGGGGCTTGTTGTGCACAAGTCCTTTGGATGAAACATACTCTCCTTGATTTTGATTTGCATTTTGATCATATAAAAATATTTTGTGATAATACTAGTACTATACACATGACCAAGAATGCAAATTAACATAGTAAGACCAAGCACATTGAGATTAGATATCACTTTCTTAGAGATCATTTTGAGAAAGGAGATATAGATATTGATTATGTTTCCACGGATTTACAACTAGCCGATATTTTCACTAAACCACTTGATTTTACTAGATTCTCATTTATTTGTGGAGAACTTAATGTTTGTGTTATTGAATAGACATGTTTTTCATAACCCTTTTTGATGTATGACAAAAAGGGGGAGAATAAGTTTACATGGACAAAAATAAATTTATATGGTCTTGGTTCCATATGAGTTTATATATGTTTTGTTTGTCTTGTTTTGTTTTCATGCGTTTTTGAGAATTCTTGTGTTTTGTTAGTATGTGATTTTCATTATTGTTTCAATTGGTTTCAATTAGTATCAAGAGCATTTTTTTATTTTCAATAAATTCTTATGTTTTTCATATAGCATAATTTGAGGGGAGTTTTCTCCTCTCCTATATTTTTGTTTATAGCCTATTTGTTTTGTCATCATCAAAGGGGGAGATTGTTGGCCCAAGAGGTTACACTCTCCAATTGTTTTGTGTTTTGATGATGACAAACCAAATAAGAGCTATTTGGTACTATTGAATTTGCTTAAGATAAGTTTCAGGATAAGTACCATGTTTGGAGGGCATTGCTTGCTATTGCAACAACTTCTAGGTTCATAAAGCTATGAAGGCATATTGCACATCAAGGAAGGATCATAGAAGAAGAAGGCTCTAGCAAGGATAGCATGGCTCAAAGACTTGAAGATTGCTCAAGAAGTCTTTAATTATTTTGTTTTTAGTTTTATAGTTTGTTAAAGAATAGTGGATAGGTTTGAAGCTCTATCACACACGTTTTTGCGCACATACTTAATCCAAAATAATTTCTCATAATTTATACAAAAATATTTTGCATACAAGATTTTGCCTACAGATATATATTTATGTTTTATGCTAATCCCTGTTCAAAAGTATTTTTGTCAAAATCAAAATCCCTTTTAATTTTCTGTCCAAAACCTGGTTTTTGACCTGAGCCAGTCGACCGGACAGTCGACCGACCTATGACAGGTTTGGCCGGTCGACCGGCCCAGTCGACTGTAGTTCTGGGTGTACATGTATCAGTGTGCACGTTTTTGCGGTCGACTGCACGGTCGACCGACTGTAACTCAGTCTGCTCTCGGATAGATTGGGTCGACCGGGCGGTCGACCGCTGGTCTGCAACGGTCATAATTTTGAACGTACGGTCGATCGGTCAGTCGACCGAACTATCCGTTGAACAGTAACAGGCAGTTTTTAATAAGCTGTTTTATTTTGTCTTTTTGTGTTTAAAATTAGTTTAAGGGATATATTTCAAACCTAATACTCTCTGATTAACCTTAAGTTTGTATTATCCTTAAACCCTAGCCCTCTCCTATAAATAGGGGTGTTTGGGGAGAGTTGTTTACAACATTTTTTTTGCAAGAAAAATTCAAAAGTTTAAGGCATTCAAAAGAGCTTTGTTTCTTGGTTTTTGTGCTGAAATTCTCTCTCATTTTCTGAAGTGGTTTTTGAAATACTCTCTGATTTAAATTTCTTTCTTTACTTACAACAAAAGCTTCATTCCTACTTATTGTTCTCTAAGGACCTTTTGTAAGGAAGAGACTTTTGAAAGAGAGAGTTTGTGGTCTTTTCACTACTCAGAAATTGATTGTAATTGAGATTTGTGGAGTTGGGTACTCCGGTGTAATTGTGATTTCTTTGTGATAGTGGAAGTAGTTAGAATCCTTCTGGGGAAGGCGGGGAGTAGAGCTGGGTGCTCGAACCTCGATAACATATCCTTGTGTTTGCGTTTGGTTTACATTCTTGCACTTATTACTTGCTTATCATCATCATTGTCATATTTACTTGCTTTCATTCATCTGTGAATCTTGTTGGGTGATCGTTACATCTTAATTTTTAATTTGTCCATTGATTAGCATTATCACCTATTCACCCCCCTCTAGGTGATTTTCAATTTCAAATGTGGCCAACATGCAATTAATCAATTGCCATCCAATTAAACACATTTTAATTATGGCTATCATGCAATTAATCATTGCCAACCAATTGAAGATATTTTAATTATGGCAAGTTATTATACATATTTTTCCTATGTGTCTAATTTAAAACATAATAAGTTCTTTTGTGAGCCTATAAATACTACATATTTTAGAGTGAAAATATATCGAACAAAATCGATACAACTCTATTCATCCCTCTCACTCTCAGATTTCTTCTTTTTTAACTTTCAATTTTGGTTGGTTCCCAAAAGTTTTAGAAGAATTTGCAAAATCTTTCTTGGAGTCCTTGTCGACGAGAAGGAAGTCGTCATACTGAGGGTCGTTGTATCTCCGAGATCAGCGTCGCGAAGCCCTGCACAAAAAGGGGCAATTTGATTCTTGGGACAGTGTCCACTACGTCGCGATCATCAGGCTAAACTCTTTTTCCTTAATGTTTTATCTACTCTCATTCAGATTTTGAATATTTATTATTGTTTTAATTACGTAGCTTCAGATCTATCATTTTTCCAACAGACAAGGGTCTCGGTCCCTGTTTCTGCGTTATTTTGTACCTATAAAGGGAAGAGAAAAAGAAAAAAAAAGAAAAAAGAAAAAACTAAAAAATATACATTCATCACTTCGTACAAAAAATTATCATGAATTTTATTTTTTTCCGTGCAGCGCTGCATGGTTATTATCTGCTCTTCTTGAAACTGTTCTGTAATTCATTGTTTAAAAAAAAAAAAATCTATGTGTTTTTTTTTATATGATGTTTTTTTATTATGAAGATCTTAATTAATTTTAAGTCAAAAATTATAGATAAGTACTCAGAAGAATATGAATTCTTTTTGAAGAAAGATAAAAAAAATTTTCAAAATTCTTTTGCTATGTTTTTAACAAATGGGACAGATGTTTCTTTGGTCTTCCAATTTAATACTAGGAAAAATGACTTGACGTACTAAAATGGTAGTTTCTTTTGCGATATAACATTTACTTTTCATTGCTAATCTACTATTTTCTTAGCATAGGATACGGACTAGGGTTAAAAATAGACAGGAATTATTGTTGGGTGAAAGGTAAGAAATTCCACACTCTAGGACTTACCATTAAGATTGCATGTGTACAAATACAAGTATAGGATACAATACAAATTCGTATAAGAGAAATTTTGGGGAATATGTCAAATAAGGGAAATCGTTTTAGATTAGTGGGTTTTGGAGTTAAAATAATTTTTTGATAACTTATTTCAATTAGATTAAATTACAGAAAACTCTTTTGTACTATCATTTATCTTCGATTATCAAAAAATCCTCCCTTATTTATGCAATTTTACTTACTTACTTATTTGTTTATGATTATTGTCATTGTTAATAGCATAACTTCTCATTTTACTTGTGAGTCAGTCCTCAATTGCTTAATTCAAGAGATTCAAAATGAATTGCTCAGATACTAAAGACACACATGTTTTTTAGTTAAAAAAAAAGTTTGTGGGAGATGAATGGTTGTTGAGATCTTTGAGCAGATTCCAATCACTGAGGTACTGCTAGAGGAGTACTCTGCCTAGTTAGCTAGAGGAATCAGGGTGGTCCAATGAGAACTTGTGAGTTTGGGATCAGGGAGACTTGAAATCTTAGGGACATGATCTGCAAGCAAACTTATCTGGTGTCATTTTGCTAAACCTGTACTTATCTACCCAGATTATTGTTTCATCAAGAATTTGATCACAAACTAGGTGACCTCTTTACATAAATTAAGCAAAGATTTGTTTAATTTTTTTAATTTATTTGAAGGAAGCTAATAGAATTTCAGATTACATGCTGGTAAAGAACAAGGAAAAAGAAACAAAAAAAACCCCAATGATCAGTTTTTTGGTACATGTTAATTCACCTGCACTAAAAATAGAAATGTATAATTTTTTTTTGATTTTTAAGAAATGTGCAAGATATTTTATACACATCTTCTTTCTCTTTACCATTAAGTTTTATACAAATTCTATTAAAAAAATAATGATTTCTTTTTTTTTTTTGGCATCAAGTTTTTGTATTAACTTGGATAATTTAATAGTGCAATTAAATTATTAAGAAAGATAATAGCAAAAAATATGACATGACACAACGTATCTAAAATGATAACTTTCCCTATACAGTATATAGATTTCTCCATGAAGAAGAATTCATTGATCATGGTAATACTTTAAATCAAGGAGTTGACAGGAGATTATGTATATTTATTATATTCAAGCATAATTTGCAAACAAATTAATACAACAAATGAACTCTCTAAATCTAATTCAAAAGAAGATGTATATCCTCTCGTAATTCATACCTATGGAGCACATGATTTCTTAGCATCGTATGATCGATTCGAAAGTTCATTATCCTCAAAAAGCATATCCTTCAAGAGTTGAGTAAAATCGTAAAACTTTTATCACTCTCTTTTAAATTGTACAATCTCAACTATGCAGACAATTTTGTGAATGTAATACAACCATCATATAAAAAATTTTCTGAATCATTTTCTAAGCTCTCGAATAAGTGTGGGCAATCCGTAAAGTTCTCTTCGACATCATGGATTGTCTTCTAACTTATCACCCTCACTGCAATCAACTTCTTCTCTTTCATCTCATCTTCTGTCATTTAAAATAATCGGTTTATCTCCTCTTGCACTCTCGCTATGCCATATTCACCCTGTATGACTTTGATCATTCCCATCAATAATTAAATAATCTTTTAATATCAAGACCACCACATCTTATGCGTGGACATTTAAGATGATTAGAATTTTCGGTATGCTAAACAACAAATTTAATAAACTCATCGACATCATTCTCCTATTGATCTCTATTTTTCTCTCTTCTCCTCTCTCTCTGCTCTTTTCTCCTCTCCCTCTCTCTGCTCTGGATTCTCTGCTCTCAACTCTCTATTTATCTCGGTTTCCCTTTGCTCTCTTTGCTCTGGATCTTCGTGCCCGCTCTTAGTCGTTAGAGATCGACAAAGAGAGCAGAGAAAGTGGATAGATAGAGAGAGAGAGGGCAGAGAGAGAAGTCATATCGAGTGAGACGGGGGAGAGAGATACTGAGGGCAGTTCATGAGAGAGAGAGAGAGTTTACCTTCATGACGAGACCACCACCACGACGAGCGAGAAAGAGAGGGGGGGGGAGAGAGAGAGAGAGAGAGAGAGAGAGAGAGAGAGAGAGAGAGCTTGGGCGGCGATTACAGCTTCAAAGAGATGAGGAGGCTAGGGTTGGTAAGGGGTGGTGTTTTTACTATTTTAAAGGAGTTTTGACGAATGTCTCACAAGAACCGCCATCAAAACTTCTTATTTTTGACGGGAACCGCCGTTAAAACTTCTTAGTTTTGACGGGTGTTCTTTTAACAACACCAACAAGTTTTGATGGCGGTTCTTTCAACAACCACCATAAAAAACATATTTAACAGTAGTTCTAATAAGAATCATCGTTAAATCTTAGATGTTTTAACGGTGGTTCTTATAGAACCGTTGTGAAATGTTCAAACACATCTGAGTATTCTTCATCAAATTTTAAAATTATCATCGCTTTTTAATCCACATCGGTTGCATTTCAAACCGTCATGGATGAAATGTTCAAACACATCTAAGTATTCTTCATCAAATTTTAAAATTACCATCGCTTTTTAATCCACATCGGTTCAATTTCAAACCGTCATGAATTTGCGATGTGGAAACTCATTTCTGTACTAGTACTAGTGAACACAAATCAACTTTCTAATTATGGTTGTTGTGGGCTTATATATCTTTCTAGTGTCTGATGTTCATCACCTTCTAATTATTCAATTGTATTTATTATAATATGTGTCTGTTTTCTATTTTTAGTTTGATTTGTTTATGTAAGGAGGATCTAGAGTTAAAGGCCTTTGAACCACTATACAACAGACAAAAAATGAAAAGAAGAAAGAAAGAAAATTATGTTGCGAGCAATATTTTTTTAGCTTTTATTGATTGTGTATAATGATCTGAGTTAATATTCTCGATTTGGTACTTGGTTTTTTGAAAATATTTGTCTACGTAGACCTGTGAGCTACATGATTTGCATTCCTTCTTATTTATTAACCTTAGCTGGAAAAATCAATGGTTACGCTTATTTAGAAAGATGATATTTTGCCTACTCATTGGTCCCATGTACATGTGAAGTCAAGCCTTTGTGTAGTTTGCCTTTGTTAGAAAAAAAAGAAATACAGACTAGAGAGAAGTCGACTTTCTTTTAGCCTTTATAATTATAACACGACATCGGAGTGTTCTCAAATTGCGGAGTGACTCTGAGAAGGCAACTCCGAGGTCAAAGTGTTCCCGAGTATTAGAGCTGTTATGCATCCTTAAACGTTGTGCTTGAAGTAATATTTGACTTACTCTGGTGTAAGGATCCCAAAAACCTAATTGCCCCAGGAACAGCAGATGAAACTCTGGTGTGCACAAAGCAAATTCTTCTGTGATCTCCTTGATCTGAACGGGCAAGTGACCTCCTCGGTCTGACGCAGGACAAGGCTTTACTTACAATAAAACACACTTTTGCTTTTTTGGTGATCTCCTTCTTATTTTTGTCATCTTCAAATGAACTATAGGGGAGCCTATTTATAAGATTCCACTAGTAATTCAAGGGTTACAATCCCTTAATGAAGGTAACTGAAGGGCCTTGTCTAGATTTAATAAATCTAGCCCAAGAGTCACCATCTTAAAATGAGAGAAACCCAAAAGGTTATATCTTAATTCAATGAATATAGCTCAAGGGTCATTAGTTCCTTCAAAGGAAAGCTCAAGGGTTATCAATTACTAAATAAGGGAAGCCCAAAGAGTTACCAACTCATAATGAGGATTTCAAAGTCTTGTATTCAGATTCAATGTAAGAAGTTCAAAGGTCTTGGCTGCATTAACCATACCTAACTCATGTCCATTTAGTTTGTACTTATGGGGGAGAGTTATTAGCTAAAATTATTTTAGTATGGCATAAATTAAAGTTACCAATATATGTAAATAAAATACATATAGTTTAAAAATATTTTATGTTTTGGAAAATCAATTTCGCCCAAAATATCTAACAATCCCCCACAAGTTTACAAACTATCAAGAAAGTCATAATCATTGTGCATAAGATAGATGCCACTAGGATTTGAATCCCCTCTAGACCAACTGAATAGAATATAGGTACATGGTGAATTTAGTCTTGAACCAACACTTTTCTTACAATCTAGCGATCACACAAGATTAAAACCTAATTGTGGTAGTCATCACTTTGAACCACAAGCTTGCCTGAGTGCTTGCACATTTATGGTCATGTGCATGTCCTGATTTCTATGAGAGCTCTAGATATCTTTTATAAGTTCCCATAGGAGACGATTAAATCTCTACTCAAGCATAGGTGAGTCCTTTAGGCGTGTTTCCTACCCAACCCCTGCATCTGAAATACTTTGGACTCATTAAGGTTTAAAGTTCATCCTTTCACATGATAGGATATATGCATATAAGTTTTACTTAATTTTTGAACTAAATATCTTATTATTAGTAGTATGAACTTTGAACAAATAACTTGATATAAATGATAAATGTACATAAGACTTACAATGACTTGAAACCTATTCCAGCAAAGTCCTTTCATCTAATTCTTTTTTCAAGCCTTTAGTTAGAGGATCCGCAATATTCTCTGAAGATCGGACGTCAATCACTGAGATGACTCCGTGACAGATAAGCTCATTCAAATAGCCATGCTTCAGACAATGGTTCATTTTTTTCCGTTAATAACGAGTTTGTTTTCACAACACTCGTTACTTGATTATCATAATAAATAATAATTGCACCTTACAATTCTTTCAACGGATGTCCTTGGAGAAAGCAACTGAGCCACTTAGCCTCATCTCTTGCAACAGTCAATGCAAAGACTCAGACTCCATTGATGATTGTGCAATGAGAGTTTGCTTTTTGGACTTTCATGAAATAGCAGCTCTACCCATGGTGCAAACAAAACAAAATCTCCAGTGGATCTGCACTTATCTGGTTCTAAGCACCAGCTTGCATTTGAGAAGCTTTCGATCACAGCTGAATATCCAATGTATAGTAGGCTTCGATTCAAAGTTCTCTTCAAGTACCTCATTAATCTCTGAACAGCATCCCATTAAGACTTTGCATGATTACTTGTAAATCTGCTAAGCATTCCAATAGAGAACGCTCTGTATGGTCTTTGTGCAGTTCATTGCGTACATGAGACTACTAATACTCTTTGAGTACTCTAGTTGTCTTATCAGTCTTCTAGTGTTGGGTCAAACCTTCTTATTGTAATCATATGGCATAGACAACTCTAGCAGGTCGAAGTAGACATACTTCTTCAGCATGTTCTCTATGTAATGAGATTGAGATAATCTAATTCATCTTTTGTGTACAGGATTTTGATTCTGAGAATCACGTCCGCCGTGCTAAGGTCCTTCATGCTGAACTGGGCCGATAAAAAATCCTTGGTAGATTTCACTATCTCCAAGTCCCGATGATGAGCATGTCATCTACATAAAAGCAGATCACTACTACTTTTCTTCAACAACCTTGATGTTTAGGCACTTGTCAGATTCACTGACTCGATACCCATTACTACGAATAGTCCTGTCAAATTTTTTATGTAAGAGTTTTGGAGTCTTCTTAAGATCATATAAAGATTTTATGAGCTTGCATACCTTGTTTATAGGAGCATCAAGTCCTTGTGGTCTTTCCATGTAAATTTTTAAATAAGATCTCCATTTAGAAAAGATGTCTTCACGTCATCTGGTGAATGGTGAACTTCTTGATTGCGGCCCATGCAATGAACGCTTTGATGATAGTAACTCTGCAAACTGGTGCATAAATATCAAAAAACCCTATACCTTCTTTCTGAGAGAAGCCTTTTGCTATCAGTCTTTCCTTGTACTTTTTTATGGTACCATTAGGTCGCAACTTTCTTTTGAAGATTTACTTGCAGTTGATAGGCTTTGCACCATCTGGCACATCCACCAATTCTCAGGTGTGATTCTGAATCAAAGAGTTCACTTTGTCATCTATGGCTTTCTTTCATAGAATAACATCTTTGAATTGCATTGCTTCTTTGAAAGTTACTGGATCTCTTTCTACGTTGTAGGTGATGAAGTCATCTCCAAAGTCTTTTTGCTTTCTGATGCGTTTAGAAGGTGGATCTATAGCTTCTGAAGTTTCTTCTTCAGTGTCAGTTTCTTCTACTTTTGGAGAGACTGATATATCTGATGCAATAGACTTTTCAGCATTTAAGTCTTTATCCTTAATGAACTTATCCTCAAAGAACTCAACATCTCGAGCTTTGATGATGGAGTTGGTGTCAAGATCTAAAAATCTGCAAGCATCATTATCTTTAGTAAAACCAAAAAATACACACTTGTTGGCCTTAGGACCAAGGTTGGCCTCTTGATATCTGGTATCCAGATGAAGACAAGATACCCCTACACTTTGAGGTTGTCCAAGGATGCTTGATATCCCAACCATTGTTGATGTAGAGTAATATCAGATTTGAAGTAAGATACACGATTCAGGATCCAGTTAGCCATCAGCAATGCCTTTCCCAATAGCAGGTAGATAATTCGGATGCAATTAACATCGAGTTCACCATATCAGTGAGTGTACGATTCTTCCTTTCTGCAATTCCATTGGATTGCGAGGAGTAAAGAGCAGTCATCTCTGCAATAATGCCATGCTCCTTGAGATATGCTTCAACTTCCTTCGACCGATACTCGCCACCTCTGTCGCTTCTAAGTTTCTTTACTGGACGCCCAAGTTGCTTCTCCACTCGAGTCCGAAACTCGATGAACTTACTAAAGCTTCATCTTTTGACTTCAATAAGTACACATGGCAGAAGCAAGAATGTGTTGGCCCAAAGGCTTACACTCTAGTTTTGATGATGACTAACTCATGTAGTTATGAGTACTAATAATCTTGTGTTTTAGTCTCAGATCATTAATCAAGATATTAGTTGGTGTTTAGCTTCAACTAGATGATTTGGAAGCTTGCACATGTTGATTCAAGAGTCCGCGCATCAAAGATGATATATTGCACTTGCTCGGTGAATCAAGTTTTTGGATCGAGTCAACTTGGAGATTGCGCTCTACAAGAAGACTTAGGTATCCATAGTTTTTAGTTTGGGTTTAGATCTTATTGTAAAGATTAGTATAGTATGATAAGCTCAAGTTCACAACACACATGTTTCACGTTTTGAATATTGGTTTTAAGTTTTTGGTTTAACCGATCTTGGTTTTCATGAATAGATTTTATATCACAATAAGTTTACATGGTTTAGTGTATATATGATTTGTTCTATATACATGCATGCTTCTATTGCTTAAACAAACTTAGTTTGATATTCTATTTCATGTGTTTTATGGGTATTTTTATCAAAACATTATTTTGGACTTAATGACAAAAATCATGATATCTATATGTTTCTTGTATATTGAATTTCTATTCATATACAACTTGCTTCAAAGTGTTTAAATATCATATTTTTATATTTGGATGAGTTTTAGACAAAACGTATTTTCTATTCAAGATTCCAAGTTTTAGAAAATACAAGTTTTGGTTTTTGGCAAAATTTCTTTGACACAAAAATAGTCAAATATGTTTGAAATTTGTGTTGGGATTTTTAACACAAGTTCATCTTTCAGTATAAAATGACAAAACTATTTTTGTGAATTTTAGAGATTGTGTGGGATTTATTATAATATATTTTTCCCTGTTTTCTGACCTGAGCCGGTCGACCGGTGCAGTCGACCGAGTCTGTGTCAGGCTGGTCCGGTCGACCGGACCAGGCGACTGAGGTCCTGGCAGAATGCACGTATCCGTGTGCATGTCTGTCGGTCGACCGGGACAGTCGACCGATATTTATTTTTGAGTCACAGTTTGTATCAGTCGACCGGGTCGGTCGACCGATAGCCTGTAACGGTCGGAATTTTTGTACTACCGGTCGACCGGCCCGGTCGACCGATGTAGCCGTTGAACAGTAAACGGGCAGATTTTTAAATGTTTTTTATTTTGTCTTTTGTGTTTAAAATTTGAAATTAGGATTTATTTCAAAGCTAATATTACTTAATTAACCTTAAGTTTATTTTATCTCTTAACCTAGCCCTCTCCTATAAATAGGGGTGTTTGGGGAGAGATTAAAAACAAGAAAAATATTGATTGCTAGACAAATTCAAAAGAGCTTTATTTCTTAGTTTTTTTTAAGAATTTTTGGGCTAAATTTTATATCTCTCTGGAGTTTTTGCTGCAATCAAAATAGGTTTTTGGATTCAAAGTGAACAATCTTTGTGTTTTTGATTAGGGTTTGAAAAACCAAGAAAAGGATTTTGGGAAAAGCTTTTGAATTGAATCTCTATATCTTGATTTCATTTATTTCCCAAAGATTTTCTTTGAGTTGCTGGTTTCAAATCCCTTGGTTTTCTCGACACTTGAGCTAAAATCTACTATCTTGTCTGTAGGATTTTTGTGGGAGAAAAAGAGATTGTTTGTGGTTGTTGCTTTAAACCACCAAGTAGCAAGAGATTGTTTTGTGGTAGTTGTTGGAAACCACTCAGTTGTAAACCTTACCTTTGTGTGGTTGTGTGCCTTTTGGGAGTTGTGTACTCCGGTGATTGTAACTGTCTGTGTGATAGTGAAGCTAGAATCCATCTGGGGATGGCGGGGATGTAGAGCTGGTGCTCGAACCTCGAGAACATATCTTGGTGTTTGCGTTTGATCGATTGGCTCTCTCTATCTCTATCTCTATTACTTTGTGTCTTGCATTACTATTCATATTGTTCATCATATTTGCTTGGCTTGGTTGTGTGTGCATCACTAGTTGATCACACTTGAGTGCTCATTGCATTTAGAATTTTAATTCCGCATTTAGTTCCATTGATTAGCATCATCACCTATTCACCCCCCCTCTAGGTGATTTTCAATTGGTATCAGAGCTAGCGCTCCTGATATTTAGGTTTAACCACCTAGGAGTGTGATCTTGGTTTGCTAATCTTCATTTGCATCTCATTTGCACTCATACTAGTTTGCTCTCATGGCTAGCCCTCCTATGTTGACCATTTTAGACTTGATTCTTGGAAGGTGGACATGACTAGGCATTTAAAAACTCTAGGTCATTTAGTTTATCAAGCCATCACTATAGAAACCCTCCCTAATAGTAGCAAGCATAAGAAGGCCAATGCACTTGCACTTAAAACACTTAGAGCATCTTTTGATAATAATCTTTTACTTGTTTTTGATAGCTTTGATTCGGCTTTTGCAGTTTGGAGCGTCTTGACATCTCCGGAGCTTCCAAGGATCATCAACAATATGAGGAGATCTAGGAGAGATGTATCCGAAGAGCCTTGTTTTATGGCATATGGGAATGACTCCCATGAGGTACAATCGGACTCTCAAATAGATGATAGCTCTAGTTCATATTGCCATGGTTGTTTTGAAGTTCAAAATTTGAATGTTGACCTTGCTTCTAAACTTGAAAATTTTATGGAAAAACATGAGATTTTGAAAAAGAAACATTTTGACTTAAAAGAAGAATTAAAGGATTTATGTTCAACTTTTTGAATCGGTTTGCAAGAGAAAGAAGAGGTTATTAGTGAACGTGACTCACTTGAATCTCAACTTGAAATTGCTTTAAAAGAATTGAAGATTTGAAAACAAAAATGATTTTGATGATGTTGTAGAACACAATGAGGTTTTATCTTCTAGATTGGATCTTGTTTTCAAAGAAAATCTTACTTTGAAAAATAAATTGATTCAATTACAAAAGAATTGGATTTGGTTTTGATTAAAAATAAATCTTTACAAAATGAGATTGATATTTGTCATACTAATGTAGTTTCTACTTCTTGCACTCCTATAGCATGTTCCACTTTGTCTTCTAGCATAGAAAATGATATAAATAATTTGAAGAAAAGTGTTGATTGTTTGGGCTCCACTTTGAGCCATTGTGCCATGAATCACACACGATTGGAAACCTTGGTTCGCAAGAAACAAGTTCCAACCTTGCATGCACACCCATCTAGGCATACACATGCTTTTCATGATCACCACCATCATATGTATGCTCACGTGTACACATGTACACATTGTGGTCGAAAAGGCCACCTTGCTAGATTTTGTTATGATCGTTTACATTTTGAAAATTTAGCAAATAATCTTGTTTGGGTTAGAAAGGATACTAAGCCCCGTGGACCCTCTAGAAAATGGGTACCAAAAACTACCTCTTTGGCTTTTGATGTAGGTGGGAGCTCTCGCATCACGTGAGAGTGGAGGTACCTTGAGGTGGATGCGTTCCGAGCTTGAATGAGAACTATTTGGATGCTTCACTCTCAAGGAGATTAGGTGGAGATGACCACCATGTTTTGGAGAACTAGAGATGCACCTTCATTGGTTTTGGTATCATTCTCTAACTCCCATTTATTATTTACATGCTTTTTAGATCATTCATTTATAGCATGTGTGTTTTGATGTTCATTATGATTATGCCTTGTTCATTAGACTTGAATATACATGTTTAGTTACTTGAGCACCCATGTTTCATATGGATCTATATTTAGTGTTCACTTCTTGTTCAAGCTAACATGTATGCCCTAGATCTAATGCACATGCATATGCATAATGATCATATGATGTTCATGATTCCATGATTTTTGTTTAGATGATTATATGGATGTTTGTGATATTCTTGTGTGCATTTCATCATTGCACTTTATTCATTCTTTGTTCGATCAATTCTCATACAACAAGGTTGCATTGCGCACCTCTAACCCATTCAAGGGGAATCAGGAGGAAGGAGTTCAGAACCCTTCACGGGGTATACGGCTCTTAGTCATGTTTTGAGAGATCGTTGCATCATACATCCATCTTAGTTTTAAAAGGTCATTAATACTTCATATTTTTGATTAATATGTTCATGCCTCATGATTTGATTACTTGCTTGAATGTTAGTTTTCATTAAGACTAGGATTTTATACTTGTACAACTAGTGAGCTACAAATAGACCTTTATATATTTGTGCTTGAACGCTCTTTTGTAGTCATTTGATGTACTAGTATATTCTAGTTTGATGATTCATGCATTTGACTTGTATTCCTCATTTTAATGTGTTTCTATGATCTTGTGGTAGACTTCATGTATATGTCTATCTTGTCCAAATTATTGTTTATACATATACATCCTTGAGCCACGTGCGTTCATGCATATTATTTTGTAGACTCTTCATGTTTGGGATATGTATGTATACTTTAGCTTGTACATGACATACATATACCTTAAGTTTAGATCATTTTGTGATGATTTCCATGTTTGATTATGATTCTCATATTTTATGATGATTTCAATTATTTCATGATTCACTTATGTTTCATATTTTGATGATTCTATATTGAGCTTGATTGTTCATTTTAATGATGATATGTTTCTCACAATACTTATACACTCAACCTACTTGATGTTTTCCCATGATTTAAATTTTCTAATTGTATCATGATTTAGTTTTCTGAGTACATATATTGATTGGGATTATTTGCTAACACATGTATTCAACCAAGAGAGCCAACGCGGCACCTCAACCCTTATTTACGGGGAATCTAGAGGGTTAGTCTAGAGCCCTTCACGGGGAATTCGGCTACACTTTGGTATTATACATAGTGTTTAGTGTAATAGCCATATGGATGTTTCTTTTGAGTGTTTTAGTGATTTTGTGATTTCCATGTTTCATGAAAAATCTATTTATTTCATCTTGAAGGATTTCGTACTAGTTGACTTACATAACTAGTTGTGATATTCTTCATGAGGTAGTGATTTTCAAACATACTATTTGTTCAAATCTATTTTTGAAAACCCCTACCATCTATGGGCGGTTGGATGGGAGACCATGATCAAGTATGTTTCATCTTGAAAATCATTTAAAACTTATCTTGGATGGGTGGTAGTTGATATGAGTTATACACTTGACCTTACTTTTGTTATTTCAATTGGTATCATTGAGTTCTTTCATTGGTATCAATATGACATATTTTTTGTATACTCATATGTGTTTGCTTTGTGTATGTATGTTTGCACCTCATATAGTATCAATTTCAATTGATATCTAATCTTTTACATACATAGAAGTTTCCTTTGTGCCTATCATATTCATATATTTTAGAGCACAAATCTTGATTTTGCATAGCTTGATTTAAATGACTATATTGTTTCAATTGATGAAGTTTTTCAATTGGTATCTTAATACAAGCTTATGCATAAGTTTCTTTGGTATTTCATAAAGGGGAGAAAATTCGTATTTTGTATTTCAATAAGTATTTGTTTTGCTTTCCACTCCCTAACTTTATGATGAAAAATGATTGGAAATTTACATTGTTGTGTAATTGGTATCAAGAAGCCATTTGTGTTAAAATTTCTTCAATTGGTATCTAGAGGCTATTTGTTTCTTAAATTTGTATCAATTTGTCTTATAGTTTACATTGCATGTTTTCATTTTGATATAAAATGATTATTCTTGTTTCAATGCCTTGTATAATGTTGGTATTGGCATTCCTCAATTTATTGATAATTTCAATTGGTATTTAATTGGTATCAAGAGTTTAATTATGCACTTCAATTACATTATTGATATCAATTTTATGTTTTTACCCCTTTGTTGATGATTGACAAAAGGGGGAGAGGAATTTGTAGTTTATATGCATGGTTGATTTATGCATATGTTTTGTTTTGTTTTAGTATTGTTTTATTATCAAAAGTATGTTTTATTATGTGTTTGAGAACATTCATTGCATATCTTATATGTTTTATTGTTATGCATGAGTTAAGGGGGAGCTTCTTTGAAGCTTTACTTTAATCCATGCATATATAACTCCATTGTTTTGTCATCATCAAAAAGGGGGAGATTGTTGGCCCAAAGCTTTACACTCTAGTTTTGATGATGACTAACTCATGTAGTTATGAGTACTAATAATCTTGTGTTTTAGTCTCAGATCATTAATCAAGATATTAGTTGGTGTTTAGCTTCACTAGATGATTTGGAAGCTTGCACATGTTGATTCAAGAGTCCGCGCATCAAAGATGATATATTGCACTTGCTCGGTGAATCAAGTTTTGGATCGAGTCAACTTGGAGATTGCGCTCTACAAGAAGACTTAGGTATCCATAGTTTTTAGTTTGGGTTAGATCTTAATTGTAAAGATTATATAGTATGATAAGCTCAAGTTCACAACACACATGTTTCACGTTTTTGAATATTGGTTTTAAGTTTTTGGTTAACCGATCTTGGTTTTCATGAATAGATTTTATATCACAATAAAGTTTACATGGTTAGTGTATATATGATTTGTTCTATATACATGCATGCTTCTATTGCTTAAACAAACTTAGTTTGATATTCTATTTCATGTGTTTTATGTTTTGGTATTTTTATCAAAACATTATTTTGGACTTAATGACAAAAATCATGATATCTATATGTTTCTTGTATATTGAATTTCTATTCAATACAACTTGCTTCAAAGTGTTTAAATATCATATTTTTATATTTGGATGAGTTTTAGACAAAACGTATTTTCTATTCAAGATT
>JAVJIF010032720.1:0-200619 GCA_038442645.1 Agave tequilana
TAACTCATGTAGTTATGTGTACTAATAATCTTGTGTTTTAGTCTCAGATCATTAATCAAGATATTAGTTGGTGTTTAGCTTCAACAAGATGATTTGGAAGCTTGCACATGTTGATTCAAGAGCCCGCGCATCAAAGATGATATATTGCAATTGCTCGGTGAATCAGAGGAGTTTTTGGATCGAGTCAACTTGGAGATTGCGCTCTATAAGAAGACTTAGGTATCCATAGTTTTTAGTTTGGGTTTAGATCTTAATTGTAAAGATTAGTATAGTATGATAAGCTCAAGTTCACAACACACATGTTTCACGTTTTGAATATTGTTTTTCGGTTTTTGGTTTAACCGATCTTTTTTCATGAATAGATTTTATATCAAAACAAGTTTACATGGTTTAGTGTATATATGATTTGTTCTATATACATGCATGCTTCTATTGCTTAAACAAACTTAGTTTGATATTCTATTTCATGTGTTTTATGTTTTGGTATTTTTATCAAAACATTATTTTGGACTTAATGACAAAAATCATGATATCTATATGTTTCTTGTATATTGAATTTCTATTCATATACAACTTGCTTCAAAGTGTTTAAATATCATATTTTTGTATTTGGATGAGTTTTAGACAAAACGTATTTTCTATTCAAGATTCCAAGTTTCAGAAAATACGGTTTTTGATTTTGGCAAAATTTCTATGACACAAAAATAGTCAAATATGTTTGAAATTTGTGTTAGGATTTTTAACACAAGTTGGTATTTCAATATAAAATGATAAAACTATTTTTGTGAAATTTTAGAGATTTTGTGGATTTATTGGAATATTTTTACCTCAGTTTTCTGACCCATTTGCTGCCTGCCAGGCTAGTTCGGTCGACCGTAACGGTCGACCGCATGTAGCCGGTCGACCGTCACGGTCGACCGACGACGTGCACAAACCTGTGCACGTTCGGGCACAGTCAGCGGTCGACCGGGACGGTCGACCGGAGCAGAATAGCTGCTCTCGGGATTATTCGGTCGACCGGGCGGTCGACCGCTAGTGGCCAACGGTCAAAAATTGACCGTTGGACGGTCGACCGGGCCGGTCGACCGGAAGGCTATTTCTGGCAAAAATTCTGTAAACGGCTAGTTTTCTAAATTGCCTATAAATACTCCATTTGAGAGAGTTTTTCTTTAAGGATTTTTGGGCTAAAATTTTCTATCTCTCTGGTGTTTTTGCTGCAATCAAAATAGGTTTTTGGATCAAAGTGAACAATCTTTTGTGTTTTTGATTAGGGTTTGAAAAACCAAAGAAAAGAAATTTGGGAAAAGCTTTTGTTTGAACTTCTATATCTTGATTTCATTTGTTTCCCAAAGGTTTTTCTTTGAGTTGCTGGTTTCAAATCCCTTGGTTTTCTCCACACTTGAGCTATAATCTACTATCTATATCTATAGGATATTTGTTTGGGAGAAGAAGTTGTTTGTGGTTGTTGTTGTGACCACCAAGTTGTAACCCAATCCTTTCTTAGCTTTGTGCTTTGGGTTGTATCCTCTAGTTGAGAGGTGATCCTTGTATTGGTTGGTGATTGGGAGTTTGTTGTATTGGTTTGATAATTAGCCTCAAGGAGGAGGTTGTGATTGTTGGAGTTTGCCTCAAGGAGGAGGTTGTGTTGGTTGACTTGGATTTGTGCCTCAAGGAGGAGGTTGTAAAGAGAGGAGTTGGGTACTCTTTGTAAAGGGTCCTAGGTGGACGAGCTAGTGGAAATCCTTCGTGTGTCGAAGGCGGGATGTAGAGCTGGGTGCTCGAACCTCGATAACATATCCTTGTGTTTGCGTTTGATCTATTGGCTCTCTATCTCTCTCTCTTTACTTTGTGCCTTGCATTTACTTACATTGCTCATTCATATTTGCTTGGCTTGGTTGTGTGCATCACTTGTTGATAGCACTTGAGTGTAATTTGCATTAAGTTTTTAAATTCCGCATTAAGTACACTAGATTAGCATTGTCACCTATTCACCCCCCCTCTAGGCGTATTTTCACACCCCCTCTAGGTGATTTCAATTATCTCATCTGATATACCCGATCTTCAAATAAGATGACATTTAGAACCTCTGAATTTGAATCGATCCTTGTTCTTTTGAACTTTTGGATTAATTGGATAAATCTGTCTTTCTCTTTTTTTCCTTCCTTAATTATCATACACGTCATTAAACATGAAAATATATTAATAGCAGAGTTTTGCTTAAATAAAAATGCAGAAATGTGACACATATGATGTGAAAACATGCAACGCACGTGTGTGATCATACCCCTACACCTATCTTTTGCTCATCCTGGAGCAAAACATCAAAACTAAACCTAAGAATTTATTAGATCACTTTTGCAGGTCACGCGATTGCACTGAGTATGTGCAACAAGCCGTTAAACCTCTAGGTTCTGCCTAGAGGATGAGTTTTGTCTCGTAAAGGTTTTCAGTGAATTACACCCACAAAATCTATCAAGAAAGAGAAACAAAGTGTTAGTACTTTGAAAACACAATTTGAAAGAGAAAAATATTTGAAGTATTATGTAAGAATTAAGTAACCTATAAATTATAGGAAAACTGAACTTTCATTCTTAAGCTTAGTCTTAATTCAAAAACTTGTTATTAATCAAGGTAAGGAGTCAAACTATATTTCTCATCTAGTTTATTATTTTACTCTAACTTATATGCACCTTTGTGATCATAAAATTTTGACTCGGGGTTCTTTAACTCTAACTCATATGCCTTATTTTTTTATTTTTTTAAATTTTTGGTGATATTATTCCTTAGTTTTATTAGGCTTTCTAATCTGCCCATATAACAGGCCTTTAATCGGTGACTCCCAAACCAAACAGTCTTAGGGCACTGGGTGAGAAAACACCCAAGGACTTAAGGACTCGAGCAAATAAGGCCACAAAACTAAGGATTTTATTATATGAACCGCTTTTAGGCGTGAATACTTATGCTTTATGAGACACAAATACCAGCTTAATCAGAGAATTGTTGATACATTATATATATATTTTTCTTTTTTTTTCAATAAGCCATAAGAATTTTGTTTATTGAACTCGAAATGTTAGTGTATAAAGCATTCATATTTCATCAAGGCAAAAATCAAGACTAAATTACTTTTTCAAATTTTCTTTCTAACTCTAGAAATCAAACAAATAATCTCATTTTGACCAAGTATAAGAAATCCTAATTATGATTCTCCTATTCCTTAAAATTAACTTAATTTCTTACAAAAAATATGTCAAAATATTGTTCTCTTTTAAAAAAAAATTTTTAAAGAAAGAAAAATGTTAACTTTTTAATTTTAAATTAAAAAAGCCTATGTTATATTAGAACCCTCCCCCACACCTATCTCATGCATTGTCTTGAATGTATGAATGAATGCATAGATGCATGAAAAAAAGAAAGAAAAAAATATTACCTTAAGGTGGTGGTTCCGGTGGTGGCTGGATTGGGTCAAGCGTTTTATTGACCTCTTTTCTATTTACATATTTACAGTCCCTAATATGAATAGGATCATGAAAGATCCTATCATGAAACTTTTTCCCTTTACATGACCAGTCTTGAAAAATCATCACAGAGTCATCATGGTCTATACCTATATTCAACAAAAGAATGTGACTTGGTAGAATGGTTGACTTGGGCTCAATAATGATAGGTTCAGGAATCAATACTAACTCGAGAAATTCAGTTTGGCTTTGAGAGTCAGTTTTGGTTCAAGAGTTGAGTCCAAATCCAAGAATTAAAATTCACATTCTTTTCCATCAATGAAATATGACTTTCTAAAATTGGTGATTCAATCTCTAGATTTATGGGTACGGAAATAAATATTGGCTCAGAAAATTGATCCAAATTGGGTAAAATATCGGAGTCAATATAGATTCGAAGATGTTGGCCCAAAGGCCTTCCACTCTAGTTTTGATGTGATTAACTCATGTAGTTATGTTTACTAATAATCTTGTGTTGTTTAAGTTTCAGATCATTAACTAAGATATTAGTTGGTGATTAGCTTCACAAGGTGTTTAGAAGCTTTCATGATGACCAGGGCCAAAGCGTCAAGATCACACATTGCCTAGCCCATGGAAGGAGTTTTGGAGCAAGTCTACTTGAAGATGAAGATCATCAAGAAGACTTAGGTATCCTAGTTTAGTTAGTGTGTTTAGATCCAATTTGTAAAGCTTAGTATAGTTGATATGCTCAAGTGCACAACACACACGTTTTCATGTTTTGGATTTGGTTTTCATGAATAGTAGATCAAAACAAGTTTACTTTATTTCTATGTATATTAGATGCATTCTAAATATACATACATGATTTAACTTGCTAAAACAAACTTATTTTGATATCCCTATTCATGTGTTGAAAAATCAAGTTTGATAAAAATACAAGTTTTGTTTTTGATAAAATTTGCAAGACTTAAAAATGAATTGATATGATTAATATATGTCTTGAAATTTTTATCACAAGTTTGTGTTTCCATATAAAATGATAAAATTATTTTTGGTGATTTTTAGAAGTGTTAAAAGATTTTTAGAAAATATTTTAACATGTTTTTCTGACCCAGATTGTTGTTCCAGGCTTCAACCAAGTCGACTTGGTCCTCTGACTAGTCGACTAGGGAGGAGTTGGTCGACCGGGCCGGTCGACCGACGTGCACAAATCTGTGCACGTTTGGAGGCACTGGAACGGTAGACCGCTCCGGTCAACCGGGGCACTTACAGTGCTCTCTGTTTGTTTCGGTCGACGGGCCGGTCGACCGCAGTTGCCGAACGGTCATATTTCCGACCGTTGGCGGTCGACCGGGCCGGTCGACCGTTGCCTGTCAGAGCTGCCAGCTCAGCTCTAACGGCTAGTTTTCTGATGGGCCTATATAAACCCCATCTCTTTGGGTTTTTGGCCAAGTTTTTTAGAGCAAATTTTTCCTGACTTCTTGAGTATTTTAAAAGAGTTTTCAAATGAGTTTTAAGTGCCAAAAGATCAATCTTAATTGTTTTTAAGTGTTTTGTTATTTTCAAAGAAAACAAGTTTTGGGAATTGATTTCTTCTTCTTTATCTCCATATCATTTTGGTATTTTCCCAAGAGATTTTCTTTGATCAAAACACTTGTGTTTTCCACACTTGAGCTATATCTTCTATGCTATTCTATTAGGATCTTGTATTTGGAAAAAAGGAAAGAGGTTTGTGGTTGAAAGAGACCACCTTTTGTAAACCCTTGATTTCTTGGTTACTCCCTCTATTGTGAGGTGGAGATTGGTGTTTACTCCCTCTTGGTGAGGTGGAGTTGGTTGTTGGTTTGTATCCCTCAAGTGTGAGGTGGATTGGTTGTTGTATTGGCTAAGGGCCTACCCTCTTGTGTGAGGAGGTGTTTGTTTGAGAGAGGAGTTAGGTACTCCATAGTTGTACAAATCCTTCTCGGTGAAGGTTCCCTCGGGGGAGTCCTCGGTGGACGGTATAGTGGATTGGAAATCCTACACGGTGGTGTAGGCGGGGATGTAGAGTAAGGGTGCTCGAACCTCGAAACATATCATTGTGTTTGCGTTTGATCCACTTGTCTCTAAACTCTCTCTCTTTACATTTGTGCAAAGCATCATACTTCATTCATATTCTATTTGCTTGTGTTGTGCCTTGCATAATTCACATTGCTATATCTTGTATATGCTTGGTTGTTTGTGTGTGCCTCACTTGTACCTAATCAACAAGAGCTTCACATAGCACCTCAACCCATTCAAGGGGAATCAAGAGGAGTTAGTCCAGAGCCCTTCACGGGGAATTCGGCTACACTTGTTGATTGTACTAAGTGTGTTGCAAAATTTGCATTAGCTTCCGCATTTAGCGCAGTTAGTTTGCATTTAGTTTTAGATTAGCACTAACACCTATTCACCCCCCCTCTAGGTGTTCCCTTTCAATTGGTATCAGAGCTAGTGCTCCTGATACTTAGGCTTAACATCCTAGGAGTGAGATCCAATTGCTTGCTAATCTATTGTTTGCATTTGCTTGTTTGCACACTCATATAGTTTGCCATGGACTTCATGACCCCACCTAGCTTTGACCCTTCCAACATTGATGTTTGGAAGTATAGAATGTCCATGTACCTAAAGACCCTAGGTTTGCATGTCTTTCTTGCGGCTACCAAGAAATGCTATCTTGGAGATCGCAATCATATAGGGGCCAATGCACAAGCCCTTGAGGCCATTAGAAGCACATTATCTAAAGATTATCTTTTACGTGTTCTAACATTGATTCCGCCTTTGCAGTGTGGAATTTATTGACAACAACCACCACCTCCAAGCTTCAAGAACAAATTCAACCGGAGGAATCTAGTGGAGAATCTGATTCTCAATGCTTCATGGTCCAAGGGAATGACTCCCTTGAGGTACACTCGAAAACTCCATTAGATAGTGATGATGATGCTAGTTCTTCAAATGATCATATTGATGCCCATGCTTTGAATGAAACTTTCTATTGTTTGTGAAAAACTAATAGAAAAATATAATTTGTTGAAAAAGAAGAGTCTAGGCATTAATAATGAAAATAAAAATTTGATTGCTAGACTTGATGTTGTTTTGCAAGAGAAAGAGGAGATTGCTAATGAGAGGGATTCATTAAAATCTCAACTTGATCTTGCACTTAAAGAAAATGATTTTTTAAAATCTAAAAATGATTGCCATGCTATTTTGAAGAAAAATGAAAATTTATCTTCTAAAGTTGATTTTGTTGTAAAAGAAAATATTCTTTGAAAATAAAAATTGATTCTATTTCAAAGGATTTAGAAATTTGTTTAAAGAAAAATGAAGTTTTGCAAAATAAAATTGATGCACATGTTTGCCATGCTAGTGTAGCTTCTTCATCTAGTCTACCAAATTCATGTACCTCTTCTTCTAAGATTAATGATGATATTTGTATGTTAAAGAAGAGAGTAGATTGTTTGGGCTCCACTATGAGCCAATGTGCCATGAACCATACACGGTTGGAAACCTTGGTTCGAAAGAAACAAGTTCCATCTTTTATGCATGCACACACTCCACGGCATACACATGCTCCACACGGACACCATCAACACATGTATGCTCATGTGTACACATGTACACATTGTGGCCGAAAAGGCCATCTTGCTAAATTTTGTTATGATAGATTAAATGTTTCAAATTTAGCAAAGAAATTTGTTTGGGTTAAGGAAGGTACTAACCCCCATGGACCCAATAAGATATGGGTACCAAAGACCACCCCTCCTATTATTTTTGATGTAGGTGTGGCTCTCACATGACGTGAGAGTGATGACACCTTGGAGTGGATGCGTTCCGGACTTAAAGGAAATCAATTGGATGCATCACTTTCAAGGGAAGAGTTGGTGGAGATGACTGATTGAAGCTAAACCTGCACAAAAAATACGAGATTATAGAACTTAAGAAAGGAATGTGCAAGTGCTCAATTCTTCCGCTATAGCAAGTGGCTATGCGGGTCGTGATCCACAAGGAGGGTTTGCGATGGAAGCGTTACAGTTCTTTATATTGAAATCTTTATAACAACAAACGAAAGTTCTTCTCTGTTTTTAAAGTTATGAAAGTGAAAAAGAAAGTTTATTAAAGTTAGGAAGAAAGTGGTAGAATAGAAAGTGGAGAAAAATCAGAAAATGATAAAAAACGGCTATGTACAAATGGAGTGAGTGGAGAAGGAGTTGGAAGAGGTATTGTTGGTATAATTTACAGAAATGAAAAAGAAAATAAAACAAATATTTACCTTCTTTTAACCAAAAGCTTACCTTGAGTTCTTAGCTTCGATGTTACCTTGAATTGGAGGCAATTAGCGCATAGCCCATAAGAGTCGAGTGTGGTCTCTTCCACATTACATCATCAAGATACGCAAGCATGAAATGATACGGAGAGACTCACAATTCCATCGTCATGAGCTATCGGTGGCACTCGCAAAGGCAAGGCTCTTTCGATGCTTTTAGACTCACTTGGAAGGCAGTAGTTGTACCAAAAAGAAAGGTAAAATAGAAAAGAAGAAGAGAACTAAAAGAACATACAAGGAAATAGCATTGATTTGATTTCATAACAATGAAGAAAAGAAATAAAACCTTACACCAGTGTCACTCCAGCTCTAGCTTCATTCTTGTTCTTCGATGAAAGTCTGATCTCCTCTTATTTACATAAATGAAAATTACAATTATATGAAAAAGAAAAACAAAAACCTAAACTAAGAAATGGAAAAACTAGTCTAAAACCCTAATCTGCATGGTCCTCCCTTTTGCCTTTGAGTGCAGGTATTTATAGGAGAAATGGAGGGGGTAGAGGTGGATATTCAGTTCTGATCTGCTGTTTGTTGGCTTGTTGATTGCTGAATATCACTTAACAACTAATAGAATTAGAAATAATGATCAACATAAGAGTTATAGCTCTGTTAGTCTGCTTTCTGGATCATCTTGAATCATCAGAATTGAGATTCTTTAGAAAAAGTTATGATTCAAATACTAAAATGTATCCAGTCAGAATCTGAATCAACTTGCTTGATCTTTACTTCAACCGGTCGATTCTGAGAGGATTCTTCTCAACCAGTTTTCAACCTCTTGATTTTCCCTGATTTACTGAGTGTGAATTAACTCTGATTTAATTCAGAATTTTTGTGGGCTTTGGGCTCATTTTTCTTCATCTCCTTAAAGAATGGGCCTGCAAATAAATTAAGCAATTAATTAGGACAATGTAGGCTTTTATTCTAAAATAAGTATGGAAATATGATATTAAATATGCAACATTAGAGACCAATCACAGCCCCATACCTATCTTTTGCTCGTCCTCGAGCAAAACAACTAAACTATACTAAGGATTATTAGACCACTTTCGCAGGTCACGCGATTGCACTTAGCATGTGCAACAAGCCGTTAAACCTCTAGGTTTCCCCTAGAGGACGAGTTTTGTCTCGTGAGGGTTTTCAGCGGATTGCACCCACAAAATCCATAAAGAAAGGGAAATAAAGAGTTAGTATTTTCGAAAAGCATTTTGAAAGAGAAAAAATATTTGACATATAATTATAAGATCTAAGCAATCTATAAGTTATAGGAAAACTAAAATTTTCATTCTAAACTTAGTCTCTATTCAAAATTTGTTATCAAGTATAGTAAGGGGTCAAATTGTACTTCTCATTTAGTCTATTACTTTACCCTAAGTTATATGCACTTGTGACTGTTAAAATTTTGACTAAGGGTTCATTAACTCCAACTCTTATGCCTCATTTATTTTATATATATATTTTTGGTGGTATTATTCCTTAGTTTAGGCTTTCTAATCTGCCCATGTAACGAGCCTTTAATCGATGGCTCCCAAACCAGACGGTCTTAGGGCACCGGGTGAGAAACACCCCTCGGACTTAAGGACTCGAGCAAACAAGGCCACAAAACTAAGGATTTTATTATATGAACCTCTTTTAGGCGTGAATACTTATGCTTTATTAGGCACAAAATACCCAGCTTAATCAAAGGATTTAATCATCTTTCGCATAAATACTAAGGGCTTAGGCCAAAGCACCTAGCTAATCAATAATTAGACTTATTCATATTTTTTTTTCAAACTTATCTAATTATCTTTCGCATAAATACTAAGGCTTGCTTAGGCAAAGCACCTAGCTAATCAATAATCAGACTTATTCATTTTTTTTTTAAAAATATATATTTTTTATAAGGCATAAGAATCTTTGTTTTTTTGAACCCTAAGTGTGTAAGTGTATGAAGTGCGCATATTTCATCGAGGTAAAGATCAAGACTAAATTACTTTGACAAATTATCTTCCTAACTCTATAAATCAAACAAATAATCTTATTTTGACCAAGTATAAGAAATCCTAATTTGGATTTTCCTATTCTTTAAAATTAACTTAATTTCTTACAAAAATAAGTCAAAATATTGTTTCTATTTTTCAAAAAGTTTTTAAAAGTAAAGAAAAAATGTCAATTTTTTTTTTTTTTAAAGAAAAAGAAAAGTTATGTTAGACCCTCCCCCACACCTATCTCATGCATTGTCCTCAATGTATGAATTTATGCATAGATGCATGAAAAAGAAGAAAGGGAAGGAAAAGGTTACCTTATGGTGGTGGTTCCGGTGGTGGTCTGATTGGTCCACGAAACGCGGCCCAATCAACTTTTCTTGGGTCTCGGAGGAACCCACCAGCACTATCTTTAATATAACCCATTAAAAAGATAAATCCATGAAGGATCTTTATTAAATATTTTACCCCATCTAATTTCCATATTTCATAACGAATTTCGGAGTCAAATTTGTCAACCACCTCGTCCCAGAATGGAGTATGAAATGATAGAATGGTTGACTTGGACTCAGGAAGGACAGGAACTAATACCGACTCGGGAAGGTGACTTAAGTCAAGTAAAGGTTCAGGAGTCGAATTTGGTTCAAGAAGCGGGTCCAAGTTAAGAAGTTGAAACTCTAGTCCACATGTATTGTCTAACAATAGAATGTGACTTAATGTGGGTGATTCCAGTTCAGGAATGATAGGTGGAGGAATCAAAACTGACTCTAAAATATTACTCAAGTTCGGTAACACAACAGGAGTCAATATTGATTCAGAAAGTTGAACTGGAACACAGATTTGGGAATCTAGGTCACATATCTCATTGAGTTCAATATCGTAAAAATGAGAACTTGCCAATTTGTCAATAGGATCTTCAAAGTGTATAATTTGTCAAGTTTAATATGATCCTCAAAGATGGGTGATTCAATTTCATTATGGATTGTTACAGGATCCAATGTTGACTCGGGGAAAAGATTGAAATCAGGTGAAGTACCGGAGTCATTATTGAATCAGGAAATAAAATTGAATCACTAAGTTGGGGTTCAAGATCATACTCATTCTCAAGTTCTATTTCAGGAAAAGGAAAACTTGCTAAACTGTCAATATCTTTTTCAAAATTTGGAGTTTGGGCAAGTTCAAGTGGTTGTTCTGAAATGGAATCTTGATTTCCAAAACTACATGACTCTTCGGCTCTAACAGAATGGTAAGTGACATCAGGACGGTGGGAACGTAGAGATTCGACCATCATGTCTATGTCACGATTTCTAGCATTTTGAGCATGAGTCATGGCTTCTAGCATCTTTTCATATTGATGGGTTCATTGTCTTGTTGAAAAGATGAAGAGTTGTTTTGGAAGTGGTATTGAAATTGTGAGTCCATCAGATTTTGTGATTGTTGTTTGGACTCACGCATACTCCGTTCCAAAATTGATGGTTTTCTATTTTGGACTGGTGGAACTAAGTATGACTCTTGAAAATATTGTGGACTAGGTGGAGAAGGAGGACAAGGTGGTTGGAAATTATGCTCGGGGGAGGTGAATCCCCACTGACTCGGTGAAGAGTTGAAATCATTATGGAAATTATAGTTATTAGATGGGGGGTATGGGTCATATTGATTCGGATAAGACCAATCCGGCACACTAGGTTGGTCAAAGTTATGATATGCCGGGTTGGTAATATCCGAAAATGAAGTCGGTGTGTAATATGGATTATTATTGTAGTTGAAAAAATTATTATTATAGTCCATATCACACAATAAAATACAAACAAACAAAAAACAAACAAATAACAAACAAAAAAAAAGAAAAAATTCTAGCCTAAGTTAGGGTAGACTTAGGACCTAGACGACTCCTAACTGGTTAGACTATCCACGGGAGGTCTAATGTAGACTTTAACCACAAGCTAATCAGCCAGGTCAGGGCAAGGTTGGTGGGAGGTTTTCCGTCAAAGACGTTCCTTAATTAAATAACACCAACCTTCGGGCTTTCGGCCCTCAATCCCTTTCCTAGACACTGATTTTGCAGGAGTCAGATTCCAACATTTTTCCCCTTAGGATAATCTCCTAATTGAGTCCGAGATGTCCCTAGGGCCAACGTCTACTCAATTTTAGTTAGGCTTGGGTTAGTGAGTGCTTGGAATCTGATTTTTGGGCTAAGAAGGGGGATTAAATCCCCACCTTATCTTGTTATGGGTTAGTGCCCTTAAAATAATTTTGTGCAAGTGTACAAGATATATAAGATTCACTCAAAGCGATATAAATCAACCAAGAAGTGAGTCCTATGCTAAATGTAATGCATACGTACCTTGCTCCAGCACTCTTCAACAGTAAAAAATAAAGGAATTAAAAAGACACGTGCCTAAAATGCAAATGTCTAATCAATTTTTTATCTTTTCAACAAATATTTTACTGTTGATTATTAGCAGGCTTATGTTATGGCATATAAGAAAAATTAAAGTTGCAGCAAACTAGAATTTTTGCAAACTAAGCAGCCCTGCAAAAATCTGTTAGTAGTCAACTCTTCATTGCCGCGGACCGCGGCTATTGCCGTGGAAACGCGGCAATTTAGAGGGCCCTTGGTCTCTGCTTTCTAGAGCAGAGGCCCAAGGCCACTTGTATGTCACTGCAATATTAATTTTCTGCTTTGATTTCCCTGTAACCTGCAACAGAGAAGAAAATTCGTTTAGTTCTAAAAAATTTTCAAAAAAATTCAGATTTCAATAAAAAACATGTTACCCTCCCCGGCAACGGCGCCAAAATTTGATTGAAGCTAAACCTTCACAAAAAATACGAGATTATAGAACTTAAGAAAGGAATGTGCAAGTGCTCAATTCTTCCGCTATAGCAAGTGGCTATGCGGGTCGTGATCCACAAGGAGGGTTTGCGATGGAAGCGTTACAGTTCTTTATATTGAAATCTTTATAACAACAAACGAAAGTTCTTCTCTATTTTTAAAGTTATGAAAGTGAAAAAGAAAGTTATATTAAAGTTAAGAAGAAAGTGGTAGAATAGAAAGTGGAGAAAAATCAGAAAATGATAAAAAAACGGCTATGTACAAATGGAGTGAGTGGAGAAGGAGTTGGAAGAGGTATTGTTGGTATAATTTACAGAAATGAAAAAGAAAATAAAACAAATATTTACCTTCTTTTAACCAAAAGCTTACCTTGAGTTCTTAGCTTCGATGTTACCTTGAATTGGAGGCAATTAGCGCATAGCCCATAAGAGTCGAGTGTTGGTCTCTTCCACATTACATCATCAAGATACGCAAGCATGAAATGATACGGAGAGACTCACAATTCCATCGTCATGAACTATCGGTGGCACTCGCAAAGGCAAGGCTCTTTCGATGCTTTTAGACTCACTTGGAAGGCAGTTGTACCAAAAAGAAAGGTAAAATAGAAAAGAAGAAGAGAACTAAAAAGAACATACAAGGAAATAGCATTGATTTGATTTCATAACAATCGAAGAAAAGAAATAAAACCTTACACCAGTGTCACTCCAGCTCTAGCTTCATTCTTGTTCTTCGATGAAAGTCTGATCTCCTCTTATTTACATAAATGAAAATTACAATTACATGAAAAAGAAAAACAAAAACCTAAACTAAGAAATGAAAAAACTAGTCTAAAACCCTAATCTGCATGGTCCTCCCTTTTGCCTTTGAGTGCAGGTATTTATAGGAGAAAATGGGGGTAGAGGTGGATATTCAGTTCTGATCTGCTGTTTGTTGGCTTGTTGATTGCTGAATATCACTTAACAACTGACAGAATTAGAAATAATGATCAACATAAGAGTTATAGCTCTGTCAGTCTGCTTTCTGGATCATCTTGAATCATCAGAATTGAGATTCTTTAGCAAAAGTTATGATTCGAATACTAAAATGTATCCAGTCAGAATCTGAATCAAACTTGCTTGATCTTTGCTTCAACCGGTCGATTCTGAGAGGATTCTTCTCAACCAGTTTTCAACCTCTTGATTTTTCCCTGATTTACTGCGTGTGAATTAACTCTGATTTAATTCAGAATTTTTGTGGGCTTTGGGCTCATTTTTCTTCATCTCCTTAAAGAATGGGCCTGCAAATAAATTAAGCAATTAATTAGGACAATGCAGGCTTTTATTCTAAAATAAGTATGGAAATATGATATTAAATATGCAACATTAGAGACCAATCAATGACCACCATGTTTTGGAGATAAGGAGAGTTGCCTTCTAGGTTTTAGTAACAATTCTTAACTCCTTATTATTGTTTACATGCTTTCATATTGATGTTTTATAGCATGTTTTCATTGTCTATGGATTAGTGTGTAAATACCATGATTATTAGATCCTTGACATACATGTATAGTATTTGAGACACACATGCTTGCATGAACCCATACTTAGTGTTCTCACTTTTGTTTAAGCTATAATGTACATCATGAATCTAATGCATGCGAATTTACATAGTAATCATGTCTTAGTTTTATCATGATGATTTTTATCTTATTTTTGATGCTTCATGTTAAGATTACTTGTTTAGATATTAGTTTTCATTAAGACTAGTTATATACTTGTTCATAAAATGGGCGACAAATAATTTATATACAGTTGGGCTAGATTGCTTATTTGAACCCATTAGATGTGCTAGTATAATCTAGTTTTGATGATTCATGCATTTTAAAGTTGTATTTCTATTTTTGAATTTGTTTTATGAGTTTTCACTTCATGTATATGTTTGTATTGCCAAACTTTAAGATATACATGTATACCCCTTGAGTCATTTGCCTTTCATGCAAATCTATATATGGACTCAATTGTGTTTAGAAATATGTATGTATACTTATTGTGTTGACAATTCATACATATACCTTGAAATGAAATGTGTTTTGGTGAAGATTTAGCTTTTCTTGATTTTGTATTTAATTGTTTAACTTCATGTATATGTCTATCTTGTCCAAACTATTAGATATACATGTTTATCCTTTTGAGCCACGTGCCTTAATGCATATATCTTGTGGACTCTTTATGCTTTGGATATGTATGTATACTTTAGTTTGTATTAGACATACATATGCCATGAAGGTTAAATAAGTTTTGATGTTTTCATGTTTTCATGTTTAAGGAATAATTGAGCTTAATTGAATATTTTTATGATTATGATATTCACACTTTATTTGTACACTCACATTTATTGCTTGCTCATGTTTTGTATTCATGAGTCATATTTATGCCTAATTGAATTAGAGTGTTGATTATCATGTGGATTTCATGTTTTATGAAAATTATTTTTAGTTTATTCTGTGCTTGAAGGATTTCGCACTAGTTAACAAGTTTTTTCATTTTGACTAGTTCGTATTCTTCAATTTGGTAGTGATTTTCAAACAAAACTACATTTTTAAATCTATTTTTGAAAACCCCTACCATCAATGGGAGGTTGGATGGGAGATCATGCACAAGTATGCTTTACTATGAAAATCATTTTAAACTTGATCATGATTGGGAGGATTAGATTACATGAGTTATACCATGCTTTTATTGTTATGTCAATTGGTATCATTGAACTCTTTCAATTGGTATCATTTTGATCTTTGTATATACTCATATGTTTATTGTGTATGTATACTTGTATATTTTCAATTGGTATCATCTATTAGTGATTGGTACTCATTCTATTTCATACACATATACTTGTTTATTTGTACTTAAGATATAATTTTTTCACAAAATCTTGTTTATGCTAGTGCTTGAGCTTCAATTTTGTTTTAATTGATTACTTTTAAATTGGTATCAAGCCCATGCATCTTTTTAGTTGGTATTTCATAAAGGGGGAGAAAATTTAATTTTGTCTTTCAATTGGTGATTCTTCAATTGGTATTTGTTTCCCACTCCCTTACTTTATGATTGAAAATTTCATATTGGTATCATATGTTTAATATGAAAATTATTTACAATTGGTATCAAAATTTTGTTTAGACATTCAAAATTTATTATGTTTAATTTCAATTAATATCAAGATGTTTCATGTGTTTTTGCTTAAAATTGGTATCTAAAAATTTTATTTTTAAGAAAAATACAAAAGTTTTGATTTATATTGACTATATGCATATAGATTCATGATGAGTGTATCTTGTATTGAAGAGCTTAACATCTCTTCTTTATGTGGTACACGTGTGTAGGGGGAGCTTCACATCTCCTCTTATGCATTACATAGTGTATGTTATGTGAATTAGGGCTTAACATCCCTCTTTCATGTAATGCATATGTGTAGGGAAGCTAACTTAGCGTCTTCCTCTTCATGAATGTATATAGCATATAACAACTATTGATCTTTATTTATTGTTATCAAGATGCTTCATTGACATATTTATCTATTGATATCATGTTGTTTATAGTCACCCCTTATTGACCTTTATTTTTGTTTTAGACAAAAAGGGGAGAACATTGTTTTATTGTTTTGATTGACTTAAAAGGGGAGAAAGATTTTTACCCCTCATTTTATTGTTTGAATTGTTTAACCCCTTCTTGATCTTTTTGTTTGACAAAAAGGGGGAGAAAAATTTGTTTGATTCAATTTTACTTTGTTTACCCCTTTGTTGATGATTGACAAAAAGGGGGAGAATTATTTGAGAAGTTTAACATGCATAAGACACATAAACATATTATAAAAACACAAATTACTCTATGCATGATTGGTACATGTTTTTATATGCATACTTATGTTTTTGCATATATTAAGTTTTATTGGTATCTAGAGCATCTAGTGTTTTGTTAATGTTTTATTAATTTAATTGGTAACTAGAGCTTCTAGAATATGTTTTATGCATGTTGATGCATACATGTTTATGTACATTCATTGCATATCATTTATTATTTATGTCTATGCATGAGTTAAGGGGGAGCTTCTTTAAAGCTTAACTTTAATCCATGCATATATAACTCCATGAGTTTTGTCATCATCAAAAGGGGGAGATTGTTGGCCCAAAGGCCTTCCACTCTAGTTTTGATGATGATTAACTCATGTAGTTATGTTTACTAATAATCTTGTGTTGTTTAAGTTTTAGATCATTAACCAAGATATTAGTTGGTGATTAGCTTCAACAAGGTGTTTAGAAGCTTTTCATGATGATTCCAGGGCCAAAGCGTCAAGATCACACATTGCCTAGCCCATGGAAGGAGTTTTGGAGCAAGTCTACTTGAAGATGAAGATCATCAAGAAGACTTAGTTATCCTAGTTTAGTTAGTGTGTTTAGATCCAATTTGTAAAGCTTAGTATAGTTGATATGCTCAAGTGCACAACACACACGTTTTCATGTTTTGGATTTGGTTTTCATGAATAGTAGATCAAAACAAGTTTACTTTATTTCTATGTATATTAGATGCATTCTAAATATACATACATGATTTAACTTGCTAAAACAAACTTATTTTGATATCCCTATTCATGTGTTGAAAAATCAAGTTTGATAAAAATACAAGTTTTATTTCTGATAAAATTTGCAAGACTCGAAAATGAATTGATATGATTAATATATGTCTTGAAATTTTTATCACAAGTTTGTGTTTCCATATAAAATGATAAAATTATTTTTGGTGATTTTTAGAAGTGTTAAAAGATTTTTAGAAAATATTTTAACATATTTTTCTGACCCAGATTGTTGTTCCAGGCTTCAACCAAGTCGACTTGGTCCTCTGACTAGTCGACTAGGGGAGGAGTCGGTCGACCGGGCCGGTCGACCGACGTGCACAAATCTGTGCACGTTTGGAGGCACTGGAACGGTCGACCGCTCCGGTCGACCGCTCCGGTCGACCGGGGCACTTACAGTGCTCTCTGTTTGTTTCGGTCGACCGGGCCGGTCGACCGCAGTTGCTGAACGGTCATATTTCCGACCGTTGGCGGTCGACCGGGCCAGTCGACCGTTGCCTGTCAGAGCTGCCAGCTCAGCTCTAACGGCTAGTTTTCTGATGGGCCTATATAAACCCCATCTCTTTGGGTTTTTGGCCAAGTTTTTTAGAGCAAATTTTCCTGACTTCTTGAGTGTTTTAAAAGAGTTTTCAAAAGAGTTTTAAGTGCCAAAAGATCAATCTTAATTGTTTTTAAGTGTTTTGTTATTTTCAAAGAAAACAAGTTTTTGGGAATTGATTTCTTGTTCTTTATCTCCATATCATTTTGGTATTTTCCTAAGAGATTTTCTTTGATCAAAACACTTGTGTTTTCCACACTTGAGCTATATCTTCTATCCTATTCTATTAGGATCTTGTATTTGTGGAAAAAGGAAAGAGGTTTGTGGTTGAAAGAGACCACCTTTTGTAAACCCTTGATTTCTTGGTTACTCCCTCTATTGTGAGGTGGAGATTGGTGTTTACTCCCTCTTGGTGAGGTGGAGTTGGTTGTTGGTTTGTATCCCTCAAGTGTGAGGTGGATTGGTTGTTATATTGGCTAAGGGCTTACCCCTCTTGTGTGAGGAGGTGTTTGTTTGAGAGAGGAGTTAGGTACTCCATAGTTGTACAAATCCTTCTCGGTGAAGGTTCCCTCGGTGGGAGTCCTCGGTGGACGGTATAGTGGATTGGAAATCCTACACGGTGGTGTAGGGGGGGATGTAGAGCAAGGGTGCTCGAACCTCGAAACATATCATTGTGTTTGCGTTTGATCCACTTCTCTAAACTCTCTCTCTTTACATTTGTGCAAAGCATCATACTTCATTCATATTCTATTTGCTTGTGTTGTGCCTTGCATAATTCACATTGCTATATCTTGTATATGCTTGGTTTTTGTGTGTGCCTCACTTGTACCTAATCAACAAGAGCTTCACATAGCACCTCAACCCATTCAAGGGGAATCAAGAGGAGTTAGTCCAGAGCCCTTCACGGGGAATTCGGCTACACTTGTTGATTGTACTAAGTGTGTTGCAAAATTTGCATTAGCTTCTGCATTTAGCGCACTTAGTTTTGCATTTAGTTTTAGATTAGAACTAACACCTATTCACCCCCCCTCTAGGTGTTCCCTTTCAGAAGATAGGAACTGAATCACAAAGTTGGGATCAGGTTCACATTCATAATCAAATTCAATCTCATTAAAATAAAAACTTGCCAATGCGTTAATGGGTTGATATTTTGGTGAAGTTCAAGATTTTGTGGTGAAATTGAATCTTGGTCAAAGTCTTCAAGATACCATGATTCTTGATTTTCATCAATATGGTTAGAAGTGTCAGGAATAGTCAAAGATTGGGTAGGAAGAGTTTTCTTATTCCTACGCATGTTTTCAATCTACTAAGTCTTTCTTCTATCATATCGAGTGGATCACTTTAGAATTGAATCATGGATTCCATACTCTTTACTAAGTCGGTATGTTATTCTTGAAAAATAGAGTTAGAATCTGTGATTTGAAAATTTTGACAGGATTTTGAGTCTTCTAAAATTTGATTTCATCGCTCAAACTTCTATAAGGCTTTCATTCTTTTTTCCAGTCAATTGATTCTTCTAATGGTTGTTCAGGAGAAGAATATATGAAGCTGGATGGTGGTAAGGTGGTTGACATTATGACTCGGGGAGTTGTATCCCTATTGGCTCTGTGAAGAGTAGTGATGATTATTTCAGTCTCGTTCATAGTATTGGGACTGGGGCATGTATTGATTCGGATAAGACTAATTTGGCACACTAGGTTGGTTAAAGTTATGATATGCCAGGTTGGTAATATCCGAAAAAGAGGTTGGGGTGTAACATGGATTACCATTAAAATTAGAAAATTGTTGTTATAAGCTATATCAAAATAAATAAACAAAAAGAAAAAAGCTAACCTAAGTTGGTAAACCTTAGATCTAGACGACTCCTAACTGGTTAGACTTTCCACAAGGGGTATATTACCGAATCTGACCACAAGTTAATAGGCCAGGTAGGAGAAAAATTGTTGGGAGGTATCCATGCTTAAAAGCAACGGGCCTAATTAAGCCAAATCACCAGCCTTCGGGGTTTTGCATCTCAATCCCCAACCTTAGACACCGATTTGATAAGAGTCAAATTCTAATCAACTTTCCCCTTAGGTCAGTTTCCAATATGAGTCTGAGATGTCCTTAGGGCCATGTCTATTCAATTTTTGTTAGGCTTGAGTTAGTGAGTGAGGAGATTGTTTGTAGGCTAAGGGAGGGTAATGACTTCCCCACCTTATCTTGTTTATAAGACAAACTATTAAATCAATTAGTGCAATGTGTACATAAAAGTAACACTTGAGCAATGTAAACAATTCAAAAGTATTCCTATACTACATGCTATACACACGTATCTTTGCTCCTGCACTCACAGTAATGTAAATATAAACGAATTAGACACGTGCCTAAATGCAAAGTCTAAACAATTTTTAGCATTTAACAAACATCATTTTACTGTTGAGGTTAGAAAGTATGTACAGTGAGAGCTGCAGAAATTTAGCTTTGCAATTCACCAACCTGTAGAAATATAGGTTAGTAGTTCACTCAAATTTCCACTGGAATATAGCAAATCTGAGGGCTTCTGGGCTCTGTTTTCTTGAGTAGAGTCCAGGGCCAGATATATGTCTAATGCAGCAAAAATTTTCTTGATATCTATCACTGCACACAAAGAACAAAGAAGAAAGTTAACCAAAAAATGTAAATTTAAAAAGAGAATTGCTTACTGTCCCTCTCCGGCAACAGCGCCAAAATTTGATTGACTTGGAACCTGCACACAAAAAATACAAAATACAGAATTTCATAACTTTATAATAGACAGTGCAAGTATTCAATACTACGCCATAGCAAGTGGCTATACGGGTCGTGATCCACAAGGATGAACTAGCGATGGAAGCTTTTTAGTAAGTTCTCTTAGTTCACTTGAAATGGTTAAAGTTCTTTTAGTTCTTGAAAAAAATGAAAAAGAAGAGTTATAGTTAAGTTAAGAAGAAAGTGGTAGATTGAGAAGGTGAAGAAAAATAAAAAATGATTTGGTATAAAGAAGGTGAAAAATAATGAATAGAGTTGAGATTTGGTGATGGAGGTGATCTAAACTAAAAATTAAAAGAAAGTTAAACCTTAAAAAAATACTTACTTACCTCTTTGGTGCCTGCTTACCTTTGACCCATATCGAAGATGTACTTTTGTTTGAAGGCAAGCGAAGTATGACAAATAGGATCTTCCCCATTCCCGATTTACACTATGAAATAAGGGCAAGCTATACTAGCATAAGAATGGTTATCCATCACCATAAGCCATCAATGACACTTGCAAGGACAAAGCAACTTTGAGGCTATCAGAGTCATTTGATTCACAAACATAGAAAAGGGAAGCAATAAAAATAAGAGTAAAGAAGAAAAGAAACTTTAATTTGATTCAAATAATAATGAAAGAAAAGACTTACTTATACCAATATCACCCTCAGTATAAGCTTTGCTCTCATTCCTCCATGAAGCTCTCCTCTTCTCTCAGTTACATAAATAAAACAAAAATTACATAAAAGAAAATAAAAAAACCTAAGTTACAAACTACAGAATAGCCTAACTTCTATTCTCTGCTTTATCGTTCCTCTGCCTCTGATGTGTGAGGTATTTATAGGATAGAATGGATGAGAAAATGAGTCTAAAAATAGGGGGAGCTGGCTATTTCTGAATTTGAATCCTCTCCTTATCTTCAAACTTGATTTGATGTGAATATTCAATTCTGATCTGTAACTTGTTGGCGTATTGATTGCTGAATATAACTTATCAAATGATAGAATTAAAAATCATGATCGATATAAGAGTTGTAGCCTTTTAAATCTTCTTTCTGAAACATCTTGAATCATCAGATTTGAGTTTCAATAGAGAAAGTTATGATTCAAATAGTAAAATATATCCAGTCTAAATCCGAGTCTAAATTGCTTCATCTCATCCATTGATATTCTCTCTATCCATTTATCTCTTTAGATTTTAAATTTTAGCTTTAGATTTTAAAATTACACCTAGAGGGGGGGTTAATAGGTGTAAGGCTAATCAATTCAATATTCAATGCAAATAAAACTTAGATGATGCAAACGATCACTCAAAGTAAGATTAGAAGCCATATATCCCGTGAAGGGTTCTGAACTTCTCCCTCTTGATTCCTCTAGATAAGAGTTTGAGGTGCTCAATGCAATCTAGATATAAGAGTATAGATCGACAATGAATGAATGAATATAAAGGAGATAAGATAGACAAGTAAATCAATCACAAACAAAGAGATTTGTTTCGAGGTTCGAGCCACCGCTCTACGTCCCCGCCTTCACCACCGTGAAGGATTTCCAATCCACTAGAACTTTCCACCAAAGGAATTATAACCACAACGGAGTATACTACTCCCCAATACACTCCTCTAGTCCAGAGGTAGCATAACAATAATGGAGCAATAATCTGAGTGATCAAAAGACCACAAACTCTCTCTTGAATACTCTTCTTTACAAAACCCTAGAGAATAATATAAGATTGAAGCTCAAGGATTTGTAAGTGATATAAAAATAGAAGAGAGATTTAAAAACCAAAAACTTTCAGAAAACTTTGAAAATAATAGCCCAAAACTTAAACAAAAGCTTTTTCTCAAGAAAACTCAACACTTTTGATCTTTGAATTTGTTATTATGAAAACCTCTACCCTAATAACCCCTTTATATCGGATTTAGGAAGAGTAAACATAGAAAATTTTTTCCTAAATAAAAGAGGAAGAAATTGACCCTCTAACACAGCTAACCACATTTTTCTAAAATTTAAAAACGTTTTAAAAACATGTTAAAAAATAGCCTCCAGAAAATTAGCCATTACTGCATGTTGGTCAACTTTGAGAACAGTATTCGGGCTGAAACACGTTAGAATTCAGAAACAGGTATATAAGAATTATTTGTAGATATTTAAGTCTACATTCTATTGCAACTTAAAAAACTTAATATAATTTTGGAGGAGAAAGTTATCAATAAAATACTGACAGGTGTCAAATCAGAAACTGTAAACTATTTTTTGAACAAGAGCAGAGTTCAACCAATATTTGACATCTTTAACATTTGAATCTGAAAATGATTATTGAATAAGAAATTTAGATCTAAAAGTTAGCTTTGAAATTCAATTTAAATCATGTTATTTTACTACAAAAATGAAAAATAAGATAAGAAATGTAAAAGGGTGTCAAACAGATCAGCAGAACTAAAACTGGTTCAAATCCAAAATCCGATATATGTATACTTAAAATCCAAAACCGGTTAAATCGAAAACCAAACATATTGAACTTGTGTGTGTGTGTGTGTGTGTGTGTGTGTGAACTTGAGCTTCAAAAATATATTCTACCCTTTAACAAACTAAACTAAATACAAACCGAAGTCTTCTTGTGGAACTCTATCTTCAAGTTGACTCGATCCAACGAGCTAGACTCCAACCGAATGCTAGATGTGATCTTGATGTGCAAACTCTTCAATCAACACGTGTAAGCTCCAAAACACCTTTGTTGAAGCTACACGCCTACTAAGATCTTGATAGATAATTGAAACTAAAAGTATAGATCATTAGTAAACTATAACTACTGAGTTAATCATCATCAAAACTAGAGTGATGGACTTTTAGGTCAACAATCTCCCCTTTTTTGATGATGACAAAACTCATGGAGTTATATATGCATGGATTAAAGTTAAGCTTCATAGAAGCTCCCCCTTAACTCATGCATGGCATAAACAATAAGGATATTCAATGAAATGCATAAGGGAAACACAAATGTATATGCATAAATATGGATATAAACATGCATATATAAACTCAAAATTCTCTCCCCATTTTTGTCAATTCATCAACAAAGGGGTATAGGAAAAACAATCAATTGTCATATAAAAAATATTCGAGAAGACCTAAAACCAAAACATTTGAATCTTTTCTTTAGTCAACAAAACAATGTTTAATTCCAATTTAAAATTTTTGATAAACATAATGATACCAATTGAAAAAATTTTATACCAATTGAAAATTTTTGATAAACATATTGATACCAATAAAAAAATATTGATACCAATTGAAGGTAAAAACTAAATTTTTTTTAAATAAACACTAAAATTATTTTGTAATAAGGATACCAAATCGAGAATAATACCAATTTTTAAGATCATTGATCCCAATATTGAAAATGTAAAAATGTTAGCATATACTAAAACAAAATACTTTTCATCTAAAGAGTGGGAGTAAGATACAATTTGAAAGTGAAGACTAATACCAATTGAAAACTCAACCAATACCAATTTTACACAAAATCGATATAAAAACAAGAATTTTCTCCCCTTTATGAAATACTAATGAAAACAAAGCATAGACTTGAATAAGATACCAATTAAAAGTCTAATTGACATTATAAACTAAATCAAGCTTAGCAATAAAAAAATTGCGCCTTTTATAAAAAATTGTAAAACAAGCACAATCAAATCATATATATGTATGAAAATGAATATATCAATTGAAATATGAGGCATACATATACCAATTGAAATTTGAAGCATACATATGTAGTATACATATATTAGAAACACATATGAGTATACAAGAAGTAAAATACATGAAGATCATGTGTATAACTCATACTAAAAAAATTTGATACCAATTGAAATATATTGGCACAATCAAAGCATATATATATATATATATATATATATATATATATATATATAATATATATATATATATATATATATATATATATATATATATATGAAAAATGGAAATACCAATTGAAATTGATACTACTTGAAATTTGAAGTACACATATATAGAAAACACATATGAGTATACAAAAATAGAATTTTCATAAAGATCATGTGTAAAATTCATAACTACCACCCTATTCATGCACAAGTTTAAAAGATATTCAATAAGGGTATACAAGGCATGGTCACCCATCCGACCGCCCTTTAAAGGTAGGGATTTTCAAAAATAAGATTTGAGAATATGTTATCATAGTTGAAAACCCTACCAATTGAAGAATACGAAACTAGTTTAAAAGATAATTTTGAAAACTAGTATTAAATCCTTCAAAATATGAAACCCAATCATATATCCCATGAAGACATGAAAATCACATAATAATTGACACTCAAAGTCTATAAAGCATATATATGCTCATGAAATAAAAATCATGAGTAAACACAAACATAGAGTGTAAAAGAGTCATGTGAAAAATATAGTCATGAAAATAGGCATTGAAGCTCATATGAAATTCTTTTACAAGCATGAAACACATAAAAGTTTTAATTTTCATCAAAACAAAACAAACTTCAAGACATATGTATGTTTTGTATAAACTAGAGTATGCATACATATCCAAACATAAACGAGTCCACAAAAGTATATTGCATGAAGGCAAGTGGTTCAAGGATGTACATGTATATCTATTAGTTTAGACAAAAGTAACATATACATGAAGCTAACACATTATCATGAAACCATGTGCAAAAATAGAAAATACAAGTGTAAATGAGAGAATCATCAAAACTAGGCTATACAAGTACATGTAATGGTACAAGTGAGCAATGAAATAAAAACACATAATAACTAAGTGTAGCTCACTACTTGTACAAGTATATACAAAGCTTTAATGAAAACTATATTTAAACAAGTAATCAAAATCGTGAAGTACAAAACCAAGCACATAAACCAAAATATGAAGCTAAACATGATCAATCATAATGAGCATTGAAACCAAAATATGCTAAAAATATTTATATGAAAGCATGTGAATAAAATAGGAGTTAGAGATTGTTACAAAATCAATAGGGTAATGTCTTAGTCTCCAAACCATGGTGGTCCTCTCACCAAACATCCTTAAAAGTGATGCATTCAAAAGTGTCACCATTTAGTTCGGAACGCATCCACCATCAAGGCACCATACCTCTCACGTCATGTGAGAGCCCACACCTACATCAAATATAATAGGAGCGGATTTTGGTACCTATATATTATTGGTTCCATGGGGGTTAGCACCTTTCATAATTCAAACATTATTATTTGCAAAATTTATAGAATTAAGTCTGTTATAATAAAATCTTGCAAGATGGCCTTTGCGGCCATAATGTATATATGTGTACACTCTAGCATACATATGAGAATGGGTGTGATCATGGTGTATATAAGGTGTATGCCGTGGATGATGTGCATGAATATGAGGTGCATATTTCTTGTGAAACATAGATTCTAATTTCTTGTGATCCATAGCACATTGGCTCAAAGTGGAGCCCAAACAATCTACACTCTTCTTTAATATACATAAATCATTTTCAACATTAAAAGAAGATGTGGAGCATGTAATAGAAACATTAGATGATGAAGATGTAGTAGCATGTCAAACATGAGAATCTAAATCATTTTTCAAAGATTTATTTTCATCATCACAAAACCTCATTTTTCTTCAAAACATCATCACAATAATTTTTATTCTTCAAAATCTTATTTTCATTTAAGGTAAGATCAAGTTTGAATTTCAATGAGTTCCTTTCATTTGAAATCTCATCCCTTTCTTGTATAACTATGTTTAGTGTTGAAAACAAATTCTTCTTTTCTTCTTTTAGTTTAGAACTCTTATTTTTAAAACTTTATATTTCAAAAGCAATTTTTCACAAACTATAGATAGTTCTTCATTTGAAGCATGTGCATCCATACACTCATTACAAGAAGAACTAGTACTATCATCTAGTTGAGTATCCGAATATACCTCAAGGGAGTCATTCTCTTAGACCATGAAGCAATGTTGATTGGACTCTTCTCCACTAGATTCTTGCTCCTTATTGATTGACGTTTGTAGCTCAGAAGATGTCAATATGTTCCACACTGTATAGACGGAATCACAATAAGAACCATATTTAAATATTCTTTGCTAAGAGAATGCTTTAATGCATCTAGGGCTTGTGCATTGGCGTCTATATGCTTGCTATTACCAAGATAAGATTTCTTGGTAGCGGCAAGGTAAACATACAAACCTAGAGCTTTTAAATGAAAACTCATCCTAATCTTTCATATATCAATTTTACAGAAATCAAACATGGGAGGGTAATCCATGAGTGTGTATAAACAATAAGTGTGCAAATACAAAACTTAGATTAGCTAGCTAAGATCTCACTCCTAGGTGGTTAAACCTAATATCAGGAGCGTAGGCTTTGATACCAATTGAAATTACACCTAGGGGGTGAATAGGTGTAAGGCTAATCAATTCAATATTCAATGCAAAATAAAATTTAGATGATGCAAACGATCACTCAAAACAAGATTAGAAGCTGTATACCCCGTGAAGAGTTCTGAACTTCTTCCTCGTGATTCCTCTAGATAAGAGTTTGAGATACTCAATGCAATCTTATTATAAGAGTATAGATCGACAATGAATGAATGAATATAAAGTAGATAAGATAGATAAGTAATTCAATAGCAAACAAAGAGATTTGTTTCGAGGTTCGAGCCACCGCTCTACGTCCCCGCCTTCACCACTGTGAAGGATTTCTAATCCACTAGAACTTTTCACCAAAGGAATTACAACCACAATGGAGTGCACAACTCCCTAACACACTCCTCTAGTTCAGAGGTAGTGTAACAATAATGGAGCAATAATCTGAGTGATCAAAAGACCACAAACTCTCTCTTAAAAACTCTTCTTTACAAAACCCTAGAGAATAATATATAAGATTGAAGCTCAAGGATTTGTAAATGAAATAAAAACAGAAGAGAGATTTTAAAAACTAAAAACTTTCAGAAAACTTTTAAAAATAATAGCCCAAAACTTAAACAAAAGTTCTTTCTCAAGAAAACTCAAAACTTTTGATCTTTGAATTTGTTGTTATGAAAACCTCTACTCTAATGACCCCTTTACATAGGATTTAGAAAGAGTAAACATAGAAAACTTTTACCTGAATAAAAGAGGAAGAAATTGACTCTCTAACACAGTTAACCACGTTTTTTTAAAATTTAAAAACATTTTAAAAACATGTTAAAAAACAGCCTCCAGAAAATTAGCCATTACTCCACATATTCATATCTTTTTAATAATGATCCAAGATTCATAGCTTTCTAATATATGACACAAGCTCATATGTTTCCGATGATCACATTAGGTTTAGAGATTCCAAGTAGCTACAAAGAAGTTTATGTATTTCTAATAAGCTTCAAAGTTCCAACTTTCAAAATATGTAAATCCATATATCTTTATGGACAGACAAGGTCATAACATTCCAATCAATAAAGAAGCCCATAACTTCTCATGAACACGCAAGTTTCAAATGAATAACTTTGAGAACAGTATTCAGGCTGAAAAACATCCGAATTCAGAAATAGGTATATAGGAATTATTTGTAGATAATTAAGTTTACATTCTACGGCAACTTGAATTAACTTAATATCATTTTAGAGTAGAAAGTTATCAATAAAATACTGACAGGTGTCAAATTAGAAACTATAAACTATTTTCAAAATAAGAACAGAGTTCAACCAAATATTTGTTATCTTTAACATTTGAATCCGAAAATGATTATTGAATAAGACATTTAGATCTGAAAGTTAGCTTTGAAATTCAAGTTAAATCATGTTATTTGAATATAAGAATAAAAGGTTATGACAAGAAATGTAAAAGGGTGTCAAGCAGATCAGCAGAACTAAAACTGGTTCAAATCTAAAACGCGATATATGTGTACTTGAAATCCAAAACCGGTTAAATAAAAAAAACAAACATATTGAACTTTTATACGTGTGTGTGTGTGTGTGTGTGAACTTGAGCTTCAAAAATATATTCTACCTTTTAACAAACTAGACTAAACACAAACGGAAGTCTTCTTGTAGAACTCTATCTTCAAGTTGACTCGATCCAACAAGCTAGACTCTAACCGAGTGCTAGATGTGATCTTGATGCGCAAGCTCTTTAATCAACACGTGTAAGTTCCAAAACACCTTTGTTGAAGCTACACACCTACTAAGATCTTGATAGATAACTAAAACTAAATAAGCATAAGATCATTAGTCTTGTTAAAAGCTTCTGCAAGGCTATTAGCAGCTGGACAGTTTGTCGTTGATGACACACTTTGAATTTTAAATTTATTACTGAACCTCTGAAATACTTGGCTAACAAATTGTGGTCCATTATCGTGGACAATTCGTCGGGGAATACCAAAGCGGTAGAGTACGTGATGCTTTATGAACTTGATCATGTTTGGTGTCTTTACTTCCTTCAGGAGACCAACTTTCACCCATTTAGAGAAGTAATCCGTTATGACCAGGATGAAGCATTATCCTTTGGATGTTAGAGGGCTGATGGGTCCAATAACATCCATTCCCCACATCTCAAAAGTCCATGAGGAGGTTGTCAGATGAAAATGTCCTGGTGCTTGATGACGAAGTCACCGTGGATTTGACAAGCATGGCATCGCTTAGCATAGGCGATGGCGTCGGAGATAATCTTCGGCCAGTAATAGCCAAGTCTTCTTAGCCAGTCTCTGAACTTAGGTCCTAGTTGGTGAGCTTCGCACATACCATCATAAGCTTCTTTGAGTGCCTCATATGCCTTCTTATGTGAAAGGCATCAGAGTAGAATTCCATCGTACGATTAGCGATACAATGTGCTCATGATCACATTTAGAATCGATGGGCTTTTCTTCTGATGGCAGCTACACTGAAGTCAATGCAAGACGAAGTCAATGCAATGAAATCACCAATCCCTAGGTTCTAGACTTGTCGAAGTCTCAAGAACTTCTTTGACTTGAATGTCTCCTCTTGGAGTTCTACTATCTTCAAGGATGAATTTGCAACAATACAAGTCACGACTATAGACAAGTATTCTCTCTGTGGCTCCAACTGGAAGGGCCAAATAAGCAGCGAGGGACGCCAGTGTATCTGCATGCACATTTTGCTAATGTCGTACATGATCAATGTAGAAGTTTTCAAACTTCTCTTCCATGACAATGGTCGCGTTGTGATAGGTACCAAGTCTTCATGTCGGACTTTGTACTCCACGCGAACTTGGTTGACGATGAGCTTTGAATCACTGTATGCTTTAAGATTTTTAACTCCAACCTTTTCAGCTAGTTGCATCCCGATCAAGAGAGCGTTGTATTCTGAGACATTGCTAGAATACGGCTCAGTTAATGAGAATGCACAAGGGATCACGTAATTATGTGGAAAGATAAGTACTACCCCTGCAACTGTGATGATATTTCCCTCGAGACTCATTCTTGACGCTTAGTCGAAGAATAGTTGTCACACATGTTCTTCTAAAGAGGCATTGATCAAGTTAATTTCTGCAATCTCATCTAGGAGATCGTCATAAAGTTTTGAAGTTCCTGAAACTGAATGATTGGCCAAGAAATTTGCTACAACTTGCCCTTTGATCACCTTTTGTGATATGAATTGCATCTCATATTGTGAGAGCAATATGGCCCATTTCGCTAATCTGCAGTTCAGCGAAAATTGTCTTGTCATAAACAATCGCAAGGGATTAACTCTGGTGATGACATGAATGCGTTGCCCCATAAGGCAATCGCATCTTTTGGACAACAAAGACTAACGCTAAGCATTCCTTCTCAATTGGGGCGTACTGGAGCTCTGCCCTAATCATTGTTTTACTTAAATAGTAGATTGCATGTTCATAATTTTGATCATTGTTCTGAGCTACTAAAGCTCCCAATGAATGATCCATCGCTCAAACATATAACAAGAAAGGTTTTCCTAATACTAGAGCTACCAAAACAGGTGGGTGTGTGAGATTTCCTTGATCTCTTCAAATGCTCCCTGGAAAGCATTGTCCCAGATGAATAAGACTCCCTTCTTCATTAATTTGGTGAAGGGTTGGCAGCGTCCTGAAAGATTCAATATAAATCGCCAGATATATGCCAATCATCCCTGTAGACCTCTAAAATCTTTAAGATTTCTCGAAAGTTGAATTTCTTGGATGGCGCGAATCTTCTTTATATCCAGGTGAATTCTTTTGGATGTAATGACAAATCCAAGGAATTTGCCTCTGGCTACCTCTAGGAAGGATTTAATCGGGTTCATCTTCATCCAGTAAGCTCACATGATGTCGAACACCCTTTTCAGGTCTGCGAGATGATCACCTTTGTCGCGGCTTTTTACGGCGATATCATCAACATAGTATTCTATGGTCTTGCATATAAGCTCATGGAAGATTGCATTCATGGCGCATTGATATATCACACCAACATTTTTCAAGCCAAAGGTCATTACTGTGTAGCAGTATACTCCCAATTTGACACCTGAGTTTGATTTTTCCCATCGGACGCATAATATTGGCGTTGAAGCCATAGATGGTTGCCTGAGTGGTGCTTAACTGGAGGGTGGGAATCTACAAATGTTGCATGACCCTATAGGGCATGATGCTCAACGCAGATCCCGGATCAACCAGACTACAGTTCACTTCAGATGATCTGATATACCCTGTGTAGTATAGCGGTCTATCATGCTTCTCTTTAACTTGTATGTTTTCTAGGGTGAAGGTGATGCAGAAAAACTACTTCGAGGTATGGTGATTGAGTTAGAACCTGCACAGAGGAATACAGAATTTTAAACTTAAGAATAAAGAGTGCAAGGTGCTCAATACTACCGTGATAACAGGTGGCTATGTGGGGTCGTGATCCACAAGGAGAGACTAGCAATGGAAGCTTTTTTAGCAAGTTCTCTTTTAATTTACAATCAATGGTTAAATATCTTCTTTTAGTTCTTAAAAAGAAAAAGAAAATAAGTTATAGTTAAGTTAATAAAAAAGTGGTAGATTGAGAAGGTGGAGAAAATGAAAAATAGATTTATACAAAGAAATTAAAAAGAGTGATAAAAGAGTTGGGAGATTGTGGTGATTAAAACTAAAGAATTAACAGAAAGAAACTAAAAATTACTTACCTCTTCAGTGCTCATATACCTTGGATCCCTAGTTACGACTTACCTAGTCTTTGAAGGCAATCAAGCATGGCGTGTAGGATCTTCCCCATTCCCGATCTACACTAAGAATAAAAGGTCAAGATAAACTAATAAAAGAATGGTTGTTCATCGCCATAGGCCATCAAGGGCACTTGCAATGGTGAAACAGTCTCGAGGCTATTGTATTCACTTGGATTGCAACACATCAGAGGAGATTAAACGAAAATAAGAGTAAAGAAGAAAAAGAAACATCGATTCGATTCAAATAACAATGAAAGAGAAGACTTATTTACACGAGTGTTACCCTCAGTACAAGCTTGCTCTCATTCCTCCATGAAACTCGTCTCTCCTCTCAGTTACATAAATAAAAGTAAAAATTATATAAAGAAAAAGTAAAAACCTACACTAAAAAGAATAAAAAAAATGGCCTAAAATCTATCTCTGCTTGATCGTCCCTCTGCCTCGATGTGTGGGGTATTTATAGGATAGAAATGGATAAGGAAATGAGTTTAAAGATAAGAAGAGTTGACTATTTCTAAATTTGAATTCTCCCCTTATCTCCAAACTTGATTTGATGTGAATATTCTGATCTGCAGCTTATTGGCGTGTTGATTGATGAATATAACTTATCAAATGATAGAATTAAAAATAGTGATCAACGTAAGAGATGTAGTCCTTTAAGTTTTCTTTCTAGATCATCTTGAATTATCAGATTTGAGTTTCAGTTGAGAATGTTATGATTCAAATACTAAAATGTTTTCAGTCTGAATCTTAGTCTAAATTGCTTCATCTCATCCATTAAACTTCTCTCTATCCATTTATCCCTTTGGATTTTGAATTTGCACTCTGTATTTGATGTTATCTTCAGTTACACATTTGCCCCAATCTTTAATTTGTTCTAGATGTGGTGATATCCTCATAAATCTTTAAGTTAATTAAATTGATTCACCAAAGTCTGATTTTTAACTGACTAGATCTGGGATCATCCTCAGCTAACAAAATAGATCCAGTTAAATCTGATTTTAACTGGTATTTATTTGGTTTAATCCTCTTTCTTCCCATGATTATCTTCTGCAAAATAAACATTTAAGATAAGAAAATCAGCAGATTTATTATATGATAAATGTAGGAGTGTAATGAAAATAATGCAAAATATGTGTACGATCACACCCCCACTCCTATCTTTTGCTCGTCCTTGAGCAAAACAACAAAACTAAAGCAAAGATTATTAGACCACTTTCGAAGGTTACGCGATTGCACCGAGCTTATGCAATAAACCATTAAACCTCTAGGTTTTCTCTAGAGGATGAGTTTTGTCTCGCGAGGGTTGTCAGTGGATTACACCTACAAAATCCATAAAGAAAGAGTAAAAAAGTATTAGTATTTTGAAAACACATTATGAAAGAGAAAAATATTTGTAGTATTACTGTAAGAATTAAGTAATCTATAAGTTATAAGAAAGCTGAACTTTTCATTCCTAAACTTAGTCTTTATTCAAAACTTGTTAACAATCAAGCCAAGGAGTCAAACTGTATTTCTCATCTAGTCTATTATTATACCCTAAGTTATATGCACCTTTGTGATCGTGAAATTTTGACTCGGGGTTCTTTAACTCTAACTCTTATGCCTTATTTTCCTTTTTCTTTTAAATTTTTAATTTATGGTGATATTATTCCTTAGTTCTATTAGGCTTTCTAATCTGCTCATATAATGAGCCTTTAATCGGTAACTCCCAAGCCAAACGGTCTTAGGGCATCGGGTGAGAAAACACCCCAAGGACTTAAGAACTCGAGCAAACAAGACCACAAAACTAAGGATTTTATTATATGAACCGCTTTTAAGCGTAAATACTTATGCTTTATGAGGCACAAATACCTAGCTTAATCAGAAGATTTTTGATATTATATATATATATATATATATATATTCTTTTTTTAAATAAGGCATAAGAATATTTGTTTTTTGAACCCTAAGTGTGTAAGTATATAAAGCATGCATATTTCATCAAGGTAAAAATCAAGACTAAATTACTTGTCCAACTTTTCATCCTAACCCTAGAAATCAAATAAATAATCTTATTTTGATCAAGTATAAGAAATCCTAATTATGATTCTCCTATTCCTTAAAATTAACTTAATTTCTAATAAAAAATATGTCAAAAATATTGCTCTCTTTTCAAAAAGTTTTTTTAAAGAAAGAAAAATGTTAATTTTTTATTTTAAATAAAAGAAAACCTATGTTATGTTAGAATCCTCCCCCACACCTATCTCATACATTGTCCTCAATGTATGAATTAATGCATAGATGCATGAAAAAGAAGAAAGAGAAGGAAAATATTGCCTTAAGGTGGTGGTTCCGGTGGTGGTCTGATTGGGTCAAGAGTTGCCACCCAATCAAGATAATGTGGTGGTTCACGAAATCCACCTTTATTGACCTCTTTTCTATTTACATATTTACAGTTCCTAATATGAATAGGATCATGAAAGATCCTATCATGAAACTTATTCCCTTTACATGACCAGTCTTGAAAAATCATCACAGAGTCATCATGATCTGTACCTATGTCCAACAAGAGAATGTGACTTGGTGGAATGGTTGACTTGGGCTCAAGAATGATAGGTTCAGGAAGCAATGCTAACTCAGGAAAATTAACTTTGGGTTCGAGAGTTAGTTTTGGTTCAAGAGTTGAGTCCAAGTCCAAGAATTGAAATTCATATTCTTTTCCCATTATGTGACCATCAAAACTGGTGATTCCATTTTTAGATCTATGGGTACAGGAATAATTATGGCTCGGGAAATTGGTCCAAATTTGGTAGGAATACCGGAGTCAACATTGATTCGAAGACGAAAACTGAATCACAAAGTTAGGGATCGGGTTCACATTCATAATCAAGTTCAATCTCATTAAAATGAAAACTTGCCAATTCGTCAATGGGTTGATATTGGTCAAGTTCAAGGTTTAGTGGTGAAATTGAATCTTGATCAAAGTTTTCAAGATACCATGATTCTTGGTTTTCATCAATATGGTTAGAAGTGTAGAGAATAGACAAAGATTGGGTAGGGAGAGTTTCTGTGACTCTCCGGTCCGACGGGTACAGAAACGTCACTGCAACGTATATACGCAGGTCAGAGATACCCTCACGTATATACGCTAAGCATCAGTACGGGCAAGAATCAGAGTGCGGAAGCACAGTGGTAATATACATTCTAACAGAAAAGTATAAGTACATGGTTATCACAGAGAGTGATACAATATTACAGGAATATATCACCAGAAAATACAAAAGAATACAATATATGAAGAAATATATAAAAGCTGAGAGGTGCTCACGAACAACAAGAGGGGTATTGAGAACCAAACAAGGGAGGAACTGAGAGGAAGAGCTGCGGCGATGATCCAAGTTTCTGTTGTACTTCGATCGTCACGGAAGAATCCGCTGCGCACTCTGATCAGCTACAGCAAAGCCACTATGGTCCAGGCTCTAGGATCTGGACATGAGGATCCAGGGTTATTAGCAACCCCAGCGAGTACATATAATAAAGCTAAATAGTGTGCAAAACAGGCATACATGTACATGATCTGTGATGTGGTACAGGCATGCAGGTATAAGCAATAATAAGAAACATAAGAGAAATTAAAGGAACGACAGTAAATCATATATGTCAATGAATCTAAAACTGAAAACATGCATAGAAGGTAGTATGAAAAGCATAGGTACTTATAAACATGCGATAAATAATTTAAACATGTGATAAATAGAAGTATGGACAAAACTAGTTGTACAAGCTCAGATTATAGATTCACAGGATTATACATCAAGGGGATAATCCAAACAAGGAAACCCTTATCTATATACCACATATCTCATGTCGCCATCGTCTGAGTTTATACAACTTGAGTTGCCTTAAGAGTAACAGAACTATAGTGTGTCTGGAGTAATCATCATATGTCATAAAGTAAGGTGTCAACTGGGGGCATAACACTTAACCGGAATATACAGGTGTTATATTTTAATTTATCCAATAATAATAATCAATATCGTTTGATATTTCAATCGCTTCCCTACCATCACCTCACATCACCGATAGTCCATACTAAAGTTCACACTCTGTAGAACTTACCCGGGTCTGATATGTGAGTACCAAGACCCGAACAACGGAGAGACCAAATATCACACGTTCCTAACATTATTATTGTTTGGTTGTTTTATGTTATTCATCTGATTCATATGCTTTTGTATGTACTACCAGCACACATACATCCACTTATGAATAAGACGAGTTATTATTTAGAAACTGATAATTCTGATGGCTCATATTTATAGTGGGTCCCGTCTCTGCCCGGGACTAGCTCAGGAGTACAGGCTACTGCTTCCGGGGACTTATCATTACGCGCCCCACACGACACTTCAGATTTAGGCTACTGCTTTCGGGACTTATCATTACACACCCCACATGACGTTTCAGAAATATCACCATTATAAATATGACATCATACCGGTTTCTATCAGTTTCCCCACCCCAGTGTAAGTTGAGTACTTTACTATATATGTTGCCTAAAGCTAATGTCCATAAGATGTATACAGTAATCTAATAACCATGATTATCCAATTACAGGGATTAACAGGAGTATAATATCAGGAGTCTCCCTGTTACAAGGGTTCAGGAGTTCAGGAGTATAGGAGTTCAGGAGTACCAGAAGTCTGGTAATAGTATAATAAATATGCCAAGTCCCCAAAAAAGTGATGAATATGCAATATAATACGGGTGTCAGGTATAACAGTAACCAGTCAGGTGTCACAAGATCAGGTCAAGTGTACTTGTACCGGGTGATAGCATGTCAAGTGAATGATAGCATGTCAACTGTCAAGTGTTATTATATCAGGTGTCATATATCAGGTGTCAAGTATAGCATGGCAAGTACCGGTGTCGGATATCAAGTGTCAAGTATAGAATGGCAAGTACCGGTGTCAGATATCAAGTGTTAAGTATAGCATGGCAAGTACCGATGTCAGATATCTTGTGTCAAGTATAGCATGGCAAGTACTGGTGTCAGATATCATGAGTCAAGTATAACAAGCCAAGTATCAGGTGTATACATGTCAGGGTGAGGTAACTAATATGTCGGTGAGAGCCACAATATCAAATATCAGGTATCAACCGGTCACATAACAAGGTACAGGGGAACGGTATACATTTCAAACTTTTCACAATCATATTTATAACAATAATAAATTTATCTTTTAATTAGCCATGCGAAGCCAGTGAAGCGGGAGCAGATCTAGGCATACCAGGTATAATACCGATTCGACAAAGTATAATAACGGCCGCCAGTTATTTATAAAACATGATAATTTTTAGAAATCACTCATATAACATATACCAACTTGCAAAAAGAGACATCATATATTAAAAGCAAGATAATAATTATTAGATATGAAATGATGGTAATAAAGCATGAAATATCAAAAGAAATGTACTCACCTAATACCGGAACGAAATACCGAGTAAAACCCAGGAAAATCCGCGAACACGTGCGAGCAAGCTAGTAGTCCATACTATATAAATAAATACATATAATTATATATATAAATATATATTAGAGAAAATAAGGGAGGAGATAGAGAGAGGATTAGTTAGAGAGAGAGAGAAAGAGTATTTTGTTGGAGTTGTTAAAAAAAGAAAAAGGAAAAGTGGAAAAAAGAAAGAAGAATTAAATAAATAAAGGAGGGGTATGATGGAAAATATATAGATGTAAATAGGGGGTTAAGGAGGGGGTTGAAATGGAAAGAGAGAAAAATGAAAGAATTAAAAGAAAGAAAGAAGAAGAAAGAAAGAAAGAAGAAAAGGAAAAAGAAAAGGGGGGAGGGGTGGCCGGCGGCTGGCCGCCTAAGGGCGGCCGGGGAGGAGGGGGCGACGGCCTGGGCCTGTGGAAAGGAGGTGGGGGTTGTTGGTGTGTGTTGTTATTTGGTGTTGGTGGAGGTGGTGGTAGTTGGTGGTGGTGGTGGTGGTGGTTGTGGTTGTTATTAGAGGTAGTGGGGAGTTAGAGGAGGAGGAGGAAGTGATGATGGGGTGGTTGGAGTGGTGGAATTGATGGAGATGGTGGTGAATTTTGGAGAAGTAGAGGAAGTGGTGGGAATGAGTTTAGTTGAAATTGAAGATGATGGAGTGATGGTTGAATAAAAAAGAGGTGGTGGAGTGGATAGAGGGTGTGGGGCAGGTGGTGGCCGGCGGCTAGGGGAGCGACAGTGGCGGTGGTGATGGTGGAGGCGACAGTGGTGACGTGGGAAGTGGGTTTTGGTTGAAGGAGTTGGAGTTGAAAATGAAAATGGAAATGATAAGGAAGGAGAAAGGGGGGTTTTAATGGAGAGGATGAGGAGGAGAAATGATGAAAGGGGATGGGGGAGGGATGGGCTGCAGCAGCAGCCCATCATGCCCCTGCTGGCTGCTACAAGCGACGGTTGCAGGGGGTTGCAGGGCAGGGGAAACGTAAGGGAGAAGAAAGAAAAGAAGAAAAAGAAAGAAAAAGAAAGGAAAAAGGAAAAAATTAAAGGAAAAGAAAATAAATAGAAAATAATAATAAATAAATATTTTATTAGATAAATAAATAATAAATAAATATTTTGGGAGTACAAAGTAGGGGAGTGGAGAAGGAAAAGGTAAAAAAAGAAAAGGTCGGTAAATAATATTATTATTTTAATAGGCAAAAATTTGACTGTTTCAGAAACATTCCGAAAAATTCTCAAAAATAGTAAATATTAATTTAATACGTTTGGTGAAATTGGATTCACGAAATTTAATCTAGTTTTCAAAATAAAAATCTTGAAATCTTCCGGCAATACCGGCCGACACGAGAAGCGGTGAAATTTTAATAAATTTAAAAAAATATCAAAAAATATATTTAGATAGAAATAAAATTCTAATAAGTAACGTGAAAGCTATTTCTAAAAATTCAATTCTGTTTGAAAACCAAAAATCTGGGAGTCGGTCAGCAATGCCGACCGACACCGATTTTGGAGATTTTGCAAAATAATTCTAAAAAATTCTAGAAAATCATGAAAAATCTAAAATATTAGAAAACAGTGTTTGATACTGAAATTGGTCAAATCAGACTGCCAGAAAGGTCAAATCGGGCGATATACCTGTATCGGGTTCTCGGTCCAGGTCAGGGCTGACTCTAAGACTGAGAATCCAGATCCGATATCCGACACCAAAAACATGAGAAATCACAACTTAAAAACAAATACTGGAAGAAAATTGGAACAACATGGTCAAAAAATCAGGGCTCGTATCTGGGTACGTATCCCGGGAACGGGGTGCTACAATCTACCTACCTAACAAAAATTTCTTCCTCGAAATTTCTATAAGGAGGGAGATGAACATGGAAGAGATTACAGTCAATGATGATAGTATGATAAAATGAAAAGGAGAAGAAAGATTATCGACTCAGGACACATATCTGAGTTGGTTGAAGAGATAACGGGAAGAAGCTGAAAGGAAAAAGATAGAAGAGTCTCAGGATTCAAGGAAGAGATTGCAAGGAAGGGATAGATAACACCGCACTTGCGATTGGAATGTATATTCAAGATTCATGCTTTCTAGCTGCAAATTAATATATCATTAATCTACCAACTGGTTGTACTGAAGATGTTAGAGCCTAGCTCTGATACCATCCTGTGACGTCCCGGTCTAGCGGGTACGAAAACGTCACTGTGACGTATATACGCAGGTCGAAAATACCCTCACATACATACGGTAAGCATCAGTACAGGTAAGAATCGAAGTGCGAAAGTACAGTGGTAATATACATTCTAACAGAAAAGTACAAGTACATGGTTATTACAGAGAGTGATATAATATTACAGGAATATTACATCACCAGAAAATACAAAAGAATACAATATATCAAGAGATATACAAAAGCTGAGAGATGCACACGAGCAGCAAGAGGGGTCTCGAGAACTAAACAGGGAAGGAACTGGGAGGAAGATCTGCGGCAACGATCCAAGCTTCTGCTGCACTCCGATCGTCACGGAAGATCCGCTGCGCACTCTGATCAGCTACAGTAAGGCCACCATGATCCGACTCTAGGATCTGAACATGAGGATCTAGGGTTATTAGCAGCCCCAGCAAGCACATATAATAAAGCTAAATGGCGTGCATAACAGGCACACGTGTACATGATCAGGTGATGTGGTACATGCATGCAGGTACAAGCAATAATAAGTAACATAAGGGAAATTAAAGGAACGACAGTAAATCATGTATATCGATGAATCTGAAACTAAAAACATGCATAGAAGGCAATATGAAGAGCATAGGTACATATAAACATGTGGTAAATAAGTTAAACATGTGATAAATACAAGTATGGACAAAACTAGTTGTACAAGCTCAGATTATGAATTCACGGCACTGATACGTCAATGGGATAATCTAAATAAGGAAACCCTCGTCTATATACCACATATCTCATGTCGCCATCATCTGAGTTTATACAACTTGAGTTGCCCTAAGAGTAACAGAACTATAGTGTGTCTGGAGTAATCATCATATGTTATAAAATAAGGTGTCAACTCAGGGCATAACACTATAACTGGGATATAAAGGTGTTGCATTTTAATTTATTCAATAATAATAATAATCAGTACCATTTTTGCCTCCCTACCAGCGCCTCACATCACTGATAGTCCATACTAGAGTTCGTACTCTATAGAACTTACCCGGATCTGATATGTGAGTACCAGGACCTGAACAAAGAAGAGACCAAATATCACACGTTCCTAATATTATTACATTTGGTTGTTTTATGTTATTCATCCTATTCTTATGATTTTGTATGTGCTACCGGCACACATACATCCACTTATGAATAAGACGAGTTATTATTTGAAAACTGATAAATCTGATGGCTCATATTTATAGTGGGTCCCGTCTCTGCCCGGGACTAGCTCAGGAGTATAGGCTACTACTTCCGGGGACTTATCATTACGCATCCCACACGATACTTTATTTCAGGCTACTGCTTCCGGGGACTTATCATTACGCGCCCTAAACGACACTTCAGAAATATCACCATTATAAATATGACATCATATCGGTTTCTATAAGTTTCCCCCACCCCAGTGTAAGTTGAGTACTTTATTATATATGTTGCCCAAAGCTATTGTCCATAAGATGTATACAGTAATCCAATAACCATGATTATCCAATTACGGTGATTAACAGGAGTATAATATCGAGAGTATAATATTAGGAGTCTCCCTGTTATAGGGGTTCAGAAATATAGGAGTTCAGGAGTATAGGAGTTCAGGAGTACCAGAAGTCTGGTAACAGTATAATAATCATGCCAAGTCCCCGAAAAAGTGATGAATATGCAATATAATACGGGTGTCAGGTATAACAGTAACCAGTCAGGTGTCACAATATCAGGTCAAGTGTACTTGTAACGGGTGATAGCATGTCAAGTGAATGATAGCATGTCAACTGTCAAGTGTTATTATATCTGGTGTCAGGTATTAGGTGTCAAGTATAGCATGGCAAGTACGGTGTCGGATATCAAGTGTCAAGTATAGCATGGCAAGTACCGGTGTCAGATATCAAGTGTTAAGTATAGCATGGCAAGTACCGGTGTCAGATATCATGTGTCAAGTATAGCATGGCAAGTACCGGTGTCAGATATCATGAGTCAAGTATAACAAGGCAAGTATCAGGTGCATACATGTCAGGGTCAGGTAACTAATATATCGGTGAGAGTCACAACATCAAATTTCAGGTATCAACCGGTCACATAACAAGGTACAGGGAACGGTATAAACATTTTAAACTCTTCACAATTATATTATTATTATTCTTTTAATTAGCCATGCGAAGCTGAGTGAAGCGGGAGCAGATCTAGGCATATCAGGTATAATACCGGTTCGACAAAGTATACTAACGACCGACAGTTATTTATAAAACATGATAATTTTTAGAAATCACTCATATAACATATACCAACTTGCATAAAGAGACATCATATATTAAAAGCAAGATAATAATTGTTAGACATGAAATGATGGTAATAAAGCATGAAATATCAAAAGAAATGTAGTCGCCTAATACTGGAACGAAATACCGAGTAAAACCGGGAAAAATTCGCAAACACGTGCGAGCAAGCTAGTAGCCCATACTATATATATAAATACATATAATTATATATATATATTAGAGAAAATAAGGGAGGAGAGAGAGAGGATTAGTTAGAGAGAGATAAAGAGTATTTTGTTGGAATTGTTAAAAAAAAGAAAAAGGAAAAGTGAAAAAAGGAAAGAAAGAATTAAAGAAATAAAGGAGAGTATGATGGAAAATATAGAGATGTAAATAGGGGGCTAAGGAGGGGGTAGAAATGGAAAGAGAGAAAAATGATAGAATTAAAAGAAAGAAATAAGAAGAAAGAAAGAAAGAAGAAAAGGAAAAAGAAAAGGAGGGGGAGGTGTGGTAGGCGGCCTGGGCGGCGCCGCCGCCGCCTGAGGGTGGCCAGTGAGGTTGGGGCAGCGGCCTGGGCCCGGGGAAAGGAGGTGGGGGGTTGTTGGTGTGTGTTGTTGTTTGGTGTTGGTGGAGGTGGCGGTGGTAGTTGGTGGTGGTGGTGGTTGTAGTGGTTGTGGTTGTTGTTGGAGGTGGTGGGGAGTTAGAGGAAGAGAAGGAGGTGATGATGGGGTGGTTGGAGTGGAGGAATTGGTGGAGATGGTGGTGAATTTTGGAGGAGAGGAAGTGGTGGGAATAGGTTTGGTTGAAATTGGAGATGATGGAGTGATGGTTGGATGAAAAGGAGGTGGTGGAGTGGAGAGGGGTGTGGGGGGGGGTGGCCGACGGCTATGGGAGTGGCAGTGGCAGTGGTGATGGTGGAGGCAGCGGCGGTGAAGTAGGAAGTGGGTTTTGGTTGAAGGAGTTGGAGTTGAAAATGAAAATGGAAATGATAAGGAAGGAGAAAAGGGGGGTTTTAATGGAGAGGAGGAGGAGGAGAAATGATGAAAGGGGATGGAGGGAGGGATGGGCTGCAGCAAGAGCCCATCATGCCCCTGCCGGCTGCTGCAGGCGGCGGTTGCAGGGCAGGGGGAAACGTAAGGGAGAAGAAAGAAAAGAAGAAAAAGAAGGAAAAAGGAAAAAAAATTAAAGGAAAAGAAAAAAAATAGAAAACAAATAATAAATAAATATTTTATTAGATAATTAAATTGATATAATATTCTGGTAGTACAAAGTAGGGGAGTGGAGAAGGAAAGGCAAGAAAAGAAAAGGTCGGTAAATAATATTATTATTTTAATAGGGTAAAATTTTGACAATTTCAGAAATGTTCCAAAAAATTCTCAAAATAGTAAATATTAATTTAAGAGTTTCGGTGAAATCGGATTCAAGAAATTCAATTTAGTTATCAAATTAAAAATCTTGGAATCTTCCGGCGATACTGGCCAACGCCAGACTCGGTGAAATTTTAATAAATTTAGAAAAATCTCAAAAAATATATTTAGATAGAAAATAAAATTTTAAGAAGTAACATGAAAGCTGTTTCTAAAAATTCAATTCCATTTGAAAACCAAAAATCTGGGAATCGGTCAGCGATGTCAACCGACACCGATTTTGGAGATTTTGTAAAATAATTCTGAAAAATTTCAGAATATCATGAAAAATTTAAAATATTAGAAAACAATATTTGAAACTAAAATCAGTCAAATCAGACTACCAGAAAGGTCAAATCGGGCGATATTCCGGTATCGGGTTCTCAGTCCGGGTCAGGGCTGACTCTAAGACTGAGAATCCAGATCCGATACCAAAAACATGAGAAATCACAACTTAAAATAAATACTAGAAGAAAATTAGAACAATACGGTCAAAAAAATCAGATGACGTATCTGAGTACGTATCCCGAGAACAGGGTGCTACAGTTTCTTTATTCCTACGCATGTTTTCCATTCTACTAAGTCTTGCTTCTATCATATCGAGTGGATCATTTTGGGCATGAATCATGGATTCCATACTCTTTTTTAAGTCGACATGTTCTTCTCAAAAAATAGAGTAAGGATTTATGACTTGAAAATTTTGGCGAGATTTTGAGTCTTCTAAAATTTGAATTCGTCGCTCAAGCTCGTCTAAGGCTTCCATCCTCTTTTCCCAGTCAATTGATTCTTCTAATGGTTGTTCGGGAGAAGGAGTATATGAATTTGTATGTTGGTAAGGTGGTTGACAATATGACTCGGAGGAGTTGTACCCCCATTGACTCTGTGAAGAGTAGTGATGATTATTCCAGTCTTGTTCATAGTATTGAGACTGGGGCATGTACTGATTCGGAGAAGACTAATCTGGTACATTAGGTTTGTTAAAGTTATGATATGCCGGGTTGGTAACATCTGAAAAAGAGGTCGGGGTGAAACATGGATTACCATTAAAGTTGGAAAAAATGTTGTTATAAGCTATATCACACAAGAAATGTCAAAATCAAACAAAGAAAAAAAACAAAAAGAAAAATAATCTAACCTAAGTTAGGGTAAACCTTAGACCTAGACGACTCCTAACTGGTTAGATTGTCCACGGGGGGTATATTACCGAATCTGATCATAAGTTGATCGGCCAGATATGGGCAAGATCAGTGGGAGGTATCCGTGCCTGAGTAACAGGCCTAATTATGCCAAACCACCAACCTTCGGGGTTTCACCCCTCAATCCCTAATCTTAGACACCGATTTGGCAAGAGTCAAATTCATATCAACTTCCCCCTTAGGTCAGTCTCCTATATGAGTCCGAGATGTCCCTAGGGCCAGCGTCTACTCAGTTTTAGTTAGGCTTGGGTTAGTGAGTGAGGAGATTGTTTGTGGGCTAAGAGAGGGTAATGACTTTCCACCTTATCCTGTTTATAGGACAAGCCCTTAAGATTGATTGTGCAAAGTGTGCAGTATATAGAAAAGTAACATTCAACAAGCAAATAATCACTTAAGAATATTTCCTAAACTATATGCTATGCAAACGTACCTTTTGCTCTAGCACTCTTCAACAGTAATATAAAATATAAACAAATTAGACACGTGCCTAAATGCAAAGTTAAACTATTTTTAGCATTTAACAAACATCATTTTACTATTGAGATTAGAAAGTATGTACAGTGAGTTAATCAAGAAAATAAATTGCTAAAGAAATTTAGCTTTACAATTCAGCCAACCTGCAAAAATGCAGGTTAGTAGTTCACTCAGATTACCACTAGAATGTAGCAAATTTGAGGGCTTCTGGGCTCTGCTTTTTTTAGCAGAGTCCAGGGCCACTTATATATCCACTGCAGCAAAAATTTCCTTGTTGTTAAACCTGTACATCAAGAACAAAGAAGAAGGTTAACCAAAAATGTAAACTTAAAAAGAGAAGTACTTACCATCCCTCCTCGACAACGGCGCCAAAATTTAATTGAGTTGGAACCTGCACACAGGAATACAAAATTTTAGAACTTAAGAATAAAGAGTGCAAGGTACTCAATACTACCGTGATAGCAAGTGGCTATGCGGGTCGTGATCTACAAGGAGGGACTAGCGATGGAAGCTTTTTTAATAAGTTTTCTTTTAAGTTACAATCAATGGTTAAAGATCTTCTTTTAGTTCTTAAAAGAAAAAAGAAAATAAGTTATAGTTAAGTTAATAAGAAAGTGGTAGATTGAGAAGGTGGAGAAAATGAAAAATGAATTTATACAAAGAAATTAAAAAGAGTGATAAAAGAGTTGGGAGATTGTGGTGATCTAAACTAAAGAATTAAAAGAAAGAAACTAAAAATTACTTACCTCTTTAGTGCTCATATACCTTGGATCCGCAGCTACGACTTACCTAGTCTTTGAAGGCGATCAAGTATGGCGTGTAGGATCTTCCCCATTCCCGATCTATGAATAAAAGGGCAAGCTAAACTAACAAAAAAATGGTTGTTCATTACCATAGGCCATCAAGGGCACTTGCAATGGCGAAGAAGTCTCGAGGCTATTGGATCCACTTGGATTGCAACACATTAGAGGAGAGTAAACGAATACAAGAGCAAAGAAGAAAAAGTAACATCGATTTAATTCAAATAACAATGAAAGAAAAGAATTACTTACATTGGTGTCACCCTCAGTACAAGCTTACTCTCATTCCTCTATAAAACTCGTCTCTCCTCTCAGTTACATAAAGAAAAGTAAAAAATGCATAAAAGGAAAAATAAAAATTTACACTGAAAAGAATAAAAAACTGGCCTAAAATCTATCTCTGTTTGATCGTCCCTCTGCCTCTGATGTATGGGGTACTTATAGGATAGAAATGGATATAGAAATGAGTCTAAAGATAAGGGGAGCTGACTATTTCTAAATTTGAATCCTCCCCTTATCTTGCTGAATTTAACTTATCAATTAATAGAATTAGAAATAATGATTAATGTAAGAGTTGTAGCGCTTTGGATCATCTTGAATCATCAAATTTAAGTTTCGGTAGAGAAAGTTATGATTCAAATACTAAAATGTATCCAGTCTGAATCTGAGTCTATATTGCTTCATCTCATCTATTGATATTCTCTCTATCTATTTATCCCTTTGCATTTTGAATTTGGACTCTGTATTTGATGTTATCTTCAGTTGAACATTTTCCCCAATCCTTGATTTGTTCTGGATGTAGTGATATCCTCATAGATCTTTAAGTTAATAAAATTGATTTACCAAAATCTGATTTTTAACTGACTAGATCTGGGATCATCCTCAGCTAACCAAATAGATCCAGTTAAATCTGATTTTAACTAGTATTTATTTGGTTAATCCTTTTCTCCCCATGATTATCTTCTGCAAAATAGACATTTAAGATAAGAAAATTAGCAGATTTATTACACGATAAATATAGGAGTGTAATGAAAAGAAAGCAAAATATGTGTACGATCATATGGCGGCTATGGTTGACATCTTGCTCTTCACATATAGCAGGAATTTGGGTCACGAAAAGCTCTGCATCTGCTAATACTTCTCTTAAAGAATCTCTTGTAGATTTGAAAAGCCTTAGAAGCTCATAGAGAGTGATTTGTGCAACGATGTTGGCTAATTGAGCCAATACATCAAAACAGAAAGAAGTTAAAGGTTCTACACCATTTTCCTAAAGAGCATTGACATACCGAAGCTCTTTCTGCTTTTCCACAGATGGCCTCGTGGACTGCTCGTTTGTTTCTTCAGCTAGTTGTGGGGAGTTTACCATCAGCTTGCTGTATTATTTCAGGTATTGCTTGCTAGACCGAGTCTTTGATGTGGGAGGTATGCCTGTGTCAGCAGCAAAGGCGAATTTCTCGTCTCCTGAACTAGTAAGAGAAACAACATCTTCCTCAATTTCTCTTGTAGAGATACTGATCAGTTTCTCTTGTAGAGATACTGACCACATTGCTGGAGGATGCTTTGGCCTTATCTTTGGACTTCTTGTTTATGACAGTCGGCTATTGCTGGCTTTGAAAAATGTGTGGGTGGACCCACATTGTTTCCCCTCGAGAAGTAGGCATTGGAATAAGGTCTTTCTCCTTTTGGTTGTGAGGCTCAGTATTGATCACTCTTAGTTTTTCTTTCAGGATAGGAACCACTCTGATTTGTGCTAGTGGGAGATTCTATCCGATTTGCATAGGTGATAAGGATGTCATATTGGCTATCACCTTCTTTTATTTTGGACGGAACTTTAATACTTCCGTACCGATCAGAGCCTGTAGCATATCTTTAAAGATGTAGCAATTCTTGGTAAGGTGCCCTAGCATTGTGTGATATAAATAGTAGGTGGAATCATCATTCTTCCCTGCCTCTTTAGAATGTCTGATCTCCAGTAATTTGAATGTATTACTCTTTTGAAGTAATTTGAACAGAGAGACCACATGCTCATCCTTAAAGGAGTTCAGTTTATTGGCACGTGCTTGGCTAGGAGCCATTCCTCCTCTGACTAACTGGGTCTTTGAAGGTGACTTGACTTCTGTTTCCAGAGTATCTCTTCTTCTCAGTTGAGAAAATGACTCTGGTGCGCATCACATTGGCTTATCGGGTCTTGGTTTGCTGTCTTTTTCTTCAACCCTAACCCTGGCGACAATCTCTTCCACTTATTCGCCTTGTAGCACCAATTGCTTCCAAGTGTGACAATTTGTTACTCCCATTTGAGTGAGTAAGAAAGTTTGCAGGTTATGACAGCACATCTCGACCAGCGTAGACTGGGTCATGCCACTGGGACAACGGAGCGCCATGTTCTGAATCTCTCGATGAATGTTTTGATGGACTCTCCTTTCTTTTGCTTGGCTACAAGGAGAGTTGGCACTAAAATTTCTGTATCATCTTAAAAGAAACAAGCCAGAAATAACTTGTTGAGTCAGCCCATGTCTTAATCGAGTCAGCAAGAAGTTTCATGAACTATTCAAAGGCGACCACTTTAAGAGTGCCAATGAATAAACGAGCCATGATGGCATCGTTCGATACTACATTCCTAGTTTGAGATTTGAAGTAGTATATCTGTATATGTGTTAGTTCAGTGACCTTTTACCGTCGAAAGTCTGAAGGGTCAGTGCCTTGAACTTGAAAGGGTAGCGAGCCGTGTCCCACTCTGCTGGGTAAGATCAGAATATCCCCACATCTTGGAGACCATCTCGATTTGTGAGAGCCTCGAGGCGTTACTCCAATTTGCTCATCCACTTAGAATGACTGCTCCCTTTCTCTAAGTTATTGATTGGGGTTTTTCCTGCACAAACATATAGAATTTTAGAACTTAAGAATAGTATGTGCAAGTACTCAATTCTACCGCAATAGGAAGTTTCTATGCGGGTCATGATCTACAAGGAGAGACTAGCGATGAAAACTTTTTAGTAAGCTCTCTTTTATGCTACAAAGAATGGTTAAAGTTCTTCTTTTGTTCTTTAAAAAGAAAAGAAAAATTAGGTTAAAGTGAGTTAGGAAGAAAGTGGAAAATAGAGAAGGTGGAGAAAATGAAAGTGGATATGTATAAAGAAATTGAAAAAGCTTGAAAGAAATTTGGAAGATTGTGGTGTTGGTAATTTACACTAAAATTAAAAGAAAAGAAAACTGAAACCTAAAAAAGTTACTTACCTCTTTGGCTCCTACATACCTTTGACCCGTATCGACGATGTACCTTTGCTTGAAGGCGAGCGAAGTATGACAAATAGGATCTTTCCCATTCCCATATTACACTATGAATTGAAGAGGCGAGCTACACTACCGTAAAAATGGATATCCATCACCATAAGCCATCAACGGCACTTGCAAGGGCAAGGTAACTTCGAGGCTATCGGTTTCATTTATATCCACAAACACATAAGAGGGAAGTAAATGAAAACAAGAGTAAAGAAGAAAAAAAAACTTCGATTCGATTCAAATAACAATGGAAGAAAAGATCACTTACACCGGTGTCACCTTCAGTACAAGCTTGCTCTCATTTCTCCATGAAAGTATCATCTCCTCTAAGTTACATAAAGAAAATAAAAATTACATGAAAGAAAATAAAAAACCTAAGTTACAAACGACAAATTAGTTTAAATTCTACTCTCTGCTTGGTCGTTCCTTGTGATCTCTGAAAAACTCTGTATTTATAGGCAAAACCCAACAGAGAGAGGCGTACGAAGATAGGGGGAGCAAACGCTCCCCCAACAACCTCCAAACAGCCGTAGAAATGCGGCTCTTGAGCATTTCTGCGGCCTGGGTATGGCCAGGTAGCTACACCCAGGGGGTACAGCTCGTCGTTCAGCGATTTTCTGTTTTAGCTTCTGGATTTGACGAAACGACCTTTGATCTTTGACTTTAACCAATTGATTTGTAGGGATTTGTTCTAACTGATTTTCAACCAATCTGATTTGCCCTGATTTTTTGATTTTGAATTAATTTTGAATTAAATCAGAATTTTGATGGGCTTTGGGCTCGTTTCTCTTTTCTTTCCTTTAGCTATGGGCCTGCAAATAAATTAAACAATAATTAGAATTAAAAACAGAGTTTATTATATAGAAAGTTGAGAATATGATAATAATTATACAATATCAGTGACCGATCACACCTCTATACCTTTCTTTTGCTCGTCCTCGAGCAAAATAACAAAACTAAACTAAAAATTATTAGACCACTTTCGCAGGTCACACGATTGCATTGACCTTGTGCAATAAGCTGTTAAACCTCTAGGTTACCCCTAGAGGACGAGTTTTGTCTCGTGAGGGTTTTCAGTGGATTGCACCCACAAAATCCATAAAGAAAGAGAAACAAAGAGTAAGTATTTTCGAAAAGCATTTTGAAAGAGAAAAATATTTGAAATATTATTGTAAGATTTAAGTAACTATAAGTTATAGAAAAACTGAATTTTTCATTCCTAAACTTAGTCTCTATTCAAAAATTTATTATCAATCAAAGTAAGGAGTCAAATTGTACTTCTCATCTAGTTTATTACTTTACCCTAAGTCATATGCACCTTCGTGACCGTGAAAATTTTAACTAAGGGTTTTTTAACTCTAACTCTTATGTCTTATTTATTTATTTATTTTTATTTTTGATGGTATTATTCCTTAGTTCTATTAGGCTTTCTGATCTGCCCATGTAACGAGCCTTTAATCAGTGACTCCCGAACCAAATGGTCTTAGGGCACCAGGTGAAAAAATACCCCAAGGACTTAAGGATTCGAGTAAAAAAGGCCACAAAACTAAGGATTTTATTATATGAACCGCTTTTAGGCGTGAATACTTATGCTTTATAAGGCACAAATACCCAGCTTAATCAGAGGATTTTTTATAGATATATATTTCTTTTTTTTTTTCAAACTTATCTAATCATGTTTTGCATAAATACCAAGGCTTGCTTAGGCTAAAGCACCTAGCTAATCAATCATTAGATTTTGTTTATTTTTCATAGATATTGATATATATATTTTTTATATAAGGCATATGAATCTTTGTTTTCGAGACTAAATTACTTTGACAATTATCTTCCTAACTCTAAGTGTTTAAGTGTATAAAGTGCACATATTTCATCAAGGCAAAGATCAAGACTAAATTACTTTGACAATTATCTTCCTAACTCTAAAAATCAAATAAATAATTTTATTTTGACCAAGTATAAGAAATCCTAATTATGATTCTCCTATTCCTTAAAATTGACTTAATTTCGTACAAAAAATATGTCAAAATATTGTTTCTATTTTCAAAATGTTAATTTTTTCTTTTCTTTTTTTAATAAAAAGGAAAACCTAAGTTATGTTATACCCTCCCCCCACACCTATCTCATGAATTATCCTCAATGTATGAATTAAAGCATAGATGCATGAAAAAGAAGAAAGGGAAGAAAAATATTAGCTTAAGGTGGTGGTTCTGGTGGTGGTCTGATTGGTCCACGAAATGCAGCCCAATCGAATTTTCGTGGAGTTCGGAAGAACCCACCAGAAATCTCTCTAATATTACCCACTAAAATGATGGACATATGAATGATTTTTATTAAGAATGTTACCCCATCTAATTTTCAAATTTCACAAATAATTTTGGAGTCAATTTTATCAACACTCTTGTCCCAAAATGGAGTGTAAAAAGATGGAATGATTGACTTGGACTTAGAAAGTACGGGAACTAATACCGACTCAGGAAAGTGACTTAAGTCAAGTAAAGGTTCAGGAGTCGAGATTAGTTCAGGAAGTAGGTCCAAATCAAGAAGTTGAAATTCAAGTTCACATTCATTTCCCAACAACGGAATGTGAATTAACATTGGTTATTCAAGTTCAAGAATGATAGGTGTGAGAATCGAAACTGACTCTAAACTATTACTCAAGTTGGGTAACAAAATAGGAGTCAATAATGATTCAAGAATTTAAACTGGATTACAAATTTAAGAATCTAGGTCACATTTCTTATTGAGTTCAATTTCATAGAAATGAGAACTTGCCAATTTGTCAATGGGACTTTTAAAAGTATGAAATTGGTCAAGTTCAATATGATGATCATAAAAGATGGGCGATTCAATTTTATGATGAATTGGTACAGGATCCAATATTGACTCGGGAAAAAGATTGAAATCAGGTGAAGACAAGGAAGTAGAATTGAATCACCAAATTGGGGTTCAGGATCATATTCACTCTCAAGTTCAATTTCAGGAAAAGGGATAACTTGCCAAACTGTCATTTTCAAAATTTGAAGTTTGGGCAACTTCAAATGGGTGTGCTGAAATAGAATCTTGTTTTGCAAAACAACATGATTCTTCAGCTCTAACAGAATGGTTAGCAACATTAGAATAGTCAAACGGTGAGAATGAAAAGTTTGGACCGTTAGATCTATGTCATGATTACGAGCGATTTGAGCCTGAGTCATGGCTTCAGGCATCTTTTCATAGTCGATTGGTTCATCATTTTATTGCGATTGGATTTGAAAAGATGAAGTTTTATTTTGGAATTTGTGATGAAATTGTGAGTCCATCAGATTTTGTGATTGTTGCTTGGACTCACGCATATTTATTTCCAAGATTGATGGTTTTCTATTTTGAACTAGTGGAATTGAATATGAATCTTGGAAATATTTTGGACAAGGTGGATAAGAAGGACAAGTTGGTTAAAAATTAGACTCGGAAGAGGTGAATCCCCATTGACTCTATGAAGAGTTGAAATTATTTTGAAAATTATGGTCATAAGATTGGGGGCATGGGTTATATGATTCGGATAAGACCAATCCGGCACACTAGGTTGGTTAAAGTTATGATATGCCGGGTAGGTAATATCCAAAAAAGAGGTCGGGTTGTAATATAGATTACCATTAACATTAGAAAAATTATTGTTATAAGCCATATCACACAGGAAATGTCAAACACAAACAAAAAACAAACAAATAAGCAAACAAATAAAAAGAAAAATCTAACCTAGGTTAGGGTAAACCTTAGACCTAGATGAATCCTAACTGGTTAGACTATCCACGGGGGGTATATTGCTAAATCTGACCTATAGTTAATCGGCTAGGTAGGGGCAAGATTTGTGGGAGGTATCCGCGCAAAAGCGACGAGCCTAATTAAGCCAAACCACCAGCCTTCGGGGTTTCGCCCCTTAATCCCCAACCTTAGTCACCGATTTGGTAAGAGTCAAATTCAAATAAACCTACCCCTTAGGTAAGTCTCCTATTTGAGTCCGAGATGTCCTTAGGGCCAACGTCTACTCAGTTTTAGTTAGGCTTGGGTTAATGAGTGAGGAGATTGTTTGTGGGCTAAGGGAGGGTAATGACTTCCCCACCTTATCTTGTTTATAGGACAAGCCCTCAAATCAATTTAGTGCAGTGTACAATTATATAGAAAAAAGTAACACTCAAGCAATATTTCATATAAGAATGAACCTTATACTAAATGCTATGCACACATACCTTGGCTCCAGCACTCTTCAACAGTAAATAGAAAATGTAATGAAATAGACACGTGCCTAAATGCAAAGTCTAAATAATTTTTAGCATTTACAATCAACTTTTTACTGTTGTGTTAGAAAGGTATATACAGTGAGTCAAATAAGGAAATAAATGCTATAGAGATTAAACTATGCAATTCAGTCAACCTGCAGAAAATACAGGTTAGTAGTTCACTCAGATTGCCATAGGAATGTAGCAAATCTGAGGGCTTCTGTGATCTACTTTCTTGAGCAGAGTCTAGGGCCACTTATTTGTCCACTGCAACAAAAATTCCTTGTTGTTAAATCTTACACCAAAAATAAAGAAGAAAGTTAACCAAAAATGTAAATTTAAAAAGAGAATAACTTACTGTCCCTCCCTGGCAACAACGCCAAAATTTGATTGCGGTTTTTCCTACACAAAATTACAGAATTTTAGAACTTAAGAATAGTATGTGCAAGTACTCAATTCTACCGCATAGCAAGTGGCTATGCGGGTTGTGATTCACAAGGAGGGACTAACAATGGAAGCTTTTTAATAAGTTCTCTTTTATGCTACAAAGAATGGTTAAAGTTCTTCTTTTGTTCTTTAAAAAGAAAAGAAAAATTAGGTTAAAGTGAGTTAAGAAGAAAGTGGAAGATAGAGAATATAGAGAAAATGAAAGTGGATATGTACAAAGAAATTGAAAAGAATTAAAAGAAATTGGGAAGATTGTGGTGTTGGTAATTTACACTAAAATTAAAAGAAAAAAATAAAACCTAAAAATTTACTTACCTCTTCGGTGCCTGCTTACCTTTGACCCATATCGACGATGTACCTTTAATTGAAGGCGAGCGAAGTATGACAAATAGGATCTTCCCCATTCTCGTATTACACTATGAATTGAAGGGGCAAGCTACATTACCATAGAAATAGATATCCATAACCATAAGCCATCAACGACACTTGCAAGGGCAAGGCAACTTCGAGGCTATCAGTTTCATTTGGATCCACAAACACAGAAGAGGGAAGTAAATGAAAACAAGAGTAAAGAAGAAAAGAAACTTCAATTCGATTCAAAAAATAATAGAAGAAAAGATCACTTACACCGGTGTCACCTTCAATACAAGCTTGCTCTCATTCCTCCATAAAAGTATTCTCTCCTCTCAGTTACATAAAGAAAATAAATATTACATGAAAGAAAATAAAAAACCTAGATTAAAAACTACAAATAGCCTAAATTCTAGTCTCTGCTTGGTCGTTCCTTGTGGTCTCTGAAAAACTCTATATTTATAGACAAAACCCAACGGGGAGAGGCGCACAAAGATAGGGGGAGCAAACGCTCCCTCAACAACCTCCAAACAGCCATGGAATGTAGCTTTTGCCACATTTTTGCAGCTTGGATGTGGCCAGGTGGCCACACCCGGGGGGTACAACTCCTCGTTCAGCGATTTTATGTTATTTGGTTCTGGATTTTCCATTTTAGCATCTGGATTTGATGAAACAACCTTTGATCTTTGATTTAACCAATTGATTTGTAGGAATTTGTTCTAACTGATTTTCAACTGATCTGATTTGCCCTGATCTGCCCTGATTTTCTAATTTCAAATTAATTCTATTAAATTAGAATTTTGATGGGCTTTGGGCTCGTTTCTCTTTTCTTTCCTTTAGCTATGGGCCTGCAAATAAATTAAACAATAATTAGAATTAAAAGCAGAGTTTATTATATCACAAGTATGAGAATATGATAATAATTATGCAATATTAGTGACCGATCTGTTATCCTCCTCTTCAATGAAGATTTGTGTGGCTCAGAGTTGGAATGCTCTTCACTCCCAGTATTTGCAGAAGATGAGCTCTCCCCTTCCTTCTGTTTGCCTTTGGACTTCTTAGAAGGAGTTTTACTTTTTGGTTTCTTTTTTTCCTTAGGCAGTTGTGATAGCATTTTCTTAAGGGTGTTGATATATTCTTGTTGAGTTTAAATCATATCGAATTGTTCGCTTTGGACTCGGGCCTGCTCTTCGAATCATTTGGCCACCTCCTCTAGAGTTCCCGCCATATAAGCAAAGGCAGTTGTCTCCAAACTTGAATTTGAAGACCGAGATTTGATAATGGCAGAGTGCTCATCATTTACCTCAATCTCCCTAGCTAATAGACTGTAATCAACTGGGGCAATTATTCTCGTGCGAGTCCGAGTGCGTCGGTAAACCCCTTCCGGTTCGACAAGAACATCCTTCAAACTTGGAGACCAATCAGCATCCGACTCCTTTGAACTAACAAACAGTTGCTTCCCTTTGAACTTGCTTGGTGTAGAACTTGGCCCTACCATATTTGCTATCACTTTTGGGAACTCGATGTCGGAGAATGATTTCTCTTTCTGAGATCATCGTCTCTTGCTTGAGTTTAAAACCACTGACAACTGGATAAAAATCAAAGGTTTATTTATCTGAAAGCCGCAATGGCAATCAGAGAGTACTGCTGAGGTGAGTTGCTCACAGTGACATCAAGGGGCGATTTAATGGACACTCTTCATCTTTGTCAGGTAGTTCCTTAGGTTTATTGAGGGAACGTCTGAGGAACTAGCCTCAAACCTTAAGGGTGAGGGCTTCTTAGCTTTATATGGCTTGAAGACATGTCATTCTGAATGCGGGTCTCGTGTTTCTTTGTTGAAACGCGGACCTCGCATTGTGTTGAAATTCTGTCATCGCGTTTACAGTTAAAAACATGGAGTCACGCTCTAAAGCAAGCAGAACGCGTGTCTCACATTTTGAAGTAGGAATGCAAGCTTCTAGCGTTGGCTGAGTTTACCTCAGAACATGAGATTCGAGTTTAGGACCAAAAACGTGGGACTTATGTTCTGAGGCTAGTAGAATGCGAGTCTAGCATTTTGGGGTAAACAGGATGCGGGTCTCGCATTGGATGCAGATCTCGCATCGCCTAAGAGGGACGTAGGTGTGAACCTCACATTTTGAATTTGCAAAACAGATGACTTCTGTAGAATCTTCATTTTGTTGTCAATATGCGTGACGCCTTCGTCAACATTCAGCATTCCGGTTGAGTCGCAAGAGCTGTTGGGAACCCCCGACAAGCTAAAATTGCAAAGTTTGAAAAGGAGAAGGACAGCAAAATTGATCTTCACCATCACTTTGATCATGCACCGACGTACTGGCCCTACGGGTTTGTTGAGAGATGTTGACGCGGGCTGCATAAGCTGCATGAGAGGCCTCCAGAACTTCTTCAGAAGTGGCACCGCTTGTGTTGTGAGCAGTGCTGCGGGCCACTTTAGGAGTAATCTCTGAAGAGATTCGAGAGCGAGCCTCTGAAGAGACTTTGTGATATTGTCGCATTGCCTTGGGACAAGCAGAGCCTGAGGAAAGAAATTCCTCGAACTTTCCTTGATTGAATTCAACGACAAGGGATTCTACCATCTTGCTAAGAAGTTGGACATCGGCTTGCGCCATAGCATTTTCATCAGTAGAGATGCAGTCCCCAGCAGAGTCGCCATCTTTTGTTCTGTCAGAAAGGTTGGCTCGATGTAAAGTTTCTTTGAGTGGCTGAAAAGTTAAAGCAGAACGATTCTGATTACAAAAGAGGGAAGAAGGTATGATTCTCCCCTTTGTTTAAAGTTGGATTCTTTGTGTGACGATGGAGAGTGATTCTTGTTCTCCATTGACCGGCTGAATATCAAGCTTCTCTTCAGGATACTCTCAAAAATCAATTAGGAGGGAACTCTATTTTTAACACACTGAGTATTTAGAGTCCACTGACTACTCCTTTTCTCTCTCCCCCTAAAAATCAAGAAGAAAATAAGAAGTCTTTAGCTTGAGAATTTTCAGCTCTCAATCCTCCAAAGTTCTTTTTTTTCTTCTTCTTCTCCCTTTTTTTATAGCTCTTCAGGCTTTTTGTAGGGAGTCATAGGGGTATTATTGTCCGCTGAAATCCCTCCATTATGGGGATCATTACCTGGGGAGATAATTGACCCAGTGATGGGGATCAGTTATAACAGAACGCGGGTCTCGTGCTAGACGCGGACCTCGTGTTATTCGTTGTAGATATGGACGTCTCAGTTAGAATGCGGAGTTGCTCAAACCCGCATTTAAAGTGTGATGCGGAGTTGCTCAGACCCATGTAGGATGCATAGTTACACAGACTTGCGTGAGACGCATGGCACGGAGTTGCTCAAACCCACGTGAGATGCGGAGCTACTCAAATCCGTGTCTGAAGTCTCTGTTTCTCTTTTGGACGCGAGGTCTCATTTTAGTTCAAATGTGTCCTTCGCATTGATGTAAGGATCGCGTCTGATGACTTGTCCTTAGTGATTTTTAGACAGCCTACACATGCCTCATGTTGCTTTTATTTCTTCTATAGAACCAAAAATATTAATGAAGCATGAATTGATGATTTTTGGATTATTGCTATGCAAAAAAAATTGAATCAGTTTGTTAGAAATAACGTTTGAGATCTTGTTCCAAGACCTCCTGACCATCCTGATATTGTCACCAAATGGGTATTTAAAAACAAGTTAGATGAATTTGGACAAGTTGTGAAAAAAAAGTAAGATTGGTTGCACAAGGTTACAACTAAGAGGAAGTTATTGATTTTAATTAAACTTATGCTCCTGTTGCTAGATTAGAATTAATTCGTATTTTGCATACTTTTTCATGTTATATAGATTTCAAACTTTATCAAATAAATATCAAAAGTGCTTTTTTAAATTGTTTTATTAAAGAGACTGTTTTTGTTGAGTAACCTCCCAATTTTGAATATGAAAAATATGATGATCATGGTTTTAAACTTAAGAACATTTTATATGATCTTAAACAAGCACCCCGTGCTTGATATGATAAACTTAAAAGTTTACTTTTGAATTCTAAATTTGAAATAGGTAAGGTAGATACTACTTTATTTATTAAGAAAATAAATAATGATATCTTGCTTATAAAAATATATGTTGATATAATATTCAGTTCTACTAATGATGGTCTTTGTCAATAATTTTCTAAGATAATGCAGAATGAATTTAAAATAAGTCACATGGGTGAACTCAGTTTTTTTTTTTGGGTTTGCGAAATAAACAAATGAAAGAAGAAATATCATCAACCAAAGAAAATATGCAAACGACATTTTTAAGAGATTTGGAATAGAAAATTCTGAAAGCAAGTGGACTCCATTGAGCACTACTATTATGCTAGACAAGGATGAACAGGGTAAGAGTGTAGATCAAATGGTAGACAGAGGTACAATTAGTTCACTCTTATATATTAAAGCCAATAGACTTGATATCATGTTTAGCATTTATTTATGTTCTAGATATCAATCTAATTTCAAAGAGTCTCATTTTAAGGCTATTAAGAGGATTCTTAGACATATCAAACATATTGTTGATTATGATTTGTTCTATCTAAAAGCATGCTCGTTTGATTTAATTTCTTATAGTGATGTTGTTTTGCTGGATGCAAATCTGATAAAAAAAAGTACTAGTAAAACTTGTTACTTTTTGGGACACTCACTAGTATCTTGGTTCAGTAAAAAAGAAATTTCAGTTTCATCATCCACAATTGAGGTAAAATATATAGTTGCTAGTGTTACGTGTGCTCATATATTTTTGATGAAACAAACTTTGATTGATTATGGTATTACGAGTTCTACATCTCCTATTATGTGTGATAATACTAGTGCTATCAATATATCTAAAAACTTTATTCAACATTCTAACACAAAACATATTGATATTAGACATTATTTCTGTTACACCCCGTTCTAAGAATATATACTTAGATACATATTCATTTTTCATCGTATTTTTAATTTACTTCCCATATTTGTTTTTGTTTTATGATTATTTATATAATTGTGTTGCATTGGATCCGAATTCGTGGACTCAGAGTCAGACTTAGTCTGAACTAGGGACTTGATCCTAGTGTATTGCTCGATTTGCTCTTTTTGGTAGTCAAATTTAATCAGTTTTAGTTCCAAACATCATTTTCCAATATTTTAGATTTTTCATGATATTTTGGAATTTTTCTGAATTAAATTGCAAAATCTTAAAAATCGGATCGACCAGTGTAACCAGTTATTTTTAAGATTTTTAATTTGAAAATAAGATTGAATTTTTAAAAATTGACTTCATATTGTTCCTCAGAGTGATGTTTTCTACCTCTGAGTATTTTTGGAGATTTTTCTGAATTACTTAAAATATATCCTATTATAATAATATATTTATATTCGATTTTCTTCTCTTTTTTCTTCTCTTTCTCCTCTTTCTTTCTTTTTCTTTTCCTGGCTCCCACGTGGTCGAGCTACTCCCCCCAGCTTCCTTTTCATGTGGCCACCCCCCAAATCACATCTCTCCCACTTACTCTCTTTCAATCTCTTTATCTCTTTACCTTTATGTTTCTCTATCTCTCTCCCAATCTCTCCCTCTCTCCTCTAAAGACCGGCGACCCCCACTCTCCGGTGACCTCTGACTGGCTAACCCCATGCCGGCGACCACCCCTAGTGATGGTGCCCCCCTCTCCCCCAATCTCTCCTCCTCTCTGAACCCCAACACCATTTCCATCTCCATTCACTTCTTCTCCACAAACCACCACCTCTACTTTCACCATCATATTAACCACCAACCTCCTCTAGCCATCTTCACCTCTAGTGAACCCCCATCACAGGTGACACCTCCTTGGTCTCCCCCTTAGCTGGCCACCTCCTCTCCAATCACCAACATCAACAACAACCTCAACTATATCACCATCCTCTATCTCTCCCTTCTTCTTCTTCTTCTTCTTATTCAATTAACCACCTTCTCCACCATTTCCACCACCTCTCCACCACTACCTGCTCCATCCTCTCCTCCCTCTCCACTAAACCCTATCACAACCACCACCAATACCATCATCTCCACTTTCATCTCTTCTTTCTTCCACCATTTGATTGCCAAAAAGCAGAGATAAAGTTAATAGTTTGAAAAATGTTATCTGAATAAAGGTTGTCTCTGTCTTTCATAATATATCCACGGTAGTAAGGGTTAAGCAGGTCGATTCTCAAGGTGAGATGTGATGGAAGCTTTCGGTATGTTTTACTAAATAGGTTAAGTGTTCTTCTTTATCAAAAATAAAAAATTAGAAATCTAAGTTAAGTCAAAAAGATAAAAAGAATAAAATAGAGTTGGATTAGGGTTTTGATTTTAAAAAGAAGAAAGATGGATTACTAACCATCTACCACCACTAACCTACCAACTTATGCTAGATTAAACTTCATTTTGAATCATAAAAACTATACCTTAGAGTTGCATTTAATTTCAGTAAAATACATAAGATGGAGAAATCCTATTTGGAATAATCACTAACGAAGACCTAATATTAAACTAGCAAAGTTTTTCAAGCATAGACTAAGAAGAATAACTAATATTAAACTATCAAGGCTATCTAAGCATAGAATAAGAAAAACCAATGGGAATTTTTAGTAAATAATAGATTTAACAATCATCATGTGCCTTCAAGAGTATTAGTTATTTCTATGTTTAAGCATGCATAAGATCCAATCGGCTTATTCTAATATAGAACTAGAAGTAGTGGTGGGTAGAGATTAATAAGCCATGAAGAAGATTCGCTACTCATAAGAGAATCAAAAGAAAGCATAGTAAAAGAGAATACAAATAAAGAAAGTAAGTAAATAAAGATAAACTAGAAAGAAAAATCTTCTTATTGATTATGTCACTTTCAATTACAAGAGCCTCCTTCTTTACAAAGCTTGAATTAGAACTAAATCCTAAAAGTTACAAAAGAAATTTGGAGAAGAGACTAAAGAAAAATCCTAAGTTATGATCTCTGATATGGAGATGTCTTTTTATGAGAGATTTCAGCTCTTTAAATAGGCCTCAGAGCTAATCACAATAAGATACAAATTAGGAGGTTTCACTTAATCTTAATTCAATACAGGAATTCAATTCTAAACTGATATGCAGTAAGTTGGTGTGTTACTTACTGAATATGACTCATCAGAAGGCTGAAATGGACAAAGTGGTCAACATAAAATTGTAGCCCTTCAAGTCCTGCCTCTGTTGTATCTTAAATCATCAGATTTGAATATTTGTAGCAAACGTTATGATCCTAAAACTAAGAGGTGTCTAGGCTGAATCTGAGTTTGAATTGATTTTGAACTCTATTTAATTTGAATTTTCCTCCTTATCCCCATTACGATTAACTTTATCCAATCCATCTTTTAGAAATATATCTTCTGATCTTGAATTTAAATTGTGAAGATGATGATTTATCCTTTCCTCCTCTTGATTTCAAATTGATTTAAATTGAAACCCAAATTTAGATAGGATTAGGGATAAATAGAAGCTTCTTGTATTTTTATCTTCTCATTTAAGTAACTACAAACCATAATCAAAAAGATGGTTAAATAGCAATTTTAAATAAAGAATAATTAAGGATAAATGTGCAAATGTGATGATAATAATGCAAAATTGAGATGAAATCACCATCCACTCACATAACCTCTTCCTCCTCCTTGGGGTGGACGGCGGCCACCCCCTGCCTACGATGGCCACCTGTGGCCAGCGCCACCTCCCCGGCGCCACTTGGCCCCATGGCTGGTCGTGGGGCTATGTGTGTAAGCAGGGAGCTATTGCCCCCTCTTTCTCCCAGTTCCCTCTCTATCTCTCCTGTACTCTCTCTCCTCCTCTCTCTTCTCTCTCCTCTCTATTACTCACTTTTTTTTCTCTCTCTCCTCTCTTATTCTCTCTCTAAATATGTATAATATATTTTAATATATTTATTGGCGGCCCATGGCACGTGTTTCTGAGATTCCAGATTTCGCGGTGTTTTTTCAAAGATTTTTAGGCGAGTGTTCTCACCTCTTTTATCTGGCTATCCGGCTTCGACGGGCGTAATTTAATATTGTATTTGTATCAGTGGATTTGTATTTATATTTGTGGATACGTGTAAATGTACCAGTCCAGTGTATTTGTATTGGTGTGAGTTTGTATATGTGTACCGTGGACACGTGTATTTATATCGGTGTGACGAATGCCTATAGTAGTGTAGCTTTATACCTGTACATATATACTACCTGCGATGTATTCTATTACTGCTTTATTACCATGTGTGGTCGTCCCTTCGTGGTCGTTTAGCCTCCGGACTTTCTACTCAGCCTCCGGGCTTTCTACTTAGCCTCGAAGCTTCACCACTCAACGGATAGTCTAGTTATTTATTATGTTTATATGTGTGCTTGTATGGTACTAATATCACATGCAGGTACCTACTCGGCTTCTAAGCCAACCCACTTCCTGAGCTACCCAATAGGAATTGGTCTTACACACTTTGGGTTTTGTGATAGTTGGGGGTGTACTCAGACCGTCAGGTCTTTCAGCACCACCTGGTAGGTGAGCCTAGTGCTCAATGCTCTATCGCTAACTCTGTCCAAGTGTAGTTATGCTATGAGCAATAGCTATATGTTATTGTGGCTGCGCCACGATCGGTAGTCACACCGCAGCCGAGCATGATAGCGTCAACGTTGTGCGCTAACTTCACTCAGCCTACATAGCTTCGCTTGTTTGATCGCTTAGCCATTACTATCTGATATGTTCTGATCCTGTTTGTATGCGTGATTGGTACTAACATTCCTGCAGGTACCTATTTAGCCTTTCGGCCCTTCAGGCTCTCACCCACTTCCACAAAAGAGGCAGTACGTTCAGACCGTCAGGCCTTTCAGCCCCACTTGATAGGTGAGTTCAGCACTCAGCGCTTTACCGCTAACTCTGTCCAAGTGTAGTAGTTGTACATTATCATAGGTTCACCGCGAGCGGTAACTACGTTGAGCGTTATTATTGTGTGCTAGCTTCGCTCCAGCTTGCTTAGCTCTGCTTGATTGTTCGGTTGTCTGCTCGCTGACTTTATTTCTGCCTAATTTAGTCTTCAGGCATCACCACTCTACTGATAGCTTAGTTGTCACCTATTATATATGTGTGTTTGATACTAACACTTATGCAGGAACTTACTCTGCCTTCGGGCCTATCAGCCCTTTGGGCTCTCGCCCACTTCCTTGAAAGAGGGAGTGCGTTCAGATGGTCTGGTTTTTTAGCTACGTCGGATAGGTGGACCTAGCGCTTAGCGCGTTGTCGCTAATTTAGTTCAAGCATATTTACACCGTAAGTACGACTTGACCACACGCAGTAGTATAGCTTTAATATGCTCACTCTGTCGTGTGCGTTTAGCATGCCGGAGCGGTAACCATGCCGAACGTGATGGCGTCTAATGTTGTGTTAGTTTCATTCCAGCTCTATTTAGCTCCACTGCAGCTCTGCTTAGCTCCGCTTAGATGTATGCTTGCTTGCATGCCCAGCTGTCCGCTTAATGATTCAACTATTATTCTTTTCCTGATGGTTGTGAAGAGTTTGAAACCATTATTTATACTATTTTTCAAAAAATATTGTTTTTTTTTGTATTTGTACTGATCCCCAGTATCAATACTATTTTTTTGTATTCGTACTAGTCTCTTGTATCAGTATCATTTTCCTGTATTCATACCGATCTCCAGTATCAATACTATTTTTATGTATTGTGATATATGATAGTGATATCTATTGTGTTATTACTTAACACCTGATTCCTGCATGCTATCACCTAACACCTTCTTGTTATCATCTGCCACCTGTTTGGTATCACTATCACCTGCCACCTGATATATTACCACTTAACTTGTGATAATCATATTTCTGGAATACTGTTCTGCTATCATGTATTATATACAGTGACCTGTAATTCTAGTACTTATGTACTCCTGTTACTCATGTGACTCCTGAACCTGTCCTGATCCTACTATTCCCGTACTATGATACTTGCATAAAAATAAATTATAAAAGGCTAACCTATATTGGGTAAGGGGGAAACTGATGGACTTCAAGTGGTGAATATGTTAACCATGGTATTAAGTATGTTGTCCAACTCAAACTTTAGTTTTACCTGTGGGCCTCCAAATGTTCCACAGGGTGTGCTGCCACCCCATTACTAACTTCTTGCAGTGTAAATAAATAAGACTCTTTGCCCCTGAATCACCTCGCAGTAGGGTCCGTATCAGCAGGGAACCATGGATGTGGTCTCGGGTATGAACGAGACCCACTGTAAATATAACCCATTAGTTTCATCATCAGGTTCAATAACATGCTCAACTTAATCATATATGGATGTATGTGTATTGAGACGCTAGGGCACATACCTAGATATACAGGTAGGACGAATAATAATAATAAAATGCTAATCAATAATTCGTTATGTTGTTTTGTAATTCCGATGATATACACTTGGATTATGGTGATATGAGACATAAGATATATGATGAGTATTTCCTTGTTTGGATTATTTCTTCGATGTACTTATCTCATGAAGCTGTAAATCGAGCTTGTACAACTGGTATTTCTCCATTTGATTTCATCGGTATTATTGATTTTTATCAGTTTTATGATGTTTTCTTAATTTAGAAGACAATTCTGGTTATGAACCCAAGATACGGTGACGTGAGGTATACGGTATATAGATGATGATTTCCTTGTTTGAATTATTCTTTCAATGTACTAATCTCATGGATCAATAATTTGGGCTTATATAACTAATTTTGTCATATTTACTTCTCCAGATGTCTTATTGCCTGATCTTATGTGTCCGTGCTTACGCCACAGTTTTCAATGCATCCTTATGACTCGGATTTATCGATACACTATGTCTGTTCCTGCACGCCACTTGGCACTCATCTTGCCACTTGTTGGAGAGTTTCTGACTCCCCTGGACTTGCATGTTCAGATCTCTGAGCTTGAAACTTGTGGATTCTCCCGATTGTTGATCAAAATAGCGCAGTGAAAGCGTGGATCATCGGCAGACCGTCCAAAGTCCTTTTCTTTCAGGCCCCTGCTAGGCTCTCGAGTTTTTCTTTTATAACTCGTGAGTATCTTTTGAACTGTTCATAATTGTATATCATCTTGTATTCTCGCATTTGCGCCTATCGGTGATGTAATATTCTTGTAATATTGCGTCACATCTTGTGATAACTTTATAATTGTACTCATATGTTGGAATGCATAATACACCACATAATTTCGTGCCCTGATTCTTGCTTGTACTGATTCTAAGCGTATATACATGAGGGTATTTCTGATCTGCGTATATACATTGCAGTAATGTCTCTATACCCGTAGGGTGGAGTGATTAGTACACAATATTGCATATTTTACATCATAATCCCCATGCATATTACAAATAAATATGTGATTTTTACTCCTCTTCTCTACATATTTGCAGGTACACATTTAATTGAGAGATTTCCAAATAATCACTTAATCAACACTAATTAAGTGATTAATCCAAGCTTAAAGGATAAAGCCAAATTCAAATCCAGATTCAGAGAGATCCACGCAACAAACGAAGATTCCAGAAGGTCCACGTGGCCAAACAAACTCGTAACAGCCAGCAACAGAAAGCTGTTGCTGAACGGCTTCAGTTAGGCCGCGGGAACGCAAGTGGGCGCGGCAGTTACAGGGAGATTTTGTCTCGGATTTTGCGCCAACTGATTTGATCTCGAAGCTTCACCTGTGGGCTATAAATATCTGGACTTGGACCTGCGTACAGAGACTGATCAGAGAAGAGAGAGAGATTAGTGAATAGATTTGTATTTTGCTAGGTTTTGTTTAGGATTTTTTAGCTCTCTATGATCTTCTTCTCCCTAGATTTCATTGCAAGAGAGAGTTGTATGAGAGAGAGAGCTTGTATCATCAAGGAGTGACAACTTGGAGCTATACAAGGATTGATCCATTCTCTACTTCTCTACTTGAGCTTGATTCTAGTTTGATTTCTTTCCTTACTTGCTTTGTTTACTTTCTTGCAATTTAATTCATGTTTAGCTTTTCTTTTGTAATGATGTGTAGCTAATTCTTTCTCCATGTACTAGCTAACCACTACCTTGCTAACATCTAACTCATGGGTGATTGCTTTATTTCATCTTGCATTTTGTATTGTTTTCTCTTCTCCGATGGGTTTCTTTTCATTTCTTGGCAAGTATCTTGTTGTAATTCTCCATATGATTCATGTGTGCCTCACTTGGAGCCTAGTCTTTGAACTAGTGCCTTGATGGAACATGGAGATGGATCACCAATATGCTATTTGTTGTACAACTTCATTATGTCGATTCTTGAATGTTGTATGCCTATTCATTAGCATCCCTTGAGTGTAGCTCTTTTGTTTCCATTATTGAAAGTCTAATTTGTAGGCCGATGACCATCTATGGAGGCTACAAGACAAGTCCAAGAATGAATCCCCATCATCTAAGTGAGAAAGTAATTAAACCAACAAGCAAGACATATCCATGCCAATGAATCAACATGAGGCATGCATCACTATCAAGGAGTTTAGTATGTCTTTAGCAAGGTAGTTAAGGTTAGCTAGTCATGGTTTTCTTTCATTCAAGTTTTCTAAAGTTTTCTTTTCTTTTAAGTGTGAATACAACAAACCTCTTCTTGATTTCTTTTCACTTACCACCATGAACATATCCATACATTCTTTCATTCCTTTCTTTGTGTTTTATTCATTCTTTTAAGCAAGAGAAGAATTCTCGTTTTCTTTTTCTCACGAGTATCGTAACGCTTCTACGCTAGCTCTCCTTGTGGTTCGACTCGGTATAGCTTTATGCTATAGCGGAAGATTGGAACAAGGTATATCAATTACATATTTGAAGTGAACAAGAACCAAAGGTGAACTCTAAACATTGAACCATATATTTTATACCTAGTTCTTGTGCAAGAACTTCACATACCTTGTTTTTACCCGATCAAATTTTTGGCGCCGTTGCCGGGGAGAGCAACGGTATTTTTTTTAAAAGTGAGAAACTAAACGATATTTCTTCTCTGTTGCAGGTACAGGTTGAAGATACAGGAAATCTTGCACAGCAGAAACACATAAGTGGACCTGGGCCTCTGCTCAAGAAAGCAGAGCCCAGGATCCCTCCAAATTGCCGCGGATCCACAAGATTTGCCGTGGAAACGCGGCAATAAGGAGTTAACTACTTACAAGTTTTCTGCAGGGGCTTCAGATCTGCAAATTACAGCTGCTGATATACTTTAAATTCTGTATTCTGCACCATATATCTGCTAAATTAATTCAACAGTAAAAAATTGGTTGTAATTGTTAAAAATTGTTAGACATTTGCATTTTAGGCACGTGTCTTTCAATTCTTTACTTTTACTGTTGAAGAGTGCGGGGGACAAGGTACGTAATTCATTGCATATAGACTAGGACTCACTCTTTGTTTGATTTATCTTACTTGGAGTGAACCTTGTTTGTTTCTATATCGTACACTTGCACAATCAATTTTAAGGGCAATACCTGTAAATAAGATAAGGTGGGGGAGGTCATTACCCTTTCCTTAGCCCGGAAATCATTCTTCCAAGCACTCACAATCCCAAGCTTGTAAATAAAATTTGATAGACGTTGGCCCTAGGGACATCCGGACTCACTTAGGAGATTATCCTAAGGGGGAAAAGTGTTGGAAATTGACTTCTGTAAAATCAGTGTCTAGGAAAGGGGTTGAGGGCCGAAAGCCCGAAGGTTGCTGGTTACTTAATTAAGGAACGTCTCCGGACGGAAAACCTCCCACCAACCTTACCCTTCCCTGGCTGATTTGCTTATAGTCAGAGTCTACACCAAACCTCCTGTGGACAGTCTATTTAGGAGTCATCTAGGACCAGAAACCCTAGACAAGCTTGGATTGATTTTTTTCTTTTGTTGTTTGTTATTCTTTTTCGCTGGTGTGATCGGTGCACGTTGTTTGTGATTGTATATACGATAGTGGTTTTGTGATCCTAATTCTACACTTGCATTTACACATCCACTTGACACCATGACCAACAACGTCTCACTTCAAGATCGATTTTATCCGATTCGCACTTCCATTCCTTCATGCATTCTTCTCCCCGAGCCAAATGGAAATCACTTCGAGCTGAAACCACAATTCATTAGTACACTTCCCCATTTCCATGGTCTAGAGTCTGAGGACGCGTACCTTTTTATTCGTGAGTTTGAAGAGGTATGCCAAATGATGAGAATTTCCCAACTGTCTGAGGATGCTGTTAGGTTACGGTTCATACCGTTTGCACTTAAGGATTTAGCTAAGAAATGGCTTTATAATCTTCCAGTCAGTTCCATATCTTTATGGGAGGATTTTGTTAAAGTCTTTCTTAAGAAATTTTATCCTATCCACAAAACAGCCCTCATGAGAAAGAACATAATGCAATTCAAGCAGGAAACAAATGAACCTTTCTGGAAGTATCTTGAGCGTTTCAAAGACCTTCTTGCCCTGTGTCCCCATCACGGCATAGAGAAATGGCGTCTATGCCAGATTATCTATGATGGATTAGATTACCAAACGAAAACACTTTTAGAATCCATGTGCCAAGGGGAATTCTTGAAAAAAGATGAACATCAGGGGTGGGATCTCTTTGAAACCCTAGCTGAGAAAACCATTCAGTGGGAGTCTTGTCCTGACAAATCCACTTCCACCACTTCCAGAACTGGTACACACTCCAAAGAATCCTCTCTAGCTGCAGAAACCAAGATCACACAATTAATGAAGAGGATAGAGTTGCTTGAGTTAAAAGGGAATTCTGTGGTCAACCAGGTCAACCCATTGCCTTTGATTAGACCAGGTTGCACCAACTGTCATGACCTTAGCCATGTCTTGGAGGAGTGTCCATTATCTCAGCTCCACTCATATCAGGAGAACATGAATGCAGCATTTACCAGACCCAATCATCATCCATACTCCAACACTTACAATTCAGGATGGCAGAACCATCCAAATTCTTTATAGAGTCAGTCTGGTCCTGAGCATCATATGCCACCACTTCCACATCTGTACAATGCTCAGTTTCACCCATCCAGTTTTGATCAGAATTCACTATATGTTCATCCATCTCAAAGTCCACCACAGTCATATCAGTCTTATTATATGCCACCATCATATGACCAATCACAATTTCAATCTCCATATTTTCAACATCCACCCCAGCATAATTCTGAGATATCTGAGTTGAAAAAAATGCTAGAAACCTTTACAAAGAACCAGGAGCAGGAGTTGAATAAAATGAAGGTCCAAATTGGTCAATTGGCTGAGAATCAAAAAAGTTTTTTCCCAAACCAGCCATTGCCAAATCCCAAAGTTGAAGATTCAGGACCCAGTCACTGTCATGCCATTCATACCCTGAGATCTGGTAAACAAGTTGACAATAAGGTTTCTAGTCCACAATCTCATCCAGTACCAAAGCCTACACCTCATGTCCCCATACCACCAACTTTTGACAAACCATCCTCTAGTTCAGAGCCATCCACATCTCAAGCCAAGGGGAAAGAAAAGGTAGATGAGCAACCTTATAAGCCTAGAGTACCATATCCAAATAGGCTTCTAAATAACAAGTCAAATGCTCACATGGAGAAAATAAAAGAAACATTCAATAAGGTCCAAATCAATGTCCCTCTCCTTGATGCCATTCAACAAGTACCATCATATGCTAAATTCTTGAAGGAAATGTGCACCAAGAAGAGGAAGACCCAAGTCCCTAAAAAAGTCTTCCTTGCATCATCCATTAATGAGTTGCTCACTGGTCCAATTCCTGTTAAATACAAAGACCCAGGGAGCCCCACCATTTCATGCATCATAGGACAGACTACAATAAATAGGGCACTTCTAGATTTGGGGGCCAGCATTAATCTCTTACCTTTCTCTGTGTACCAACAATTGGGGTTAGGTGATCTCCTCCCGACCCAAATGACCATCCAATTGGCTGACCGCTCTGTTACTAAACCCAAGGGGGTAATTCAAGATGTCCTTGTCAAAGTTGGAGAATTCTTTTATCCTGTTGACTTTGTTGTCCTTAAAACAAAACCAGTGTCAAATTCCAATCAAAGGGCACAAATTCCTGTCATTCTGGGACGACCATTCCTGGCTACTGCAAATGCAATCATTAATTGCCGGAATGGATCAATGAGGTTGACCTTTGGTAACATGACACATGAACTCAATGTCTTCCACACACAGCCTCACAAAACAAAAAATCAAACATTTGAGGTTAGCTTTATTGAGGACAATTGTGAGGATTCAAAAGATGAGTCACAATTCTGTGATTCTCTTCAAGAACCTCCAATTGATATATCTTTTGAAGACTTGTTTGCTGATGAGATCATGTGTTTAGATGAGTCAACTCGGGGTAAGTTAGCTAATTGTCCACTTCCGGATGTTGATTTGAGTTTTGAAGAATTATATGGAGAAGAGTTAAAATTTCTTAAAATTGGAAGTGATGAGATTCTGAGTGAGAGTGGTGATAAGGATTTTGTTTGTGAACGATGTGGTGGAATGAATATGAATGAAAATAACAACCAATTGAAACTGGAAACACCTAGGCTTAGAATAATTCAGACCGTTTCCAATGGAGCTCAAGAAAGAGAACACATTGGAACGATGGGAAACGGGCCAGAGGGAAGCGACCAAAAGCCCAGGTGAGAGTTACACTTGTATATTCCTTGTAAGTAATTCCTTCCTCTTCCATTTTGTTTCATGCATACATATATCATAATGCATTGAGAACAATGCATGAAATAAGTGTGGGGGAGGGTTTACTAACATAGAGTTTTTAGAATTTCTTTCTTTTACACTTCTCTTTAGAAATAATAAAAATAAAAAAATAAAAAAAATAAAAACTTTTTGAAATAAGAGACAAAGTTTTGATCTATTTTTTAAGAAAAGTAAGATGTATCTTAGAAATTAAGAAAGCCTTAATTATGACATCTTAAACATAGTTGAAGTAATAGATCTTGTTTGAAAATTATAGGCTAAGTAAGTAAAATTGAGGAGATATTTTTATCTTGAATTTTTACCTTAGATAAATATGCACTTTACACTTACACATTTCTTGGGATGGAGACAAAGACCAAAAATGCCATATAAATAAAAAAAAAAGAAAAAAGAAAAAAAAATATAAATAAAACATCAAAAGAAAAAAAAAATATATAAATAAAACATCACCTATTAAGCTGGATAATTGTGCCTCAAGAAGCATGATTACTCACGCCTAACGGTGATAATAAATAATCCCCTTTAGTTTCGTGGCCTTTTCTACTCGAGACCTTAAACCCGAGGGATGTTTTCTCATCTGGTGCCCTAAGACCGTCTGGTTTGGGAGTCATCGGTTAAAGGCTCGCTACAAGGGTAGACTAGAAAGCCTAAACTAAGGGAAGAAAAAAAGCATAAAAAAAAAAAAGTATATATAAATAAATAAATGGCTTTATGGTTGGAGTTGAAATCCCAAGAAACCTTCACTGACACGGTGTGCATATTATCTAGGTTTTATGAGAGATAAAATATTCAATCCAATTTTGAATTCTTACCTTAATAAAAGCAAGATCTTGCATGGATACTAAGTTTAAGGAAGAATAATTATAGGTGGACTTATGACCTAGGATCACTTATATTTTTGCAAAAATAGTTCGTAAACTTGTCTCTTATTCAAAATGCGTTTTCAAAACACTAACATTTGTTTCTTTCTTTAAGGATTTTGTGGGTGTAATCCGCTGAAAACCCTCAGGAGACAACACTCCTCCTCTAGGGTAACCTAGAGGTTTAACGGCTTGTTGCACATGCTCAGTGCAATTGCGTCACCTGCGAAAGTGGTGTAAATAAATTGGTAGTATAGATTTTTTTTTTCTTTGTTTTGCTCGGGACGAGCAAAAGAATAAGTGTGGGGGTGTGATTAGTACACAATATTGCATATTTTACATCATAATCCCCATGCATATTACAAATAAATATGTGATTTTTACTCCTCTTCTCTACATATTTGCAGGTACACATTTAATGGAGAGATTTCCAAATAATCACTTAATCAACACTAATTAAGTGATTAATCCAAGCTTAAAGGATAAAGCCAAATTCAAATCCAGATCCAGAGAGATCCGCGCAACAAACGAAGATTCCAGAAGGTCCACGTGGCCAAACAAACTCGTAACAGCCAGCAACAGAAAGCTGTTGCTGAACGGCTTCAGTTAGGCCGCGGGAACGCAAGTGGGCGCGGCAGTTACAGGGAGATTTGTCTCGGATTTTGTGCCAACTGATTTGATCTCGAAGCTTCACCTGTGGGCTATAAATATCTGGACTTGGACCTGCGTACAGAGACTGATCAGAGAAGAGAGAGAGATTAGTGAATAGATTTGTATTTTGCTAGGTTTTGTTTAGGATTTTTAGCTCTCTATGATCTTCTTCTCCCTAGATTTCATTGCAAGAGAGAGTTGTATGAGAGAGAGAGCTTGTATCATCAAGGAGTGACAACTTGGAGCTATACAAGGATTGATCCATTCTCTACTTCTCTACTTGAGCTTGATTCTAGTTTGATTTCTTTCCTTACTTGCTTTGTTTACTTTCTTGCAATTTAATTCATGTTTAGCTTTTCTTTTGTAATGATGTGTAGCTAATTCTTCTCCATGTACTAGCTAACCACTACCTTGCTAACATCTAACTCATGGGTGATTGCTTTATTTCATCTTGCAATTTGTATGGTTTTCTCTTCTCCGATGGGTTTCTTTTCATTTCTTGGCAAGTATCTTGTTGTAATTCTCCATATGATTCATGTGTGCCTCACTTGGAGCCTAGTCTTTGAACTAGTGCCTTGATGGAACATGGAGATGGATCACCAATATGCTATTTGTTGTACAACTTTATTATGTCGATTCTTGAATGTTGTATGCCTATTCATTAGCATCCCTTGAGTGTAGCTCTTTTGTTTCCATTATTGAAAGTCTAATTTGTAGGCCGATGACCATCTATGGAGGCTACAAGACAAGTCCAAGAATGAATCCCCATCATCTAAGTGAGAAAGTAATTAAACCAACAAGCAAGACATATCCATGCCAATGAATCAACATGAGGCATGCATCACTATCAAGGAGTTTAGTATGTCTTTAGCAAGGTAGTTAAGGTTAGCTAGTCATGGTTTTCTTTCATTCAAGTTTTCTAAAGTTTTCTTTTCTTTTAAGTGTGAATACAATAAACCTCTTCTTGATTTCTTTTCACTTACCACTATGAACATATCCATACATTCTTTCATTCCTTTCTTTGTGTTTTATTCATTCTTTTAAGCAAGAGAAGAATTCTCGTTTTCTTTTTCTCACGAGTATCGTAACGCTTCTACGCTAGCTCTCCTTGTGGTTCGACTCGGTATAGCTTTATGCTATAGCGGAAGATTGGAACAAGGTATATCAATTACATATTTGAAGTGAACAAGAACCAAAGGTGAACTCTAAACATTGAACCATATATTTTATACCTAGTTCTTGTGCAAGAACTTCACATACCTTGTTTTTACCCGATCATGGAGCGTTACAGGATGGTATCAAAGCCTAGGCTCTCACATCCACAATAAAACCAGTCGGCAAATTAATGATAAAAAAATTTGCAGCTTGAATGCATGAGTCCTGCTTATACAATCCAAATACAAGTGCACAGTTATCTATTTCTTCTTGATCATCGTTCTTTTGATTCCTAAATCCCTTCCATTTTTCACTATTTCAGTTATTATAGTCTTTATTTCAACTTAAGATATGGGTAGACTAGTGAGGTAGTGGCAAGACAGATGTGGTTCACTCTTACCCTATTCTGATATTTTTTGATTATAGTACACTAGATTGTCTTATATCGGGTAGTTCTTCGGCTCCACACTCTATTCTTATATATATTTGGTCATTCTATAGGGTTTAGCACAGAAACTGAGGATCAGTACAGAGAGTAAAGTAATCATCACCTATGAAATTAGATAGAGTGTATCACTACACGAGGAATGTCGGTATGAAATATTTTTGAGATTCAGAACTTCTGTCAGGCATAGCTATGCTATTTTTTTATATTATTCTAGTAACAATCATGATCTCTTCTATCGATTTCACTGGGCTCAGCCACAACATCCAGCTGTCTTTATGGATTTGATGAACCACAAACCCTACTAGCATTGCCAAGTGAGGGTCATCTTCTGACCACACGAACTCAACCAGGTATGGGCTTTGTTGCCCCGACACTTAGCATTTAGTGTTGTGTTACGCGCTGACTTCACCGCATGAGCTTCTCCAAGTGCGAGCCTTATAGAGCGTTAGCTCTGCTGCACTCTAGTACTTTACGCCTGACGCTGTGTTACGCTTTGACCCCACCTGGCTCTGACTCATTCGTGGCTAGTTCTGTCAGAGTTTATTATCCTAGTCTCGTTCCCTAGATTTTTTCTGCCTCATGTGTTACATTAACTTAGTGAACCGGGTTTTCTCATTGCATCTGAACTAACTTGTCATAATTTTTATTGACGATCTATTCGACCAACCTTGCAGGACTTGGATATTCTCTAACTATTTAATCTATAGTCGAGTTATCATTCAGAAGATAGTTATTATAAATTCTTAATTATGCTTTTCGTTATTATAAATTCTTAATTATGCTTTTCAGAGTAATTGACGCCCCAAATCCAGAGTTCGTTATTATTATCAATTTTCTTTGTCCATGATCTATTTTATCAAAGTTTTCTTTATTTTCAATATTCTAGCTACTCCCGAAGTAATGATAAGTATGAATCTCATTGAGAATCATATTGTAGACTCTTCGTCAAGTACAACTTCATGCCAAGCAGAGATTTTATATTATGGATTTCATCACTATGGATTTTTATAGACTTCATCAGTTTTATCTTGCAGTTTAGAAAAGAATATTATTGATCACCTCACCAATTCAGCTTGCTTCATATTATTCAGAAGGGTCAGTTTATTGAAGTTCTGGCAGAAATACTTTTATCAGCAGACATCAGGTCAGTATTATTATAGCACCATCAGAGGATATATACGATAAAAAGTACAGAAGACATCTGCGTCTTAAGAATATTGATTATTCTAATTGTGAGTTTTACCCTTAGTTATGCATATCTTAATTGTATAATCCTTGTTCCTTTCCTTTCTATGTTCGCTTCCCCTTAGCAAAATTTCTAAGACAAAATTTTTGTAAGGTAGGTAGAACGTAACACCCTGTTCTCAGAATACGTACTTAGATATGTCTTTAGATTTTTCAATTATACTTTTCAATTTACTTCCCGTATTTGATTTTATTTTATGATTATTTATGCGATTATGTTACATTGGATCCGGATTCATGGACTCAGAGTAAGCCCTAATCTGAACCGGGGACCCGATCTAGTTTATTACTCGATTTAGTCTTTCCAGTAGACAGATTTGACCAGTATTAGTTTCAAACATCATTTTCTAATATTTTTGATTTTTTTGATTTTCTGAATTTTTTCTGAATTAAATTGTAAAATCTTCAAAATCGGTATCGATCGGTCACCAGTTGATTTCAGGATTTTTAATTTGAAAATGGGATTGAATTTCTAAAAGCTGACTTCATATTGTTCCTCAGAGCGATGTTTTCTACCTCTGGGTATTTTTGGAGATTTTTTTGGATTACTCAAAATTTATTCTATTATAATAATATATTTATATTCGATTTTTCTTCCTCTTTCTTTCTTCCCTTTCTCCTCTTTCTTTCTTTTTCTTTTCACTGGCTCCCACATGGCCGAGCCACTTCCCCCACCTGCCTTTGCACGTGGCCATCCCCCACCCAATCACATCTCTCTCACTCACTTTTTATTAATCTCTCTCTTCCTTTTAAATTTCTCTTTCTCTATCTCTCTCCTAATCTCTCCCTCTCTCTCCTCTAAAGACCGACGACCCCTTGTTGGCCCAAAGGCCCATCACTCTAGTTTTGATGATGATTAACTCATGTAGTTATACTACTAATGATCTTGTGTTTATATAGTTTCGGATTATCTATCAAGATCTTAGTAGGTACTTAGCTTAAAGGAGTTTTGAAGTTAACACATGATGATTCAAGAGCTCGCGCATCAAGATCGCATCTAGTACTCGATTGTAGTCAAGCTCTTTGGATCATGTTTGGATCAAGTCGACTTGGAGAAGGAGTTATACAAGAAGACTTCGGTTTGTTTAGTTTAGTTGTGTTTAGAACTTGCGTAAAGATAGATAGTGTTGATATGCTCAAGTTCAGACATACACACAAGTTCAATACATTTAGTTTTCGGCTTAATCGGTTTTGGATTTTAACTATACATATATATGGTTTTCATGAATAGATAGAATCAAAACAAGTTTATATGGTTTAATGTATATTGGATTTCAACTATATACATCTGTGCTTCAAATATTTAGAAAAATTATTTTGTTGGTCTATTTCATGTGTTTAGAGTTTTGTAATTAACAAAACCTATTTTAGATTTTATGTAAAAAATATAGATATATCATTTACATATATATTAGATTCTATCCATACATAATATGCTTCAAATGTGTTTCAATATCATGTTTTTTAATTTATATAAGTTTGAAAAAAAAATTGGGTTTCCTTTTCAAAGTTTGGGTTTCGAAAAATACCAATTTTGTGTTTAAGCTTAATTTCTATATCACAAAAATAGTTCAAATAGTTTGTAATATATGTTGATTTTTGGTCACACATATTTGTTATTCAAGTATTTACAAGAACTGATTTTTGTGAAATTTATGAGAATTTATGGGAGTTTATAGAAGTTAAAATGACTAAGTCTTAATACCCATAATTTCAGTCAGAGACAGTTGGCAGTCGACCGGACGGTCGACCGGACCAGATGTCGGTCAACCGATGTGCACAAGGTACGTGCACAAGGCCAGCAAAGAAGGCTGGTTGACCGGGCGATCGGCCGACTGAAAGTACCCCACTCTCCAGTCCGGCGGTCAACCGGAGCGCCAACAGTCAGAAATATGACCGTAGGGCCGGTCGATCGGCCAGTCGACCAGAAGGGCAATTTTGACCTTCTCTACTGCAACGACTAGTTTTCTCCTAACCCTATATAAAGGGGTTTTGGGGCTGCTTTGAACAAGATTTGAGAAGAGAAATATAACCAGTTTTCTAGTGCCATCTTGCCCATTTTCTAAAGAGTTTCAAAAGAGTTTATGTGCTTCAAATCTCTATCTTTTGTTTTGTTTTCAAGGGTTGAAAAAATCAAAGAAAAATAGAGTCTTTGGGAAATTGATCTTTGGATCTTTATTTTTATCTCTATCTAGTATTTTTCACAAGTATTTTTCTTTGTGATTTGTTTCCAAACACCTTATTTCTCACACTTGAGCATCATCTCTATCCTATCTATAGGATCTTGTTTGTGAGAAAAATTATTTGTGGTCTATTGTGATCACCAAGTTTATAATCTTTTCTTGCTTTGGCCTTGTGTCTATCCCTCTTGTGTAGAGGTGATTGTGTTAGAGTTTGTCTTTGTGCCTATCCCTGTTGTGCAGAGGTGATTATGTTTGAGTGTTGCTTAGTGTCTTATCCCTCTTGTGTAGAGGTGATTGAGTTTGGCTTTTTGCCTTACCTCTTGAGTAGAGGTGGTTGTGTTGGAGAGAGGATTTGTATACTCAAAGTTTGTAATTGTAAATTCCTCGGTGGAGGTTCCCTTTGTGGGAGGTCATGTGTGGACGTAGTGGAAATCCTTCTGTGTGAAGGCGGAGACGTAGAGCAGTGGCTCGAACCTCGAAACATATCTTGGTGTTTGCGTTTGATCCACTATCTCTTAACTCTATCTCTCTTATATCTTGCATTGCTTTTATATTGTTCATATCTCATCTTGGTATTGTTTGTGTGCCCATACTTGTGTTGAACCAAGAGAGCTTCATATAGCACCTCAACTCTTAATCTAGAGGAATCTAGAGGAGATAGTCCAGAGCCCTTCATAGGAAATTCGGCTACTCTCTTTAGTTACACATAGTGTGTTGCATTTGAGTTTTAATTTCGCATCATTTGTCATTAGATTAGCTAGTACACCTATTCACCCCCTTCTAGGTGTATTTCAATTAGTTTCAGAGCCTACGCTCCTGATATTAGATTTAACCACCCAGAAGTGAGACTTGGATTGCGAATCTAGTATTGCATTTGCACCATATAGTCTATACACTTATGCATTTCATGACCCCTCCCATGTATGATGTTACCAACGTCGATATGTGGAAGTTTAGAATGAGTGCTTATTTAAAAACCCTATGTTTGCATGTCTATCTTGTCACTGCCAAGAAAACTTATTCTGGTAATGACAAGTATATTGAGGCTAATGCACAAGCCTTAAATGCACTAAAACATACTCTTAGCAAGGAATATTTATCTATGATTTCTCATTGTAATTCCGCTTTTGCAGTGTGGAATACATTGACCTCTCCCAAGCTACAAATGACAAATAATGTGGAGAAAGAATCTAGTAGAGAAGAGTCCGACCAACCTTGCTTCATGGTCCAAGGGATTGACACCCTTGAAGTACATTCGAATACTCATCTAGATGATAATTTTAGATCTTCTTGTGATGATAACATGGATGCAGATGTATTAATTGATGAACTTTCTCTATTTGGTGAAAACTTGCTAGAAAAATACAATCTTTTGAAAAGAAAAATTTTAAATTAAAAGAAGAAAATGAGAATTTATTTTCAAAGCTAGACATGATTTTACAAGAGAAGGTTGAGATTTCAAGTGAAAGAGACTCTTTGAAAACCCAACTTGACCTTGTTTTAAAGGAAAATGAAATTTTGAACAATAAAAATGATTTTGATATTGTTTTGAAGAAAAATGAGGTTTTATCTTTAAAACTTGAAATTATTTTAAAAGAGAATGATTTTTTGAAAAAAAAATGTTTCAATTTCAAAAGAGCTAGATTTAGTTTCAAAGAAAAATACTTCTTTGAAAAATGATTTTGATTCTCATGTTTGTCATGTTACTATAAATTCATCTTCTATTGATAAACAGAATGCATGCTTCATTTCTTCTTCAATTATTGAAAATGATATATATGCTTCGCAGAAAAGTGTAGATTGTTTGGGCTCTACTTTGAGCCAATGTGTCATGAACCACACACGATTGGAATTCATGTTTCGCAAGAAACATGCTCCTCATATGCATGCACACAAAACATGGCATACACATGCTCATCATACTCACACACATGATTCTATGTATGCTCATATGTACACTGATTGGTAGTGAAAAGTGCATTTTTATCATTACATTTACCAACACATTTTCATATTTATTCCTATAATTTTGCACATTTACTAATATTTTATTATTTATTGTGTGCAGGCCTTGAGAAATAAAAATAAAAGAATAAAGCCTTAAAAGAATCCCAAAAGCCCATATTCAAGCCCAATGCAAAAGTTGCAATTATCAAATGTCAAAGTTACAATTGCTAAGGGCAATAGTTGAAATTACTAAAAGAAGAGGGAAGGATAGACTTCTATTCAACCCTAAATACTTGCAGGATGAGGATAAAAGCCAAAGAAGGATAACAAATTTGTTGATAAAAGATTTGGATTTAGGGTAACTTGCTTCCCAAGTTATCCCGAAATCCACAAATAAAGAGTCAGGATGCAGCTTCCAGAAGGAAACGCCCAGATGGACGGACCAGGGGAGGCCACGCGCCAAAGCGCGTGGCCAGATGACTTAACTTGGCCGCGGAAACGCGGCCCAAGCCGCGTTTCCGCGGCAATCTGGATGAGTCCAAGGAACCGCTTTCGTGGAGGAATCGTTCTGGGACTCTACTTCCTTCTGCACCTATAAATACCCCTACAGTGCAACCGAGAACGTCGTCCAGCGCAGTACAGGGCCAAAAATTAGGGTTTTTAGGCTTTTTTCTAGTTTGTAGTAGGTTTCTATTTTCGTTTTCTTTTGTAATTTTTGTAACTGAGAGGAGAGGATGCTTTCATGGAGGAAGGAGTTCATACTTGTACTGAGGTGACATCGGTGTAAGTCTTACTTTTCCTCCATTGTTAATAAAATCTGCTCAAAGTTTGTCTTTGTCTATTCTTGTTTTATTTCTTTTATTCATGTTTTATCCTTGTTTTATTTTTTCTATTCTTGTTTAATTGTTTCTCTCTCTGATGACTTGCAAACCGTGAGAACTGGTCGCTTCGAGACTGCCTAACCGAAGAAGTGCCCTTGATGGCCTATGGAGATGAACAAGCCTCTCTTTAGTTTGTCTTTTCTTTTCATAGTGTAGATCGCGAAGGTGGAAGATCCTATACGCCATACTTGATTGCCTTCCAAGACAAGGTAAGTCATTGCAAACAGATCAAAGCTAAGCAGGGCAGAAGAGGTAGGTACGTGTTATAGTTTTCTCTCTTTTATTTCTTTAGTATAGATCACCACATCTTCCACATCTTTCCAAATTCTTTCCCTACTCATTGTAAATACCATTGTAACTAATAAAATAAATAAAAAGAGAGATAACTTACTTAAACGCTTCCATCGCTAGTCCCTCCCTGAGGATCACGACCCGCATAACCATTGTTACCGCGGATTAGAATTGAGCACCTCGCACATCCTTTTCCTAAATCTAATATTCTATATTTTGTGTGCAGGGAAAATCTCAATCAAAATTTTGGCGCCATTGCCGGGGAGGGACGGTAAGTTTCTCTATAAAAAAAAACTAATTATTCTTTTATTTTTTTTGTTTGCAGGTTTGGAGAACAGGAAAACTAACAGCAGCAAGGACATATAGCAACTCTGTGCCTCTGCCCTCGAAGGCAGAGCAACAGGGCCTACTACAGAGCCGCGGTTCCGCGGCAAGAGCCGCGTTTCCGCGGCCTTAGTAGTTCATTACTGATTCAGTTTTCTGCAGGTTGCTGCAATTTGCAAATTTGATTTGTCTGCTCTGTTAAATAGTTTCTGTGATCACCCTGCATACTGCTAACTAATTAACAGTAACTTATTTGTTGAAAAAAAAATTAGACTCTTGCATATAGGTACGTGTCTATTTATTTTTTTTAATTTTTGTTGAAGAGTGCTGGAGACAAGGTACGTTCGCATTGCATATAGACTAGGAAGCACCCTTGCCTGATTTTCTGCTTTGAGTGAATATTTATCTATTGCTTTACACGTGCACTAAATTGACTTAAGGGCATGTCCTATAAATAAGATAAGGTGGGGATTTCATCACCCTTCCTTGGCCCACAAACAATCTCCTGACTCACTAACCCAAGCCTAACTAAAAATGAGTAGACGTTGGCCCTAGGGACATCTCGGACTCAATTAGGAGATTATCCTAAGGGGGAATGGTGTTAGAATTTGACTCCTGCCAAATCAGTGTCTAGGAAGGGGATTGAGGGCCGAAAGCCCGAAGATTGGTGGTTATTTACTTAAGGAACGTCTTTGACGGAAAATCTCCCACCAATCTTGCCCTGACATGACTGATTAACTTGTGGTCAAAGTCTACATTATACCTCCCGTGGACACTCTAACCAGTTAGGAGTCGTCTAGGTCATAGGTCTACCCTTACTTAGGTTAGAATTTTTTCTTTTTTTTTTGTTTGCTTATTTGTTTGTTTTCTTTTTTTCTTTTGTTTGTGTTTGTGTGATATGGCATATAATAATAATTTTTTCAATTTTAATCCATATTACACACCAACCTCTTTTTTGGATATTACCAACCCGGCATATCATAACTTTGATCAACCTAGTGTGTCGAATTGGTCTTATCCGAATAAATATAACCCATGCCCCCCATCTTATGACCATAATTTTTATACCACTTTCAACTCTTCACAGAGTTCATGGGTTTCGCTTCCCCGAGTCCAATTTTCAACCAACTTGTCCTCCATATCCACCTTGTCCACAATATTCCCAAGATTTATACTCAGATCCACCCATTCAGAATAGAAAACCATCTATCTGGGAAATGATGAGTATGCAGGAGTCCAAGCAAAAATCACCACCAATCTTAGACATGATGATGCGTGAGTCCACCGACTCACAACTCATCACGATTACACTTCCTCTTTTCAAGTCCAATCACAAAATGATGCACCAATTGACTATGAAAAGATGCTTAAAATCATGACTCAAGCTAGATTAGCTCGTGATCATGAAATAGATATGATGGTTCAATCTTTACGTTCTCACCGTCCGGCCAATTCTGCTTTCGTTGACCACTCTCTTAGAGCCGAAGAGTCACGTTGCTTTGGACAACAAGATTCTAATTCAGTACCATCATTTGACCTTGCCGAAACTCCAATTGATAGTTTGGCAAGTTATTCCTTTCCTGAAATAGAACTTGAGCATGAATATGATCCTGATCTCCCACTTGGTGATTCAATTTTACTTCCTGATTCAATAATGACTCCGGTGTCTCCACCTGATTTTACTTTTCCCGAGTCAACATTGGATCCTGTACCAATTCATCATGAAATTGAATCACCCATTTTTGATGATGATATTGAACTTGACCAATTTTGCAATTTTGAAAGTCCCATGGATAAATTGGCAAGTTCTCATTTTTATGATCTTGAGCCCAATGAGATATGTGACCTAGATTCTCAAATCTGTGATCAAGTTCAAATTCCTGAATCATTATTGACTCCTATTTTGTTACCCGACTTAGGTAATCTTTTAGAGTCAGTTTTGATTCCCACACCTATAATTCCTGAACTTGAATCACCAACATTGAGTCACATTCCATTTTGAAAAACTGATTGTAGACTTGAGTTTCAGCTTATTGATTTGGACCCACTTCCTGAACCTAGCCCGACTCCTGAACCCTTACTTGATTTAAGTTTCTTTCCTGAGTCGGTATTCGTTCCCATACTTACGATGTCCAAGTCAATCATTCCATTTTTTCACACTCCATTTTGGGACAAGGCGGTTGACACAATTGACTCTGAATATAATTATGAATTATGGAAATTTGATGGGGTGAAATTGCTAAAAATGATCATACATACATTTTAGTGGGTTATACAAGGGAAATTTCTGGTAGGTTCCTCCAAATACTACTTTATCTTGATTGGGTAGCAACGCTTGGCCCAATTAGACCACCACCGAAACCACCACCTTGAGGTAACATCTGCCTTCCCTTTCTTCTTTTTCATGCATATATGCATTCATTCATACATTGAGGACAATGCATGAGATAAGTGTGGGGGTAGGCCTTACTAACATACTAACATAGTTAGAAACTAACCAAAATTTGCTAATAAAAAAAAAAGAAAATTTTTTTTTTAAAAAGGACAATATTTTGACTTATCTTTTGAAAGAAATCTAAGTTAGTCTTAAGAATTAGGAAAATCATGATTAGGATTTCTAAAAACTTGGTCAAAATAAATAAATTGTTGAATTTTTAGGTATAGGAGGAGAAATTGAATAAGTAATTAGTCTTGATTTTTACCTTAATGAAATATGCATACCTAATGCATATCTAGGATTCTAAGACAAAGACCCTTGTGCCTCATATATATTAAAAAAAAAATCACTAATTAAGCTGGATACATGTGCCTCAAGAAGCATAAGTATTCACGCCTAAAGGTGAGTCTATAAAATAAAGCCCTTAGTTTTGTGGCCTAGTTCACTCGAATTTGAGTCCGCGGGGTGTTTTCTCACCTGGTGCCCTAAAACCTACCGGTTTGGGAGCCACCGACTTTAAGTTCGCTACATGGGTGGATTAGAAAGCCTAAGAAAAACTGAGAAATATTATATATGTATTAACACATCTAATAGTCAATTAGTTAGGTATTAGGGCCTCAAGAAGCCTTGATACTTACACGAAAGAAAATTAGATGAGTTATACATGTTAAAATATATATATATATTATATTAACACATCTAATAGTCAATTAGTCAGGTATGAGGGCCTCAAGAAGCCTTGATACTTATACGAAAGAAAATTAGATGAGTTATAAAAAATAATAATAAAGAGGCATGAGAGTCCAAGTTAAGGAATTCCTAGCAAATATTTACAAGGATGCATACGATTTTTGGTAACAAAAAAGACTATACAAACATTCAATTTTGATCCTTACCTAAAATGAATAACAATTCACTTTATTAAGACTAAGTTTAAGAATGAATAAAAATGATAATCCTAAAAACTTATAGACTACTTAGTCTCTTCAAATATTTTTCAAATATTTTCCTTTTTATGGATTTTGTGGGTGTAATCCGCTGAAAACCCTCACGAGACAACACTCGTCCTTTAGGGTAACCTAGGGGTTTAAAGGTTTGTTGCACGTGCTAAGTGCAATCGTGATTCCTACGAAAGTGAGTTAGCTAGTTTAGTTTTTCTTTTTCTTTTTAAGTTTTACTCGAGGACGAGCAAAAAGATAAGTGTGGGGGTGTGATTGGTAGTGAAAAGTGCATTTTTATCATTACATTTACCAACACATTTTCATATTTATTCCTATAATTCTGCACATTTACTATTATTTTATTATTTATTGTGTGCAGACCTTGAGAAATAAAAATAAAAGAATAAAGCCTTAAAGAAGCCCAAAAGCCCATATTCAAGCCCAATGCAAAAGTTGCAATTATCAAATGTCAAAGTTGCAATTGCTAAGGGCAATAGTTGCAAATACTATAAGAAGAGGAAAGGATAGACTTCTATTCAACCCTAAATACTTGCAGGATGAGGATAAAAGCCAAAGAAGGATAACAAATTCGTTGATAAAAGATTTGGATTTAGGGTAACTTGCTTCCCAAGTTATCCCGAAATCTACAAATAAAGAGTCAGGATGCAGCTTCCAGAAGGAAACGCCCAGATGGACGAACCAGGGGAGGCCACGCGCCAAAGCGCGTGGCCAGCCGACTTAACTTGGCCGCGGAAACGCGGCCCAAGCCGCGTTTCCGCGGCAATCTGGATGAGTCCAGGGAACCGCTTTCGTGGAGGAGTCGTTCTGGGACTCTACTTCCTTCTTCACCTATAAATACCCTGCAGTGCAACCGAGAACGTCGTCCAGCGCAGTACAGGGCAAAAAATTAGGGTTTTTAGGCTTTCTTCTAGTTTGTAGTAGGTTTCTATTTTTGTTTTCTTTTGTAATTTTTGTAACTGAGAGGAGAGGATGCTTTCATGGAGGAAGGAGTTCATACTTGTACTGAGGTGACATCGGTGTAAGTCTTACTTTTCCTCCATTGTTAATAAAATCTGCTCAAAGTTTGTCTTTGTCTATTCTTGTTTTATTTCTTTTATTCATGTTTTATCCTTGTTTTATTTTTCTATTCTTGTTTAATTGTTTCTCTCTCTGATGACTTGCAAACCGTGAGAACTGGTCGCTTCGAGACTGCCTAGCCGAAGAAGTGCCCTTGATGGCCTATGGAGATGAACAAGCCTTCTCTTTAGTTTGTCTTTTCTTTTCATAGTGTAGATCGCGAAGGTGGAAGATCCTATACGCCATACTTGATTGCCTTCCAAGACAAGGTAAGTCATTGCAAACGGATCAAAGGTAAGCAGGGCAGAAGAGGTAGGTACGTGTTATAGTTTTCTCTCTTTTATTTCTTTAGTATAGATCACCACATCTTCCACATCTTTCCAAATTCTTTCCCTACTCATTGTAAATACCATTGTAACTAATAAAATAAATAAAAAAAGAGATAACTTACTTAAACGCTTCCATCGCTAGTCCCTCCCTGAGGATCACGACCCGCAAAGCCATTGCTACCGCGGATTAGAATTGAGCACCTCACACATCCTTTCCTAAATCTAATATTCTATATTTTGTGTGCAGGGAAAATCTCAATCATACACTTGTATACATTGTGGACGTTCGAGCCACCTTGCAAGATTTTGTTATGATTGATTAAATACTTTAAATTTTGCAAATAAATTTGTTTGGGTTAGGAATGTGCTAACCCCCATGGACCCAAGAACGTGTGGGTACCAAAATCTACCCCTATTGTATTCGATGTAGGTGTAGGCTCTCACTTGACGTGAGGGTACTGGTGCCCTGATGGTGGATGCGTTTGAGCTTAATGGACACTACTTTGGATGCATCACCTTCAAGGATATTTGGTGGGAGGACAACCATGGTTTGGAGACCTAGAGATTAGCCCTATTAGTTTTGATAACTATCTCTAACTCCCTATTTATGTTTACATGTTTTCTCATTGATGATTTTTAGCATGACTTGATTTTTCATGTTTATTATGTTAAATGTAATATTAATTAGACTTGTGATATACATATGTAGTTTTGAGATACACCCATGTTTATATGGACTTATTATTTTTTTGTTCTCACTATAGTTTAGCTATTGTGTATATCTTGGTTCTAAAACACGTGCATTTACCCTAATGATCATGATTGTTTATGATTTTGCACTTCATGTTTTTGATTACTTATTTAGATGGAGTTTAAAACTTGTGTTTATACTTGTACAAGTAGTGAGCTATACTTGGTTATTATGTGTTTATACTTCATTACTCATTTGTACTCATTACATGTACATGTAGAACTTAGTTTTGATGATTCTTTCATTTATACTCGTTTTCCCTATTTTTGTATATGTTTTCATAAAAATGTGTTTATCTTCATATATATGTTAATTTTGTCTAAAACTATTAGATATACATGCCTATCCTTGAGTCACTTACTTTTCATGCAAAATTTTTATTATTGACTCTTTTTTGTTTGAGATATGTATGTATACTTTTAGTTTTAACAAAATATACATATACCTTGAAGCGTATTTAGTTTTGATGATTTCTTGTTTTTGATAAAAGAAAATCATATGAGCTTTAATGTCTTATTTCTATGATTTTATGATTACATGATTCTTACACTCTATGTTTAGTGTTTACTCATGATTTTTTGTACCATGAGCATATATGTGCTTTATTGTTATTTGAGTGTCGATGATCGTGTGATTTTCACGTTTTCATGGGATACTTATTGTTTCATACCTTACTTGAAGGATTTAATAATATTTTTTAAAATTATCTTTAAACTAGTCTTTATTCTTCAATTGGTAGTTTAAAACATTTTTAAATTATAATTTTTGAAAACCCTTTACCAACCAAAGGGCGGTTGGATGGGCGACCATATCTTGTATACCCTTATTGAATATGTTTTAAACTTGTGCATGAATAGGGACATGTTACGAGTTATACACAAGATCTTAATGTTATTTCATTTTGTATACTCATATTTGTTTTCTTATATATGTATGCTTCAAATTTCAATTAGTATCAATTTTAATTGGTATTTCTATTTTCATACATACATATATATGATTTGATTGTGCTTGTTTTACAATATCTTTATATTCTTAAAACACAAATTATGTTTATGTTAAGCTTAATTTTATTTCAAATATTAATTGGTATCTTTACAAGTTTATGCATTAATTTCAATCGGTATTTATTTGGTATCAAAATGTACTTCATGTTTCACCTTCAATTGGTATCAAAATCAACTATTGGTATTTTAAAAATAATTTTTTTTAACAAGTGGTACCAACATTTATTTTTTTTGTCAACTACTATTTGATTTTATTGATATCATAATTCTCTTTGTTGACTTCAAGAAATTTCAAAATTTTGTATTAAAAAAAAAATAGTTTCAAAATTTGTTGATATATTTTGCCTATATGTAAGGGGATCTTAACATCTCCTCTATATATAGATTCATATTGAAGTGTATCATATATATAGTAGAGCTTGACCTCTTTTCTTTATGTGATACACGTGTGTAGGGGGGGTTTAGCATCTCCGTTTATACATTATATATTATGCTTTATGTAGGTTAGGGTCTAGTCATCCCTTCTCCATGTAATGCATGTATGCAGAGGGAGCTAACTTTACGTCTCTGTTGACACTCTAAAAAAGTCAACATTCCTAACTGACCTAAACAATGTCTAAACTTGTTGACATTTACAAAAGACAAGTGGTAGACAAGCCGACGACCAGTTCTTCACCCATCTCAAAGGAACGAATCAGCAACTTGGACTTTACTGATCTAGTGAAGCAGACAGTAGGCCAAGATCGTCCTTAAAAGCTCGTGAGAAGGTCCAAGCAGGTCTAGAGACACTAAGTTAGCTCAACAGTTAGTCTCGCACGAACCCACGAGATAAGTCTCGCATGGGAAATCAAAGTTGCTTAGCATCGCATGAAGCTCCTTCATAGCCTCGCTGCGAGCTAACTTATAGCTTCGCCTGAAAATGCTCAGTTAACTTCGTAGAAAGTTAGTTTCGCTCGAAACTCCACGTAGCCACGCAAAAGGTTGACTGGCTCCGCTGAAAGCTTTCTTCTAGCTTCGCCAGAGCTTCTCCAAGCTCCGCTATGAGCTCAACGCAACGACTCCGCTGCGAGTCCTTTATAGTCATTTTGACTAATCAAATCTCCAAATAAGATCATGTTGATTGAAATCAAATTTGGCAGTCGCCTGCCATGATCTTTTTACTCTCCCAATCAGGTAAGAAGATCAAGAGAGATCTCTCAATTAACTAGAGAGAATCAAGGGAGTATCCCTCATTTAGTGGAGCGAATCAAGGGATTAGCGCTACATACTATTTCTAGCTTCGCAGAAGCTGATTCTAGCCTCGCGGCAAGGCTACTTTCCAGATATAAAACAGATTGACTCAATCTGTTTCTAAATTTTCAGGGCGATTATACCCCTGTTCTCCCTATAAATAGCCCACCAGAGGCACACAAGGGGAAAAGGAGGAGAGACGGCTAAGGATAGAGAGGAGATTAGAGATCTACTTTCTCGCTTTTAAGAACACAGAGAATTACTTCTCTAATCATACAAGGATAAATTTAGGGTGCTAATACCCTAAGATCTTTCTCCCTCTCAAGGAATTTTCGAAATCAGGCGGGAAGGAATTCCCAAGCGGAGGCAGCTCAAGAAGTAGCCAGAGGGCTCTACCGATCCCCTGTTCTCTGATTCCCCGAACCAAGCAAGAAGGGAGTCCTATTAGGAGGCAGTTCGATCATCTGACCGATCGCATCGTCAAAAGGATAAAGTGATCGCGCGCTGATCAGATTCCTACCGGCACATTTTTCCCAAAAATCTCAGAGGAGATCTACCTGTAGTTCTCTTCCTGCAAAGAAATACTTGTAATTTCGCTCCTCGACACTTTTTTTTTGTAAGTTTTCCCTTTCGCAAATCAATGAAAAATAAGATGGTGACTCCACTGGGGACATCAGTCTTCTGGCGCAACAAGAAGACAGTGTCGCAATGCGAAGGTCAGAATCATGAGCCTACCTTCGAAAACCTGGTCATTCATTTCGACCAAGAAAAATTCGAAGAGCTGCTCTCTGAAGGTAGTCCAGTGCTCCACATACAGAAGCATAGGAAGGTCTCGATGGCCAAGGTTTCAGAGCAGAAACCAGAACGAGCCTCCTCCCATCTCCTCTCAGCCTCGTGCGAGACTAGCCAGGTTCCCTACGAACCTAAATCTCTCCTCTCAAAGCAGATGTGGAGGCCAAAACAGAAAGCTCCGTGTGAAGCTTCAGGTGTAGCTACGCCACAGGCTTGCCTGTCACGCAAAGATAAAGGCAAAATACCTGCCTGCTTTGCCCAGACTATCAGCTGCAAGGCTAGGGTGGCAACTCTACCTTCGCCCAATCCAGGAGCAGTAATTCCTCGCGCCAACCTCGTTCTTAAGAGCGAAGTTGCTGATGGCGTGATAAGCATAGCCCCAATACTTCAGGCTACGCGTGAAGTTCCCATCCGCCAGGCTAGAAATAAAGCACCTAGTGGTGCTAACCACCTTCGCAACAAGGTGGCGAACAAAGCACCACAGTGTGCTTCGCTCCCCAGTTACTCAAGCATTAAGTTCGCCCTTCGCAGCGAAGCTAAGGGATTGTCCCTGGATGCTGATAGCGGTGCTTATGCATCTTCAGGGCCTAAGGATGCTCCCAAAGTTCTTAGCCGCGAAGTTAGAGCTAAAACACCATCTAGTACCAATCACTTCTGCGGTGATGAAAGGAATGATGCAACATCCTGTGTTTCACTTCCAAAGCTTGCGAGTAAGAAGGTGGTGTCGAAATTACCTGAACGCATCAATAAGCGATCTACCCGAGCCTCTGCGCTGAGTCGCTTAAGCTCGGCTGGGTCCGACTTGCGAGAGTTTTTAGTAAGCAAACGGAAGTCAGAATTACTCCAGTCTTCTCCCTCCTGTTGTCAACAAGTGGGATGTCAGTTGGTGATGGTCCACTCAGCCCACTGCCGGCTAGAACCAATCCCCGCCACTCCTCCAAACCGATAGTCAGTCTTTGATCGACTATCGGTGCAAGCTCTTGTGAAGCATCGCAAAGGGAGCATATCGCGAGATCTACCAGATCTGCCCTCTGCATCCATCAATATGATCAGAAGGGGACGATAACCGCATAGGGGCAGACGAGTGCCGTGTAGTGCTAATTCTCCTCCCTTTAGTTCTCCAGATCTGGACTATAGCCCGGGTTTAGGGCAAGTCGTGGTGCACGAAGAAGGTGTCTTCTGAAACACCAGATCGAGGGTCGCAATACCCTACAGTTATGAGCAGTCATCCTCCTCAACTACAGTAACCTCACCGAAACTAATAAGAGAATTATTTCAATGGTCTGATGAGGAGGACGAAGATAGAGGTATGCCTTTTCGGCAATAGTCAGCTCGGTACGAACAGATAGAGTGTCGGTGCATATGGCTGATAATGATAATGATGATCTCCGTCGACGGTTGGAAGCTCAGGAGCAAACCTCCAAGGCTCAGCAAGAAGCCTTGGACAACATTCAACAGATGCTCACTCAACTCCTCACTAACCGGAATAACAATGATACCGGAGTAACCATAATGAGGAGGAACATCATAACGATGAACGACCCAAGACTGAGAGGTCAAAGGAAAGTTCTTCTATGGATGCTGAAGTTCTTAAAGGCATCCAAGCTCATATCATATCCCTAACCCAGAGGGATGAACTAAAGAAAGTAGGGGCAATCTCCTTGCCCTTTGGAATGGGATTCAGTACCATACCCACCAAAGTTCAAGCCACCAACGTTACATACGTATGATGGTAAAAGCTCGCCGAACCAGCACATCTACTACTTTCGGTCTGAGACCGGTAACGTTATAGACAATGATGCTATAATGGCCAGACTGTTCATCGGCACCCTGAAGGGGGTAGCATTCGATTGGTTCTGAAGCCTTCCTCTAGGCTCTATCAATTCTTGGATCGACTTGAAAACTTGATTTCTTTCTTATTTTTACGAGGATGACACTTAGGTAACCATGGACAAACTCCTCTCTACCGTACAGAGGAAAGGCGAATCTGTCCGTGATTACATTGAGTAATTCAGAAACTTATCTCTGATGTTCCCAACAGGGATGCCATTACCCATGCTCTTGCAGACATGCAGGCATAACTTCCTCGACCAAGTGGAGATTCTTATGGGGGCTGTCAAAGCCCATACCTGGAAGGAACTAGTCGAACAAGCTGAGATAGCCGAAAAGTCATCTAAGAAGTTCGAACCATCTACCCATAAAGGCAAATGGGGTATGAATAATAAGGGGCGTAGCGACATAGCGCAGTCTTCCCAAGACAAAGGGAAAGAGACTATGTCCGTTGAATTGTCAGGGGATGTTTATTCGAAGGCCAAGAAGAATGGCTTCAATAATCAGGAGTCTAAGTTTCCTCCAAAACAATACTCCTTCAAAGACGAGCAGGTGGTCACAATATTCCATTTACTCCACAAAGGGAATAAATTGAAGTTGCCGGATGTTCGGTGCCCTAATGAAGTGGGACGCATGAACGATGCCAACTATTGCCTCTTTCATAGGATGGTTCATCATCCTACTGACAAGTGCTTTGTCCTCAAGGACAAAATTTAAGCTTTAGTCGACGCCGAAGTTCTGACTCTGAAATCAGAACAAAAAAAAGTTCCTGCAAACATGGTGACCCTCGAGTTCGGCAAAACCCCAAAAGTCACAGTACCTGATGGGACCTTCTCAATCCCTGAAGCGCTGCTAGAAGTAAAGTATCCTTCAGCCAAAACTCAAGAAAGTAAGGGTCTTGTTCCCTTGACATTGGAAACAGGGAAAATCATGTGGATACACCCAGACCTCACCAAGACGAACAATGGGATTCGAAGAAATCTAAGTCAAAAGGCAAATCTTGCAATGTTATCTCCATCTTGCCGAATGATGATAATCTCACATCAGCTTCTCTTAGCGATTCTGAAGGGGAAAAGCATGCTTGCACAGCGCAGGCTGATGTATCTCAGCCGACAGGCACTCGATCTGGAAAATCATACTTAAAACAGTATGAGAAAGTTATTGACGAGACACAACAACAGACGACGTCAGTATAGATACCCACACCGGCTCCGCTCTCTACAACGAGAAAAGAGAAGCAGAAAGAAGTCCGGTTTGACCATGTCCTGAAGAAGCCTTCAGGCCCAGGGCTTAACATGCCCTTTCGTTTTGACATATTGGCCTAGCTGGCTAATATCCCAGCTCGTATCACCATACACGAGCTCCTTCGTCTCTCGAAAGAGACAAGAGAAGTACTTAGGGATGCACTGGCTAACTCAGAATCATTTCTGACACATATGCTAGAAATCCCTAGGGATGACACTCAGCCCTCTTGCTCTGAATGTCATCATGTACAATCGAAAGTACCTGCTATTACTTTCACAGCTGAGGATATACTTCTCAAGGATAATAAGCACGATCGACCTTTGTTCTACACTGGATATATCGGTTCGACGTGCATTGAAAGGGTACAGGTTGATCCCGGGTCTGCACTCAGTAACATCCCCAAAAGACTCCTCTACTTCCTTGGCATACCACTGTATCGGTTATCTGCAACCACTACAATAATATACGGTTTTAATGCAGGGAGTAGTCATCCACTTGGAAAGATTCGACTCCGTTACTGAATCGGGAGCCTGAAATTAGAGGTGACGTGCTATGTCATTGATGCTGACACGTCATACAACTTGTTACTAGGGAGACCTTGGATCCACGCTAATTGGATTGTTCCCTCCACTCTGCACCAGTGCTTCAATATGTTGAAGATGATGCAATAGTACGAACTGTCTTTGCCGAGAAGCAACCATTCAAAGGGGTGGAAAGCTACTTTACTGATGCTCTCCTATATCAGGAAGTCAGTGAAACGTCAAAAGTTTCATTGCCTGACAATGATGATAGTGGCAATGAAGCAGATTCAGAGTCTGAAGGTGACACGCCGGCTACTTTGGTCGACGAACTAATTATAGCATATTTTAATCCTCAATGTAATACTCTTTCTGAGGATGTGGACGAATGGGTAATTAATGACAATATTTCCTTTGATTATCCTGTGAGTGTCAAATTGTTTGAATCTGTTGCGAATAGTTCTCTACACATGCCCTTGCATAAACCAAGTACATCAAGTACGTCTGTGAAATGTATAGAAGGATCCGTTCTAGTGGTTCCTCCGTCCAAAAAGGGTCAATCACCAATAATATTTGGTAGATCCCAACTGCAAAGGTCTACAGCCACAGATTCAAGTTCAAGCTCAGAGACCCCGCAATTTTTCTATTATGCACGATCAGCACAGCATATGATGAGGAAAATGGGATACAGGCTGCAGCATGGGAATGGCCTGAGTTTTAGAAAAGGAAGATGTAGTTTTCTGCGTAGTTTTGTGCCAAAAGGGAAACCAGCAAATTACTATGATAACACATGCAGGGGGTTGGGATACGTTACACCTCCACCGCCTACAACGATTCAATCCAGAGATAACAAACCAATCCCATCACGCTCTGCCTCTTCCTCCAAATGGGAGTCGGATGTCAGTGTCGGGACGATGTTCGAGGAGCTTACCGTTAATATGACTTCAAGTAGCCAATTGGAGCCTGCAGAAGCCACTGATGTTGAACCATGGGCCCAGCAATTGGATTTCCAGTAGGAAAAGTGATTCGAATAACGCGAACCACCTACTGAAGACAAAGTGATCCAGGTTAACTTGGGTAGTCAAGATCACCCTAAACCCATCTGTATAAGTGAAAGCTTATCACTTACAGAAAGAGAAGAATTGATAGTACTCGTAAGAGAGTATATTGAAGTCTTCGTATGGAACTACGAGGATATGCCCGGACTTGATCCACAAGTAGCCATGCATCGTCTGAACATCAAGCCAAATGCCAAGCCAATTAAGCAACAACAACGCCGGTTTCACCCAAACATTATGGAGGCTATTGAAGCCAAAGTCCATAAACTCATTGCATGTGGCTTCATACGGGAGGAACAACATCCGGATTGGGTTGCTAACATCGTTCCCGTTCTCAAGAAGAATGGGAAAATATGAGTCTGTATTGATTACCGCGATCTCAATACAGCCTGTCCTAAAGACGAATTCCCATTGCCCATCAACGATGTCATGAGTGACAATACTTGCGGATTCGAAAGAATGTCTTTCATCGACGGCTTCTCAAGGTATAATCAAATTAAGATGTATCCAGAGGATGAGAAGCATACTTCATTTCGGACACCGTTGGGGGTGTATTGCTATACCGTGATGCCTTTCAGATTAAAGAACGCAGGAGCAACTTATCAGCGCGCGATGAGTATAATTTTCTATGACCATCTCTAAAAGACGGTAGAATGTTATGTCGACGACATTGCTATTAAAAGCCGCGATAAGAACGACCATCTTCGTGACTTGAGAATGATGTTCGACAAAATGCGGGCCCATCAACTGAAGATGAACCCAACAAAATCCTTCTTGGGGGTTTCGAGTGGCAAGTTTCTAGGATTCATTGTTGCATCAAAGGGAATTCATCTTGACCCAGACAAAGTCAAAGCCATTCAGAGCATGCATCCACCTAAGAATCTCAAAGAACTTAGGGGCCTGCAAGGTAGACTGCCTTACATCAGAAGATTCATCGCAAATCTCTCAGGCCGCTGTCAACCGTTCACCCGACTCATGAAAAAGTGTGTCTCTTTTGTATGGGACTAAGTCTGTCAAGAAGCTTACAAAGATATCAAAAGATATCTCACTAAACCTCCAGTCTTACTGGCTCCCACATCAGGAAAACCTTTCCTGCTTTATGTGAAAGCTATGGACTATTCTCTCGGTGCTCTGCTTGCTCAAAAAGATGACAATGGTCATGAACATGCTATTTACTATCTAAGCAGGACTCTGATAGGGGCGGAATCTCGCTATAACCCTATTGAGAAGGAATGCTTAGCTCTTGTCTTTGCTATTTAGAAGACACGACATTATTTGGTCGGCCAAACCATACATGTCATTTTTAGAGTGAATCCTTTGCGTATTCTCATGACAAAATCAGGATCACTGAATTCTAGATTAGCTAAGTGGGCCTCCTTCTGTCTCAGTACGACATGCTCTTTGTCCCTCAGAAGGCAGTTAAAGGCCAGGCGCTTGTAGATTTCTTGGCTGCTCATCCAGTTCCGAAAAGCTCAAAACTTCATGAAGATATTCCAGATGAGATTTTCGAATCTAATATAACTTCAGACGATGAAGTATGGTAGATGTTCCTCGATGGAGCATCACGAATAGGCCCTACAGGCAAGATCATTGCTGGTGTCGGGGTTGTGTTTATCTCACCACAAAACCATGTCCTTCCTAGGGCATTTTCTCTAACAGAATCATGCTCCAACAATGTGGCAGAGTACAACGCTCTACTTATTGGCCTTCAGGTCGCCCATGAAATGGGGGTACGTTACCTTGAAGCTTATGGTGATTCAAAACTGATTGTCAATCAGGTTAAATGCGAGTATGAGGTCCATCACGAAGATTTGGTACCTTATCATCACGCAGTCATCAAAATGGCTAATCTATTTAATAGCTTTTATATCAGTCATGTGTCCTGATCTCAGAATACTAAGGCTGATGCTTTGGCTGCATTACTAACAATGTTAGCCTTACTAGTCGACACAACATATCACCTTACAGTGGCTACTCGACACCTTATTTGTTCTAAACATATGTTGAGAACCAAAGAGGTCTATAACATCTCGACGAATCTTGAACCGAGAGATTGGAGATTTTTCCTCATCGACTATGCTTTGCATGGTTTGCTGCCGGATGACCCTAAAGAAGTGGCATCTATCAGACGAAGGTCTCTCCGTTTTTACTATGATCTAATAGTAAAGACACTCTACCGTCGCTCATATAACCGTATCCTCCTCCGTTACCTTTCTAATTCAGAAGCACGAGAAGTGCTTAAAGAAGCGCACGACGGTATATGCGGAGCTCATTAGCCAGGTCCTAAACTCAAGGACCGATTGCACATACTTGGATATTATTGGCCGACCATGATAGTCGATGCCATGCAGTATGCACGAAGGTGTAAAGCATGTCAAATTCATTCAGACTTCATACATCAGCCTCCAGAGTTGCTCCATCCAACCGTTGCTTCGTGGCCATTTGAAGCATGGGGAATCGATGTCATATGGCCAATCAGTACCTTTTCAACAAAAGGTCACTGGTATATCTTAGCAATAACCGACTACTTTTCAAAGTGAGCAGAGGCTATACCACTGCTGGAAGTTAAAGCTTCTAACGTGGTTAATTTTATCAAACACCATGTCATCCATCGATTTCGTGTCCCTAGACGGATCATCCATGATAACGGTCCCCAATTTGCAAGCCAGGTATTCTATCGGTTCTGCGATAGATACCAAATTCAGAATGTGGCACAACTACTTATAACCCTGCCGCTAATGGCTTGGCAGAAGCATTCAACAAGATAATTATCAAGCTACTCAAAAAATTCGTTTCATCAAATAAGCGAGATTGGAATGAGAAGCTTAGTGAATGTCTTTGGGCCTACCGAACCACAGTTCAGACCCTGATAGGAAATACACCTATTTTCCTGGTATACGGGTGCGAAGCAGTCCTACCGTTAGAAATTCAGATGCCGTCATTACGAGTCACCTTGATGACTAGAATGACAAAGGAGGACAATGATCGGTTGCGTCTCCAAGAGCTCGAAGCCTTAGATGAAGCGGCTACAAGCTCAACAACACATTGAGTTGTATCAAGCGCGGATCTCAAAGGCCTTCAATAAGAAGGTTAAGCAAAGGATTTTCGATAAAGGAGATTTGGTTTTAGCCGTCAGACGACCGATGATCATGACGCACAAAATCAAAGGCAAATTTCAACTCAAATGGGAAGGACCGTTTGTGATAGAAACAGTCTATTCAAATGGAGCATATCGCCTTATGACTTCAGACAGAGAGTTACTCATGATGCCGATCAACGGCAAGTTCCTAAAGAAGTATTATCCTTGATAAGGTTCTTCTCATGATCAAGTTAACATTACACCTCTGATCAAGACCTTCAGATCCAAGATATGTAGAAAGAGCGCTCCTCTCTTCTCTAACGAGATCATACAACCATAAACCAGTTGACAGAGAGTCCTCGGGGAACGATAATTTTCAAATCGAGATCTCGCGAAATTCGTGTCTACTTCTTTAATCCTCAACTCACCTACAGAGTGAAAACCCAGGGGAAGCATCGCGTTACTTAAAGTAACAAAATAATCCAACACCTCTAACGGCTAAGGATAGAGGAAAATGTTGGCCTTTAAGCCCAACATAAGTCTTCAACAACTCATCATGCTGAGGAGAATAGCATGGATAGCTCGACTCAACTGGTAGTTGGTAAGGCATATCAAATCCGTTGACAGCTGAGGGTTTGCTAAAAATCCTAAGGGACCCGTTCCCATTTGATTCCCTCTCCAAAATCACTTATTAATTCCCGTCCATGGAATGGTAAGACCACATAGAAAGGTATTCATATCCCTTGCAAAGTGACGAGTCTAACCTATTACGTTAACATTAAACCTCTGATAGTGAGACTCTAGCCTACTCCCCGGTGGATAAAACTAACATCCCTGCGAATTTGGTCAACTTCTCCGGTGAATAAACTCTGCTTGTCATTTTCTTCAATAGAATGACAGGTCCACTCAAACTACTGTTATGTTCAAACACCTCTGATAGTAGATGAATCCTTGTCAAGTTAACATCGCACCTCTGACAAGTTACTTTACAAATCCCCATAGAGTTCTCTGACATATAATCTTTCATGAGATTCATATTTCTTAGCTCCCCAGCAAATCTCTAGTACACTCTCTTCAAAGTCTATTATTTCCCACTCAGTCCCCGATGGACTTCCTTGGTTGTCACGTTAAGAATACACCTCTGACAATTTCTTCCAAAAATATCCAAAGGAGATATCAATCCACCACGGAATTTATAATCAAATCCTATTTCCCTCCCTATAGGGTAATTCCTTTGACCATTATGTCCAGCTTGTCACCTCTGAACGGTAAAAATCCTGAGCTTGGTGGATTCTCAATCGGTTGTGTCCAGTTTATCACCTCTTAACCGACAGATAACCAAGTCTCATATTTCATCCAGTAGGGACTATTCCTTGGCCATTATGTCCAGTTTGCCACCTCTGAACGGCAGGGTTTTGAGTCTAGCAATTCCCAATCGGTTATGTCCATATTACCTCTGAACCGACGGGTACCTAAATCTCCCTTCTTATAGTACTTTAACTATCATGTCCAGTTCGTCACCTCTGAACAGATAAGTCCATAACTTTGTTCTCCTTCTCTCTATCAAGGTCAGGAGTTCTTGCTGTCATGTTAATACGACTACCTCTGAACAGCGAATTGCGAGCCTGATTTCTCTTAGTTGGTTATGTTCATATTACCTCTGAACTAACGGGTGCCCAGATCTAATTCACCCTTGCAGTCCCTAGTGGGCTAGCTGCTAAGTTAATGCGACTACCTCTGGCAGCAGATTCGGAGTTTAGTGTGTCTTAATCTATCATGTCCAATATATCACCTCTGAATAGACGGGTCCCTAAAATCGAATTCACCTTCACCTTCTCATCATGTCCAGTTTATCACCTCTGAATGACAAAATTTTGAGCTTGGTGGCTTCTCAATCGGTTATATCCAGTTTATCACCTTTGAACTGACAGATAGCCAAGTCTCCCTTTTTGTTCCTTGTCATCATGTCCAGTTTACCACCTCAGAATGACAAAATTTCGAGCTTGGTGGCTTCTCAATCGGTTATGTCTAGTTTATCACCTCTGAACCGACAGATAGCCAAGTCCCCCTTTTTGCTCCTTCTCATCATGTCCAGTTTATCACCTCTGAATAACAAAATTTTGAGCTTGGTAGCTTCTCAATCGGTTATGTCTAGTTTATCAACTCTTAAGATAGATAGCCAAGTCTCCCTTTTTGCTCCTTGTCATCATGTCCAGTTTATCACCTCTGAATGACAAAATTTCGAGCTTGGTGGTTTCTCAATCGTTTATGTCCAGTTTATCACCTCTGAAGCGACAGATAGCCAAGTCTCCTTTTTGCTTACTGTTATGTCCAGTTCGTCACCTCTGAACAGTAAACACTCAGAGTTTGATAATTTCTAATCGGTTATGTCCAGTTTGTCACCTCTGAACCGATGAATATCCAATCTCATCTTTCTTTATCGTTATGTTTAGTTCGTTACCTCTGAACGACAATGCTTCGTATTTGGTGATTTCTAATCATCATATCCAGGTCATCCGATGATCTTTAATCTGTTACGTTAATAATTACCTCTGAACAGTTAAGATCGTCAAGCTCTTTTCTTTCATCCTCATCTCAATATGATTTGAGTCGAGCCATTTCTCGAATTTATAACTAATCCTATCAGTTTATCACCTCTGATTAGACTAGTTGTACCATTATAGTACAACTTGAAAGTAAGATTGCAAATTTAGAAGATAAAACAAGTTGGAAATACAATAGAAGGAATCAAATAAAATTACTTTTTATTGATTCCAAAAGAGGGATACATGGATTACAAGCTACGAGGTGCTTCGTAGAACTTAATCCGTTCTTCAAGGATGGCCAGCCTATTCTTCCTCTCCTCAGTTGCTCTGATGAATGCCTGCGACCTCAACTCGGCCTCATTAAAGCTCGCTGTCTGGGAAAGACGAGCCTCAATTTCAGCCAAAGTTGCCCTCTGTACTAGCTCTTGGTGCAAGACTTCGTCATTTTGAGCCTTAAGCTGCTCTAGCCGAGCGATCTCCTCAAGACGCCCCGGTTCCGCCTTGGACAAAAAAAATTTGGCTTTCTTGATCATTTCCTTGGCCTTTTCGATCTTATCCTCAGCGTCGAGAAGAGCACTATTAGAGGCGTCTATGGCATCCCCAATTTCTACTCTCCTTATCTCCAAAGATTTCAAATCTAAAGAAATTGCCTTAGCTGCTCCCTGAGCGACAAGATGAGCTTCACGTATTTGAGCAGCGAAGTGTTCAAGATGTTCATTAACTGAGGAGTCCAAATCTGAATGGCTGAGACGGCGTCATTTGTCCACATCCCTCTCAAGCCTCTCCACCAGAAGCTCTAATGTGGCAGCAGCTTGGTCATCCCCTCTAAAGTCTCGAATGCTGTCAATACTTCGAGAGAGGACCACCTTCAAAGCAGAGAACGAGGTAGTGAGCTCTTCAAGACCAAAACAACAGATCGCTTCAAACCCTTATAAAAGCTATCGACTAGTTTAGCCACAATTCATTCTCGGCTTCAACTACTCCGGTGAATAAGTGGCCCCTGAAGGTAAAGCTTCCACCGGTTTCACTGACATAAGCGTAGAGGGGATGGCAGGAGCGTTGGCTGGAGAAATATAAGGGGTCGCCGGTGATCTCGGAGGAATCCTCATCGAAACCAGTACACTATCCACAATCGAAGTAGGGCTGGTGACTATTTTCGGGAGAGCTAGCTCAATAACCAGTGTTGAGGAAGAAGGACTGGTAATTACCTTCAGCTCCGCGGTTGGCAGGATAGGCAGCGTTGGCAAAACCACTAGCATCTCACTTATCGATGTAGTTAGAAGTGAGATTGGTTTCGTAACCATTGTCCCCTCAGCCTCCTTTCCACTGACCAGTTCGGGCTGATAAGAGGGCAGGTCGTGATACAAGGCATCCAACTCAGCAGCGTCTGTTGTGGTCGAAGTACTTGCTTCACCCCTAATTCCCTCAGGAATATTGGCTGGCTCCCTTGAAGTCGATGCACCCAAAGGCGGAACACCTGCGGTAAGACTTTATTTGAGCAAGGCATAATGAATATCAGGAAAGAATTATTCACAAAAAATCAAAGTATTACCAAGAAGTGATATCACCTCAACTGTCTCAGCCACAGTCTCTCTCTGAACTTCCTTGGCGGCAGCATCAATCCCTTCAGGCTCCATAGGAAAGTTTTTGGCAGAGTCAAGACGAACGGCCGGCTCACCTTCACTGGCCAAACCCTCTGTGGTCCATCCTAAAGAGCTGGAGGCCAGGGGACTTCCTTTGGAGGTCTCAACACCCGAAGGACCGACGTCAGCCGCGTCACCTCCAGAGTCTTCTGAGACGACGAAGTAGCTAGCCTCGTCACCTTCTTTATAAGTGAACAGAGGATCATAATAATCCCCTGTTCTCCTACAGCCTCGGCTCTCGGTTGTCTCGCCGTCTCGGTTTCTGAATCATAGGATAAACAAATAAGCTGTATGAAATATATATAAGTATATGTCGTAAGAATAGAGTGATCTTACTCAGGTCAGGAGCAACTTTATCAACAGTCTGCCTCGGAGCCGATAGCTTAATAACTAATGGAGCGGGATGAGGAGGCACTGTAGCTAATTCACCTTCTGCAATAACGGTGGGAGTGTAGCGACGAGGCTTCTTCACTACCCTTTTCCTACGAGATCCACCCTGTCGTTTTTGTTTGAAGTGGACGTCAGGATCTTCTTCTTCCACTTCTTCTACCCACTGTGCCTACCCCACCAAGAGCATCTGGTGGAGCCTCAACACCCGTATTTCCCTCAAAGTAAGGACTTTCTGCGTCCAAGGCCTCACTATCAACAGTAGCGACGAACTCTCCGAGGCCTGGCACACGGACTCTCCTGCCCTTGCCTCTCTCGGTGACTTTCCGCTTCAGTCGCTGAGAGATCAATTTCACACCAAATGAGTTAATAAAAAATCCGATTGGTATGGAATTCGAAGTTCTGCACCACTGACAGAACCCCAAAGTTGTTTGAAGGCTCGGAGTCCTCAGCGGCATGCACAGCCGCGCCTCAATACAGCCAGCAATGAAGAATCGCCAGGCATGAGCACCATCAATAAGGCTCCCCATGAAGGCCAGGCTAGTGTTTGGATTACCTTCATATAGTTGGTCATACCCGAACTGACGAGCAAACCGGCTTAGGATATAGGGTTCCAAGTAGCAGGTATCCCTGCTCCTGTACACCAGATGGGATGGCCGGATGCTAACTAGCCATTCGAAGACCCCCGGCTCAGCGACGTCTTCCCATCTCCTACATTCGTGAATTCTTTGCCATAACCTGCATCGCGAATTTTAGGAAAATACCAAAAAAGACTATAGACGTCGTGTTGGCACAGCAATTTGCGAACTGCGGTCACATAAATCCGTGACCACGAATATCCCTCAAACCGACGAAGAAGCGCCATTCGGACACCTTCTGGAGGCTCCTCACGTGCTTGGATAATAGAAGGGCAGTGAAGGGCGAACCATGCCATCAAATAGGTGTATGGCACACCGATCCTGGGGTTTGGTCCATCGCAAGACAGGATAGTGCCTTTCCCCTCTTCGTCGTTGGTGGCCTACAGAAAGCCTCCATCAACACACGAAGGCCCCGCTGAATACAACACACCATCGCCGAAAGAAGTCCAAGGGAACGACCGTGGACTAGACGAACGGCTGGTAATAAGACAGTCAGAAGAATGACGTCGCCAGAAGAAGATGGCACCACACATTTCTTCAACCAAACTGATAAAAAACCGGCCAAAAGTGCCTTCCAGGACATCGGTCGACGAGCCTGGTGATGGAAACTTCAGAGAATATCACCTTTCTTATAGGGTCCATCGTCTTCTTCCAAAATCATATTCCCTTGGGAGTGTTCTTGCATCCTTCAGAAAATGTCCTCGTCTGCAACCCCGTAGTGAGCTGCTTCAGGAGCATCTTTCAGGTTAGGGAACAAATAATTCCCCAACTCTTCGAACTACATGAAGCTCCCTTATGGCTCCTATGCATACTCGAGCAAATGTAAAGGTGGCACATCAACTCCCGGTAAGTCTCGAACAAGGCGAGCTCCTGTTTCTCCAGAAGTGCCAATTCTGCCTCGCACGGGAAATATTCTTCATATGGGAGAGATCCCAAGGGCAGAGCAGAGACTTCCCACATCTAGTGCAAAGCCATACCCAATTTGCCTACAGGGGTGAAGAAAGTCCCTGTAGCTGGGCAGTATAACTCGAAGATGGCGTAAAAGTTCGCTACGCTCATCTGGATGCAGTAACTGGTTGCCCTGACAGCCTCGTAGAGTCCCAATCTCTCCAGATCCTCTTCAAAATGGGCTAAGACATATAAGGTCAAGTCCCTCCACTAGGCCTTGGAAGGATGAATCCACCCAGGGGTCCTGAAATTAGTGGCTAGATAATTATCATGAGCCTTGAAGAACTGGTTTCCAAAGTCTGAGCCACGACGGGATTTTCCCCCACTTGGTGTCTGGGAGAACGCTCCCAGGGTGGAGACCCAATACGCAGCGAGGAGGACCCATCCTTGTATAACCGGGAGAAAGAGCTATCAATTTCCCCACTTGAACGGAGTCGGTAGTCCGAGTCACTTGCCACTTCATCTTCTGAACCCTCGTCACGCATTGGAAGAAAGATAATGGAAAATGACGCTTGCTAGATGGGAGATAATAATTCTCGCCATCCAGATTGAAAATCCACTGCCCTTCTCCGGCCAGCAGCTGGTGATCGGTATCTGGCGCTACATCCCTGAACATAAAATCAGGCTTCCGATAGATTCTCCGGTCATAATCCTCGAGGGGAGCAGTAGTAAAGATGCTCATCATAGTGCGCTGATCTCCGTAGATAAGGGCATCCCGACCGAAAGCACTTCGCTCACTGAATAATGAGGCTTGCCCCTGGAATTGTAGGCTAACATTGCCATCCAGTCCCCTCGCTGTTCTTAAGAGACTGTTCAAAGGACCCAGAGTATAGCGCACTGCAAAAGCAAGAAGAAATCATATTAGTTCATTTGCTGAAGAAAAAGAAAGCTAAAGCAAATTTTTTTTGCTAAGGCATAGCTTCGCTCTCCGAGCGAAGCTAGCCTAGCACTAGCTTCGTTCTGAAGCTCAGCTTCACAATCTATAGCTTAGTTTCGCACTCTACACGAAAGCAGAATGTAGAAAATATCCAAGTGTTAACTTCGCTCCAAAAGCTTAGCTTGACATTCTTTCACTGAACAGAATACAAAGAAGCCCCTAAGGGCTAACTTCGCTGGAAAGGCACTTGTGCCTAAAACTGTTCAGAGGACTTTAAGGTCCTTTTCGCATCTATGCTTCAAGAGCTAGCTTCGCGTTCTGCCATGTGATGGAACATGGACAGTTTTAAGGGTTAACTTCGTATAGAAGCTTAGAGAAGAGACCATTCGGTTTTTAAATTTCAATTCACGAAATTGAAGGGGAATTAAATCCCCTAAAAATTCGATGGATTTGAATTAAGGGAAAGCGACTCCCTGACGTCACTGGAGCATGATGAATCACTTCGGGTTTATCATGAAATAGCTAGAAATTGGCTTCAAAAAGAGATGAAAATCTCCAAATAAAAGGAAAAAATTCCTACCCGCAATGGGACGTTCGATGACTGGAGGAGGAGAAGCCCCTCCGTCGCAGAGGTTGCAGCCTCATTGCATGCTCGTCTTTTGGGAGCCATGGAAGAACTGAAAAGTTTTGAAAATCTTAACGAAGGAGAAAGAAGAGAAAGAGACTTGTTTCTCTGAAAATTCAAAGAGAAGTGATTCTCTCTCTTTCAACCCAATCGGCTTTTTATAGACATAAAATGTCTTAAATTTGACTCCTCAAAAGGAGCGCAGGCGGCCATTTCAAATCAATTTGAAACAGCGCCTAAGCGCTTTCCCGAGAAGCCCTGCTTCAGCCCTGCCAAGGGCTAACTCCACTATGAGTTCAGCGTTGACCTCGTGCGACGCTTGAGTAACTTCGCTGAAAGATGAGCCTTAGCTTCGCTAAGAGTTCATCTCTAGCTTCGCTGAAATTCAGTGCTACCTTCGCCAGAAACTTGTTCCTGACTTAGTTGGAAACCTGTCTTCAGCTTCGCTAGAAGCTTAGCTCTGCTAAGAACTTTCATTTCCTCCTAAGGAAAAGACTTACTTAAGCTAGTCCATTCCAGGTGTTCTCAAATCGAAAAGGAGGGGAACAAAGAAAACAAGCAAAAAATAAATTTTTTATTGATTCAAAAGGGAAGATACATTGATGCTACATCAAGATTGTCTTTAATACAACAAAATCTTTGCTCCAAAGGCATACAAGTTGTCCTATCTACTTCCCAGGTGATAAGCCAAATCAACTAGACACGAAAGCCTTCCTCCTGCACAAGGCCGTAATCCTTCGCTTAATGGCAGATTTTGCCATCAAGAAGCTGGATCTTCTTTGATTAAAATTGGCAAGAGATTGGGAGCTGGATCTTCTTTGATCAAAATTGGCAAAGGACTAGTTGCCACCAGAAATCTGGATCTTCCTTAAATAAAATTGGCAAAGGAAGGATCTAAGACCTTACTGGTGACGTCCGCCCTCCCGAGGTGGATCATCTCGGATAAGCGACTACCAGCCCCTTCCCAAAGTGGATCATCTCGGATAAGTGACTGCCAGCCTCTTCTTGGAACGCGCATCAGCTGCCCCAGTATGTTCCTCCTGCTTATGATCAAAGTTTCAACTTAAAAATCAAGGGGCAAGTTTTTGGTCTCTTTCATCAAAACGAAAGAATTGGGAGCATACTTCACTGTAATGCAAATAGAAAATAAGTTAGATCAAATCAAAAAGAGGGTGGAATGGTAAGTCAAAATTCTTTGGGCGAAGCTATCCAGTTGTGCCTTGAAGACGGATTTCAGCTAAGCAGAGGATAGCCTCGCTTGCACAGTAATGATAGACTAGCTTAGCATAATGATAGGTAGTAAAAATTGCATATTTATCACTACATATACTATCATATTTTCCTATTTATTATTATAATTATGCACTATTACTAATTGATTGAGGCAAAACCTGCACAAAAAATACGAAATTTTAGAACTTAAGATTAGGATGTGCAAGTGCTCAATTCTTCCGCGATAGCAAGTGGCTATGCGGGTCGTGATCCACAAGGAGGGTTTTGCGATAGAAGCGTTTACGTTCTTTATTGAAATCATTATGAAAACAAAAGCGAAAGTTCTTCTTTGTTTTAAGTTAAGAAAATAAGAAAAGAAAGTTATGTTAAAGAAAGAAAACAATAGATGGAGAAGGTGGAGAAAATCAGAAAACGACTATTTACAAAGAAAGGGGAAAGAAAGCGAGAGAAATCAGAAAACGATGAAAGCGATTATGTACAAATGAGTCGAGAAAGAATGATTTGGAAGAGGTGGTGATCTATACTAAAGAAATAAAAGAAAAGAAAGAAGGTTAAAGAAATACTTACCTAGATTGATTGATGACTTACCTGAAAACCTTTGCATGTTCTACCTTTGTTTAGGAGGCATTCAACACATAGATCATAAGCCCGAGCTCAGTCCCCGTTCGCATTATATCATCAAGTCTCGCACAAGCATGAAGTGATACGTCTTGAGGAGGAGAACGTCTTCATGAACTATCGTTGGCACTCACATAACATCGTTATACTTGTGCTTTGGAATTCACTTGTAAACTCAACAAAAACAAACGAAGTAAAGTAGAAGAGGAAGACGAAAACAAAAGAAATGAAAGTAAACAAGAACATAAAAATGTTACCTTTTATTGCTTGAAACGATGAAAGAAAAGAGGAGGGTACATCGGTGTCACTCTCAACATATGCCTCTCTCTCTTACTTACATGAATCATCATCTAACCTAGGCTTACATACACATTACATAAAAAGAAAAGAAAAACCTAAACTAAGAAATGAAAAACTAGTCTAAATCCTAACTCTGCATGGTCGTCCATTTTCAGCACAAAGAATGGCCTTTTATAGGCAAAAACCATAACCACCATGATCCCGGGGAGATCGGGGGAGCAAATGCTCCCCCTAACTCCCCAACTTTGCCGCGGAAACGCGGCTTGGGCCGCGTTTCCGCGGCCAGGGTGTGGCCAGGTGGCCACACCCTGTTGGTGGGTCGCGCTGGTTTGTCCTTCTGACTTTATCTGTAGTTGGATTTTCAGTTTGAGTCCCAGAGTGTGACGTAATGGCCTTGGATTCTTGGCTTTAACCGATTGATTCTGAGAGGATTCTTCTCAACCGGTTTTCAACCTCTTGATTTTGCCCTGATTTACTGAGTGCGAATTAACTCTGATTAATTCAGAATTTTGGTGGGTTTTGGGCTCATTCTTTTCATCTCCATCAAGAATGGGCCTGCAAATAAATCAAACAATTAATTAGGACAATGCAAAGTTTTATTCTATAACAAGTATGGAAATATGATACTAAATATGCAACATTAGCGACCAATCACACCCCCATACCTATCTTTTGCTCGTCCTCGAGCAAAACAACTAAACTATACTAAGGATTATTAGACCACTTTCGCAGGTCACGCAATTGCACTGAGCATGTGCAACAAGCCGTTAACCTCTAGGTTTCCCCTAGAGGACGAGTTTTGTCTCGTGAGGGTTTTCAGCGGATTGCACCCACAAAATCCATAAAGAAAGAGAAATAAAGAGTTAGTATTTTCGAAAGGCATTTTGAAAGAGAAAAATATTTGAAATATAATTGTAAGATCAAGCAATCTATAAGTTATAGGAAGACTGAATTTTTCATTCCTAAACTTAGTCTCTATTCAAAAATTTATTATCAATCAAGGTAAGGAGTTAAATTGTACTTCTCATCTAGTCTATTACTTTACCCTAAGTCATATGCACCTTGTGATCGTGAAAATTTTGACTAAGGGTTCATTAACTCTAACTCTTATGCCTTATTTATTTATACATATATATATATTTTTTGGTGGTATTGTTCCTTAGTTCTATTAGGCTTTCTAATCTGCCCCTGTAACGAGCCTTTAATCGATGACTCTCAAACCAAACGGTCTTAGGGCACCGGGTGAGAAGACACCCCAAGGACTTAAGGACTCGAGCAAACAAGGCCACAAAACTAAGGATTTTATTATATGAACCACTTTTAGGCGCGAATACTTATGCTTTATTAAGCACAAATACTCAGCTTAATCAGAGAATTTTATATATTTTTTTTCTTAAACTTATCTAATCATCTTTCACATAAATACTAAGGCTTGCTTAGCCCAAAGCACCTAGCTAATCTATAATTAGATTTGTTTATCATTTTTTTTTTCAAACTTATCTAATTATCTTTCGCATAAATACTAAGGCTTGCTTAGGCCAAAGCACCTAGCTAATCAATAATTAGATTTGTTTTTTTATATATATTTTTTTATAAGGCATAAGAATCTTTGTTTTTGAACCCTAAGTGTGTAAGTGTATGAAGTGTGCATATTTCATCAAGGTAAAGATCAAGACTAAATTACTTTGACAAATTTTCTTCCTAACCCTAAAAATCAAACAAATAATCATATTTGACCAAGTATAAGAAATCCGAATTTAGATTTTCCTATTCCTTAAATTAACTTAATTTCTTACAAAAAATATGTCAAAATATTATTTCTATTTTCAAAAAGTTTTTAATAAAAAAGAAAACCTAAGTTATGTTAGACCCTCCCCCACACCTATCTCATGCATTCTCCTCAATGTATGAATTAATGCATAGATGCATGAAAAAGACGAAAGGGAAGGAAAATGTTACCTTATGGTGGTGGTTCCGGTGGTGGTCTGATTGGTCCACGAAATGCGGCCCAATCGACTTTTCTTTGGGTTCGGAGGAACCCACCAACAATTTCTCTAATATAACCCATTAAAAAGATGTATCCATAAAGGATCTTTATTAAATATTTAACCCCATCTAATTTCCATATTCCATAACTAATTTCGGAGTCAAATTTGTCAACCACCTCGTCCCAGAATGGAGTATGAAATGATAGAACGGTTGACTTGGACTCAGGAAGGACAGGAACTAATACCGACTCAGGAAGGTGACTTAAGTAAAGGTTCAGGAGTCGAAATTGGTTCAAGAAGCGGGTCCAAGTCAAGAAGTTAAAACTCAAGTCCACATGTATTTTCTAACAATGGGATGTGACCTAATATGGGTGATTCCAGTTCAGGAATGATAGGTGGAGGAATCAAAACTGACTCTAAAATATTACTCAAGTTTGGTAACAAAACAGGAGTCAATATTGATTCAGAAAGTTGAACTGGATCACAGATTTGAGAATCTAGGTCACATATCTCATTGAGTTCAATATCAAAAAATTGAGAACTTGCCAATTTGTCAATAGGATTTTCAAAATTGTATAATTGGTCAAGTTCAATATGATCCTCAAAGATGGGGGATTCAATTTCATGATGAATGGCATAGGATCCAACGTTGACTCGGGGAAAAGATCAAAATCAAGTGAAGATATCGGAGTCATAATCGAATCAGGAAGTAGAATTGAATCACTCAGTTGGGGCTCAGGATCATATTCATTTTCAAGTTCTATTTCAGGAAAAGGATAACTTGCTAAACTGTCAATATCTTTTTCAAAATTTGGAGTTTGGGCAAGTTCAAATGGTTGTTCTGAAATGAAATCTTGATTTCCAAAACTACAGGACTCTTCGGCTCTAACAGAATGGTTAGTGACATCAGAACTGGTCCAACGGTGAGAATGTAGAGATTCGACCATCATATTTATGTCACGATTACGAGTGTTTTGAGCCGGAGTCATGGCTTCAAGCATCTTTTCATAGTTGATAGGTGATTTGTCACATACATTGCATTTATGTTGTCACTTTACCACACTTGTTTGCTAATAAATGATATTAATAAGTGTCTTTTTCTTTGCTAAATGTAGGCCCAAATACTCAAAGGAATAAAAGAAGAACAAGCCCAAAAGCCCACTTTATTCTGAATTAATTCAGAATAAATTCGAAGTGAAGAAATCTGGGCTATATCTTGGCATATCATGGGGTTGAGAAAAACTCTCCTTGAATCGAGGAATCGAAGCTAGAAAATCAAAAGTCGATTCAGTCAGCGGTTGAAGAAGCAACAAGAAAACCAGCAAGAGATACGAGCCCCACTTCAAACCAGGAGCCACCCCCCTCTTGATGTGGCCACCTGGCCACAAGATTGCCGCAAAAACGCGGCAATAGCCGCGTTTTTGCGGCAATCTTGGGGAGTTAGGGGGAGCGTTTGCTCCCCCGACCTCCCCGGGATCTTGGTGGTTGGGTTTATGCCTATAAAAGGCCATATTGTGCACTGAAAATGGACGTCAAGGCAGATTAGGATTTAGCCTAGTTTTAATTCTTTGTAGTTTAGGTTTTTCTTTTCTTGTTATGTAATTTGGATGTAACTTAGGGTAGAAGAAGATTCATGTAAGTAAGAGAGAGAGGCTGAAGTTGAGAGTGACACCGACGATGTATCCTCCTCCTTTCTTTCATGGTTTCAGTAAGCAATAAAGGTAACATTTGTTTATGTTTGTATCTTTACTTTCCGTTTTGTTTTGCTTTCCTCTTCCTCCTTCTACTTTACCTTGGTTGTGTTTGATTGAGTGTACAAGTGAATTCCAAAGCAAGTAGAACTAAGCTACGTGAGAGCCAGCGATAGTTCATGAAGACGTTCTCCTCTTCCAAGCTCGCATCACTTCGTACTTCATATGCTTGACGATATAATGTGCACGGGGACCGAGCTCGAGCTTATGATCTATGCGTTGAACGCCTCCGAAGAAAAAAGGTAGAACTTGCAAAAAGGTTTCCAAGTAAGTCATCACTCAACCTCGGTAAGTATCTCTTTACTTCTCTTTACTTCTTTTCTTTTCTTTCTTAGTTTAGATCACCAACCACTTCTTCAAATCGTTTTCATTCTTCTTTCTACTTCATTGTACATAGTCGTTTTTCTTGTTTTCTGATTTGTCCACCTTCTTCATCTCTCGCTTTCTTCTTAACTTTAACATAATTTTCTTTTTCTTTTTGTTAACTTAAAAACAGAGAAGAACTATCGTTTTGTTTTCTTAACGATTTCAATAAAAAAAACCTGTAAAGCTTCCATCGCAAACCCTCCTTGTGGATCACGACCCGCATAGCCACTTGCTATAGCGGAAGTATTGAGCACTTGCACATTCTCTTTTTAAGTTCTATAATCTCGTATTTTTTGTGCAGGTTTAGCATCAATCAAATTTTGGCGCCGTTGCCGGGGAGGGTAACATGTTTTTATTGAAATCTGAATTTTGTTTGAATCTTTTCTAGAACTAAACGAATTTCTTCTCTGTTGCAGGTAACAAGGCAAGCGAAGTAGGAAAATAAGTTTGCAGTGACATACAACTGGTATTGGGCCTCTGCTCTAGAAAGCAGAGACCCATTGCCCTCTGCATTGCCGTGTTTCCACGGCAAAAGCCGCGGATCCGCGGCAATAAAGAGTTGACTACTAACAGGTTTTTGCAGGGCTTCTAGCTTTGCAAATTCTAGTTTGCTGCAATTATTTATTTCCTATATGCCATCACAAAAACCTGCTAATAATCAACAGTAAAAAGTTTGTTGCAAAAGTTAAAATTGACTAGACGTTTGCATTTTAGGCACGCGTATTTTCAATTCATTTACTTTTACTGTTGAAGAGTGCTGGAGCAAGGTATGTATGCATAGCATATAGTTTAGGAAACATTCTTGGGTGATTTGCTTTTGAATGCTACTTTCCTATATCTTGCACACTTACACGAATCAATTCTAAGGGCACTAACCCATAACAAGATAAGGTGGGGATTTAATCACCCTTCCTTAGCCCAAAAATCAGATTCCAAGCACTCACTAACCCAAGCCTAACTAAAATTGAGTAGACGTTGGCCCTAGGGACATCTCGGACTCAATTAGGAGATTATCCTAAGGGGGAAAAATGTTGGAATCTAACTCCTGCAAAATCAGTGTCTAGGAAAGGGATTGAGGGCCGAAAGCCCGAAGGTTGGTGGTTATTTAATTAAGGAACGTCTTTGACGGAAAACCTCCCACCAACCTTGCCCTGACCTGGCTGATTAGCTTGTGGTTAAAGTCTACATTAGACCTCCCGTGGACAGTCTAACCAGTTAGGAGTCGTCTAGGTCCTAAGTCTACCCTAACCTAGGCTAGAATTTTTTTCTTTTTGTTTGTTTATTTGTTTGTTTTTCTTTGTTTGTATTCTATTGTGTGATATGGACTATAATAATAATTTTTTCAACTATAATAATAATCCATATTACACATCAAACTCTTTTTCGGATATTACCAACCCGGCATATCATGACTTTAACCAACCTAGTGTGCCAGATTGGTCTTATCCGAATCAATATGACCCATACCCCCCATCTAATAACTATAATTTCCATAATGATTTCAACTCTTCACCGAGTCAGTGGGGATTCACCTCCCCCGAGCATAATTATCAACCAACTTGTCCTCCTTCTCCACCTAGTCCACAATATTTTCAAGAGTCATACTCAGTTCCACCAGTCCAAAATAGAAAACCATCAATTTTGGAACGGAGTATGCTTGAGTCCAAACAACAATCAAAAAATCTGATGGACTCACAATTTCAATACCATTTCCAAAACAACTCTTCATCTTTTCAACAAGACAATGAACCCATCAACTATGAAAAGATGCTAGAAGCCATGACTCATGCTCAAAATGCTAGAAATCGTGACATAGATATGATGGTCGAATCTCTACGTTCCCACCGTCCTGATGTCACTTACCATTCTGTTAGAGCCGAAGAGTCATGTAGTTTTGGAAATCAAGATTCTATTTCAGAACAACCATGTGAACTTACCCAAACTCCAAATGATATTGATAGTTTGGCTAGTTTTTCTTTTCCTGAAATAGAACTTGAAAATGATTATGATCCTGAACCCCAACTTAGTGATTCAATTCTATTTCCTGATTCGATTATGACTCCGGTAGCTTCACCTGACTTCAATCTTTTCCCGGAGTCAACATTGGATCCTGTACCAATTCATAAAGAAATTGAATCACCCATCTTTGAGGATCATGTTGAACTTGACCAACTTTACAAATTTGAAAATCCCATGGACAAATTGGCAAGTTCTCAATTTTTTGATATTGAAGTCAATGAGATATGTGACCTAGATTCTCATATCTGTGATCTAGTTCAACTTTCTGAATCAATCTTGACTCCTGTTGTGTTACCAAACTTGAGTAATGTTTTAGAGTCAGTTTTGATTCCTCCACCTATCATTCATGAACTGGAATCACCCACATTAAGTCACATTCCATTGTTAGAAAATACATGTGGACTGGAGTTTCAATTTCTTGACTTGGACCCAATTTCTGAACCTATTTCGACTCCTGAACCTTTACTTGACTTAAGTCACCTTCCTGAGTCGGTATTAGTTCCTGTCCTTCCTGAGTCCAAGTCAACTGTTCTATCATTTCATACTCCATTCTGGGACGAGGTGGTTGACAAATTTGACTCCGAAATTAGTTATGGAATATGGAAATTAGATGGGGTCAAGTATTTAATAAAAATCCTTCATGGATTTATCTTTTTAATGGGTTATATTTAAGATAGTGCTGGTGGGTTCCTCCGAGACCCAAGAAAAGTTGATTGGGCCACGTTTCGTGGACCAATCAGACCACCACCGGAACCACCACCTTAAGGTAACCTTTTCCTTCCCTTTCTTCTTTTTCATGCATCTATGCATTAATTCATACATTGAGGACAATGCATGAGATAGGTGTGGGGGAGGGTCTAACATAACTTTTCTTTACTTTTAAAAACTTTTTGAAAAATAGAAACAATATTTTGACTTATTTTTGTAAGAAATTAAGTTAATTTTAAGGAATAGGAAAATCCAAATTAGGATTTCTTATACTTGGTCAAAAGAAGATTATTTGTTTGATTTTTAGAGTTAGGAAGATAATTTGTCAAAGTAATTTGGTCTTGATCTTTACCTGGATGAAATATGCACACTTCATACACTTACACACTTAGGGTTCAAAAACAAAGATTCTTATGCCTTATAAAAAATATATATATAAAAAAAAATGAATAAGTCTAATTATTGATTAGCTAGGTGCTTTGGCCTAAGCAAGCCTTAGTATTTATGCGAAAGATAATTAGATAAGTAAAAAAAAAAAATGAATAAGTCTAATTATTGATTAGCTAGGTGCTTTGGCCTAAGCAAGCCTTAGTATTTATGCGAAAGATGATTAGATACTCTGATTAAGCTGGGTATTTGTGCCTAATAAAGCATAAGTATTCACGCCTAAAAGAGGTTCATATAATAAAATCCTTAGTTTTGTGGCCTTGTCTGCTCGAGTCCTTAAGTCCTAGGGGTGTCTTCTCACCTGGTGCCCTAAGACCGTTTGGTTTGGGAGTCATCGATTAGAGGCTCGTTACATGGGCAGATTAGAAAGCCTAATAGAACTAAGGAATAATACCACAAAAAAAAAAGTATATATATAAATAAATAAGGCATAAGAGTTAGAGTCAATGAACCCTTAGTCAAATTTTCATAGTCACAAGGTGCATATGACTTAGGGTAAAGTAATAGACTAGATGAGAAGTACAATTTGACTCCTTACTTTGATTGATAACAAATTTTTGAATAGAGACTAAGTTTAGGAATAAAAAAATTCGGGTTTCCTATAACTTATAGATTGCTTAGATCTTACAATCATATTTCAAATATTTTTCTCTTTCAAAATGCTTTTCGAAAATACTAACTCTTTATTTCCCTTTCTTTATGGATTTTGTGGGTGCAATCCGCTTAAAACCCTCACGAGACAAAACTCGTCCTCTAGGGGGAACCTAGAGGTTTAACGGCTTGTTGCACATGCTCAGTGCAATCGCGTGACCTGCGAAAGTGGTCTAATAATTGATTCGAGTTAGTCTAATGTTTTGCTCGAGGGCGAGCAAAAGATAAGTGTGGGGGTGTGATTTGTCACATACATTGCATTTATGTTGTCACTTTACCACACTTGTTTGCTAATAAATGATATTAATAAGTGTCTTTTTTCTTTGCTAAATGTAGGCCCAAATACTCAAAGGAATAAAAGAAGAACAAGCCCAAAAGCCCACTTTATTCTGAATTAATTCAGAATAAATTCGAAGTGAAGAAATCTGGGCTATATCTTGGCATATCAAGGGGTTGAGAAAAACTCTCCTTGAATCGAGGAATCGAAGCTAGAAAATCAAAAGTCGATTCAGTCAGCGGTTGAAGAAGCAACAAGAAAACCAGCAGGAGATACGAGCCCCACTTCAAACCAGGAGCCACCCCCCTCTTGATGTGGCCACCTGGCCACAAGATTGCCGCAAAAACGCGGCAATAGCCGCGTTTTTGCGGCAATCTTGGGGAGTTAGGGGGAGCGTTTGCTCCCCCGACCTCCCCGGGATCTTGGTGGTTGGGTTTTATGCCTATAAAAGGCCATATTGTGCACTGAAAATGGACGTCAAGGTAGATTAGGATTTAGCCTAGTTTTAATTCTTTGTAGTTTTGGTTTTTCTTTTCTTGTTATGTAATTTGGATGTAACTTAGGGTAGAAGAAGATTCATGTAAGTAAGAGAGAGAGGCTGAAGTTGAGAGTGACACCGACGATGTATCCTCCTCCTTTCTTTCATGGTTTCAGTAAGCAATAAAGGTAACATTTGTTTATGTTTGTATCTTTACTTTCCGTTTTGTTTTGCTTTCCTCTTCCTCCTTCTACTTTACCTTGGTTGTGTTTGATTGAGTGTACAAGTGAATTCCAAAGCAAGTAGAACTAAGCTACGTGAGAGCCAGCGATAGTTCATGAAGACGTTCTCCTCTTCCAAGCTCGCATCACTTCGTACTTCATATGCTTGACGATATAATGTGCACGGGGACCGAGCTCGAGCTTATGATCTATGCGTTGAACGCCTCCGAAGAAAAAAGGTAGAACTTGCAAAAAGGTTTCCAAGTAAGTCATCACTCAACCTCGGTAAGTATCTCTTTACTTCTCTTTACTTCTTTTCTTTTCTTTCTTAGTTTAGATCACCAACCACTTCTTCAAATCGTTTTCATTCTTCTTTCCACTTCATTGTACATAGTCGTTTTTCTTGTTTTCTGATTTGTCCACCTTCTTCATCTCTCGCTTTCTTCTTAACTTTAACATAATTTTCTTTTTCTTTTTGTTAACTTAAAAACAGAGAAGAACTATCGTTTTGTTTTCTTAACAATTTCAATAAAAAAACCTGTAAAGCTTCCATCGCAAACCCTCCTTGTGGATCACGACCCGCATAGCCACTTGCTATAGCGGAAGTATTGAGCACTTGCACATTCTCTTTTTAAGTTCTATAATCTCGTATTTTTTGTGCAGGTTTAGCATCAATCAATAGGTTCATTGTTTTGATGAAAAGATGAAGTATTGCCTTGGAAGTGGTAGTAAAATTGTGAGTCCATCAGATTTTGGGATTTGTGTTTGGACTCACGCATACTCATTTCCAAAATTGATGGTTTCCTATTTTGGACGGGTGGAACTGAGTATGAATCTTGAAAATATTGCGGACTAGGTGGAGAAGGAGGACAAGTTGGTTGATAATTATGCTCGGGGGAGGTAAATCCCCACTGACTCTGTGAAGAGTTGAAATCATTCTAGAAATTATAGTCATACGATGGGGGGCATGGGTTATATTCATTCGGATAAGACCAATCAAGCACACTAGGTTGGTTAAAGTTATGATATGCCGGGTTGGTAATATCTGAAAAAGAATTCGATGTGTAATATGGATTATTATTAAAGTTGGAAAAATTATTATTATAAGCCATATCACACAATAGAATACAAATAAAGAAAACAAACAAATTAGCAAACAAATAAAAGGAAAAAATTCTAACTAAATTAGCAAACAAATAAAGTCTAGTATGTTTTATTATCCTAACTAATGCAGCTGTCCTGTGCCCCATCCCACAGGACAACTACATATCAAACAAGTGATGCGTTAGTGGATCCTGATAGCAGGGAGAAATAGTTCACTGTACTCAGGTATCATGTAACATGTAATAAGAGGAGCGCGCATAAATAACAAGGTCACGTGTGGCATCCAAATCCACAAGGGGTCGCCCTTCCAAGCACACCTCCCTGAATTTCCCCTGCTACAGTCTCCCCCAATAACCCCGGCTTGGTTAATTTTATTAATTAATGTAAATGCAAGATAATGTGTGACTCAGTGTGACAGGATTAGGGACGAGTATCAAGAGTATTCAGTGTCAAATAGTAGTTACATTACATATCAAAATTTCGGGAAAAATAGAACATGGTGATAACAATAAGTGATAAATGCATAATAGTATAAGTGATGCCAGTGTATTAGGATGTAGACATAATCATAAAATATGAATCATGACATAGGGTGACGTCAACGTACTTGTACAATATTTACTAATTTATAGTTATACTTGAATGATTATTTATGTATCAAACATCCTATGCATGTATGTCTTACTATACATGAGATCAAAGAAGGACATGAAAATGGAGATCGGAAAGGAATTTATAAACTAATAAAGGGCCACAAAAGAGAGAGAGGGTATGTGTACTTGCTTGATGTCGTTGAAATCTGAATTCCTGTAACTGCAACCGGCTCTGGGTAAAATTCACGGCCTAGATATTACGTGAATTAATTAGAGACTTGACATGTTTGTTATTCAGTGATAAGTTAAGTGATAATGTATTTTTTACTATTTATTATAATTTTGGTTGATTAATATTTTCTAATAATTCAATTTCTGAAGTTATAGCAGCTATTTAAAAACATAATTTCATACTAAAATACTTGCATAAGATAATAAATTGATGTATAATATTTACATATTACTGAACTATGAATTTCATATTTTTTGTGCTATTTAGTAATTTATTGGTCATTTTTAAATAAAATATCATTGAATAGTAATTACAAAAATATTTAATTTCATGTTATTCTAAGTGATATTACATCAAAATAATTTTATAGAGTTTCAAATTTAGTTTGTGATTTTCTGTGAATTTTTTGGAATTTTTTGTGAATTTTCTGGAATTTTCTGAATTAAAATAAACCTAAAAATCAATAAAAATAAATAAAAAGCTTAACGGGTCTGTTGCTACAGTAATGGGTTTGGGTCTAGTTTGTTACAGTAAATGCTACAATTATTTTTCTACTTATTTTTATTTATTTATTTCTTTTCTTTTTCTTTTTCTTTTTCTTTTACTTTTTCTTTTTTTTCCTTTCTTTCTTTTTCTCTTTTTTCTTTTTTTTTTTGGGGGGGTCGGGTTCGGGTCTGTAAAACAGAACCGAACTCGGGTCTGTATATAGACCCGGACTGGGTCTGTGCCCAAATCCAGTCGGGTCTGGGTGAGCCCGACCAGGCCAGGCTGGACCTGGCCTGGCTCGACCAGACACAGGTTGGGTCTGGTATGGCCCAGCCTGGCAAGGCTGGGCCTAGTTTGGCCTGACCAGACTAGGGTCTGGTCTCGCTCAGGCCAGACCTGGCCTGATCTGCACTATGTTGTGCACAGTGTAGTGCACAGCACAGTCCAGTGTTATTTTTTCAATTGCAAATAAATTTCTAAAAATAAATTAAAAATCATGAGGTGTTCTACAAAATTTTATTGTGATTTTAGCATGAGTTTTACAAGGTGAAATTAAAGCTAACATGTAATGCATACTACGTGTTCGGTGAAATGCCACAACGAACTAAATTCTATAAAAATGCAAAATAAAATACCTAGAACGCTTCCCTTCAGTCTGAATCTTCTTCTCCTCATCCAGCACTTCAGAATCTCGTCAAATTTGAAAGAGGGAGAAATATTTTAGTGGAAGAAAGAAAGAGAAGTTTGGGTTTTGCAAATGACTTGAGATAGTGAGATGTTCTTTTATAGGCACCACACACATCCCTAAGCCCCCCTGAGAGTTAGGCTACATGAGAGGAGTAGTGGGTTCAGTTTGGGTGAGTGAGAATAAGGGGGAGAAAGTGTAGGAGAAGTTAGAGAGAGTGGGGGAAGTTGGAGAAGATGGGGGAGTAGAAGAGAGGTTTAAATAAGTGGGCTTGGGCTTTTAGTGCACACGCCAATGTGGCATAGTGGTCTGGGCTTTAGGATGAGGAGGCGGTGGACATGCGTTCGAATCTGAGAATATATCAAATTAAACTGGTTTGGTTTGTTTCACAAGGGTAAAATGGTAGAATTAGAAAAGGTTTAAATATCTTATGTGGCATTCCCCACCACAGGCCAAAGTGACCATTTGGTTAGAGCTTTCAATTCATGTGGGGGGCACCTGGGGTTCGAAACTTGTTGTAATTACACATGCGGGTTTTTTCTAATTTTATTTTATTTTTTTTAATTTCATTTTTTCCTTTTTAAATAAACATTTATGCATTATGTTATTGGATTAAACTCTATTAATTCAGAAAAAATCTCAAAAAATCTCAAAATAAATGATACCATCCTGAACATTGTTGTGAAGTCAGATTTACAAAATTCATCCCTGATTGTTAATTAAAAATCCCAGAGTCAGTCGTGGCACCGATCGACTCCGAATTGAGAGCCTTCTCCAATAAATCCCAAAATTTTTCCAAAAATCCCGAAAAATTCAAAATGATGGAAAATAATATCTTGAGTTGAGGTAGCCTCAACCCAGCTACCAAGATGATTAAATCAGCATCAGATACCAGTATTAACATACGTATATTAGGAACCGAGGATTACAATCCTACCCACCTTATAAAAATTTCGTCCTCGAAATTCAAAAGTAAACAAGGAGAAGAGTATTCTAAGCTATAAGATGATGAATAGGTAGCTAGAAGTGAGATAAGTTACCTGAGAAGAGATGAGGATATTTAGCCCTGATCTCATCTTCCCGTTCCCAGGTGGAATCCCCAGGAGAGTTTGGATCCCAAGATACCAGTACTAGAGGAATGGTCTTGTTCTTCAGAACCTTCTCCTTCTTGTTGATGATGTGGATTGGTTGAGCCTCATAGGATAGATCGTGGTTCAGTCCCAGATCTGAATAGTCCAGAATATGTTGGTCGTTCTGGACGTACTTCCCTAATTGAGAGATGTGGAATAAGTCATGAACACCATCTAGTGCTAGAGGTAAGGCCACCCGGTATACTACTTCTCCGACTCGCTCAATGATGTCAAAAGGTCCAATGTATCTGGGACTTAACTTCCCGCTGCAGCCGAACTTAATGACCCCTCGAGTTGGTGAGATCTTAAGAAATACATGGTCACCTACTGTAAACTCTAAGGGTCTTCTCTTAGCATCGGCCCACTTCTTCTAACGATCTTGAGCGGCTTTCATATGTTTCTTGATCTTGGCCACCTTCTCTACTGTTTGCAAAATCAGGTCTGGGCCAAGCAGCTTTCTTTCACCAATATCATCCCAGCACACAGGAGATCTACACTTTCTCCCATAGAGTGCCTCAAATGGAGCCATCTGGATACTAGCCTGATTGCTGTTGTTGTAGGAGAACTCCACTAAATGTAGATAATCATCCCATGATCCCTTAAAGTCCAGTATACAGGCTCTAAGCATATCCTCTAGAATCAGTCTGAGGATGGAATGTCGTGCAGAACTTTAACTTGTTGCCTAAGCTCCTCTGGAGACTATCCCAGAAACGCGACACAAATCTAGTGTCTCTATCAGAAACAATACTAACAGGGACTCCATGCAGTCTGACTATTTCCTACATGTACTTCTCTGCCAGTGCTTCTGTGGACTGTCCGACTCTGAAAGATATAAAGTGAGCACTCTTAGTGAGTCGGTCCACGATCACCCATATAGCATTGTTCCCTCTTGGACTCCTAGGCAAGCCTACAACAAAGTCCATGGTGATATTCTCCCACTTCGATTCGAGAATAGGGAGTGGTTGTAGCAGCCCGGCCGTCCTTTGTGTTCCGCCTTACTTGTTGGCATACAAGGTAACGGGCTACGAATCGATTTCACTCACTTCATGCCATGCCACCAAACGTGTTGCTTGAGATCTCTGCACATTTTAGTACCCCTAGGGTGAACCGAATAAGGGGAACTGTGAGCTTCAGAGAGCAACTCCCTTCGAACTTCCTCAGATGGTACACAGAGTCTGCTTCCAAACCGAAGCGAACCATCTGCATGGATGACTATATCCTGCCTTAGTCTGGCTTCCACTTCTTCTCTGATCTTTTGCAACTTAGGGTCTTCCTTCTGAACCTCCTTGATCTTCTCGATCAGAGATGGCTGAGTCACCAAGGTCATGAGTCTCCTAATATCTCCTGGTAGAATGATCTCCAAGTCTAACCTAAGGATCTCTTCCTGCATCTCCTTCTGTTGAGTCATTAACATGAAAGAGGGCTTCCTACTGAGAGCATCAGGAACTACATTCACCTTCCCAGGGTGGTATTGCAGATCTATATCATAGTCTGCCATGAGCTCTAGCCATCTTCTCTGACGCATGTTGAGCTCCTTCTGGGTAAAAATGTACTTGAGACTCTTATGATCTGTAAATATCTCCACACGCTCCTCGAGAAGATAGTGTCTCTACACCTTAAGGGCGAAGATGACCGGCTCCAGTTCTAGATCATGAGTTGGGTAATTCCTCTCATGGGGCTTCAGTTGTCTTGAGGCGAATGATATCACTCTGCCTCGTTGCATTAACACACAACCCAGGCCGCACCCAGAAGCATCACTATGTATCATCATCCCCCCAGATCCATCTGGAATTGCTAGAACTGGCACTGTCATCAATCGATCCTTTAGTTCCTCGAATGCTAACTGGCATTCCTCAGTCTACCGATACTTCACTTCCTTTCTAGTAAACTTGGTTAGAGGCTCAGCGATCTTGGAGAAATTTTAGACAAACCGACGATAGTAGCCAGCTAGTCCAAGAAAACTTCTCACTTCCGTGACAGACTTAGGAATTGGCCAATCTCTGACAGCTTCTACTTTGGATGGATCCACCGAGATGCCATCTCCAGATATGATATGCCTGAGGAATGAGACAAGGTCTAGCCAAAAAGAGCATTTACTAAGATTTGCATATAACTTCTCTTTTCTTAGAGTTTGTAGGACAATCCTCAAGTGCTCAGCGTGCTCCTCTTTGGTCTTAGAATAGATTAGGATATCATCAATGAAGACCATGACAAATTGATCTAAGTATGGAGCAAAAACGTGATTCATCTAGTCCATGAATACCACAGGAGCATTAGTGACTCCAAATGGCATAACAAGGAACTCGAAATGCCCATATTGCGTCCGAAAGGCAGTCTTAGATACATCCTCGCTTTCACCCGCACTTGGTGATAACCAGAACGGAGATCTAGCTTAGATATCCACCAGTTGATCAAAGAGATCATCAATTCAGGGTAAGGGATACTTATTCTTGACTGTGACATGATTCAGCTCCCGGTAATCAATGCATAGTCACTGGCTACTATCCTTCTTCTTGACTAAAAGGACCGGAGCACCCCAGGGTGAAGCACTCGGTCGGATTAACCCCTTATCGAATAATTCTTGAATTTACTTATTCATTTCCGCTAGTTCTATCGAAGCCATGCGGTACGGCGCCTTGGAAATAGGGGTTGTTCCAGGCATGATTTCGATACTAAATTCAATCTCTCGAACAGGGGGTAGTCCAGGGAGATCCTCAGGAAAGATGTCAAGAAATTCACATACTACCTCAGGTATATTAACTTGCTCCTTAGAGTTCAAGGACTCTAGCACCCCCTTCAATTGCCTCTTCTTGAATTGGGCTTGGTCCAGAGTTACATCCCCAGTATGAAATTCAAACTTTGAATGATTGGGGACCCGAAAAGTAACTTTCTTCTTCCTACAATCAATGAGAGCATAGGAATTGCCCAACCAGTCCATACCTAAGACAACGTCAAACCCAGAGTCGTTTATGGCTATCAGGTCAGCTAGAAACTCTCTACCACATATCACTATAGGGGACTTCCTACATTCCTTAGAACAGACAACTATCCCACCTCCCATGGCTATGTTCCAGGGATTAACCATATCATCACAAGAAATGTGGTGTGGAGCAACAAAATTTGCAGAAATAAAAGAATGGGTAGCCTCGGAATCGAAGAGAACATGTGCAAGAATAGATTGTACTAAGATGGTACCTGCAACGACTCCATCAGCCACTTCTGCTTCCTTTAAAGTCAGATTGTAGGCCCGACCCTGCTTCTTCACTGGTCGGCCTTGCTGAGGCGACTTGCCCTTGGTTCTAAGGAACATCTCCTACTGGGTTGGAAGTGCAACTCGGGGCTGTGCGCAGGTTGGGGCCTGCTGTGACATGGGTCCTCTGAAGATGGAATTGTTGGCCTTGGGACAATCGCGGAGATGATCACTAGCCTCGTAGGCTAAGCACTTGCGATTTACCCGTCTACATTTCTTCAAAGAATGACCAGGCAGATGGCAGAAGGTGCAGACCAACTCTTTTCGAGCTATTATGGAAGTAGGTGCTAGAAATGGGGCAGGCCTCTTGGGTGGTGGGGGCCTGACACCGGGTCTACCAGGAATAAGGGTTATTGGACGCTTCTGGGAGAGCCCTAGCAGTCCCCTCCTTTGCTGTAATATCTGCTCCTGAGTCCTTGCTGTCTCCCGAACTTGGGCGAGGTATTGAGTGGGAGTACAGCAATATGGCTCTGAATATTGATATCTAGCCCCTGAAGAAACCTCCTGGCACGATCCCCTTCTTGTGCCACCATGTATGGCGCAAAGCAACTTAGTCTGGTAAATTCTGCGCCATACTGATCCACGGTACGTCCTCCTTGATTCAAATTGATGAATTGTCGCTCCATCTCCGCTTTGGCAGTCATAGGAAAGAACTTTACCAAGAAACTTTCGTTGAACGTCTTCTAGCTGATGGGTAGAGCCTGCCTTTCCATCTCAGGGGTCCACTAGATATGGGCGATGTCAGTAAGTTGGATGCTCACTACATCGACCCGGTCTTCCTCAGGAATTTTTGCGGTATTTAGCAGTTGCTCTGTCTTGATCAGCCACTGTTCCGCCTCTAGTGGTGTCTCATTTCCTGAGAAGTTACTTGGGTGTAACCTTCGAAATTCGAGACGTTCCCCACCTTAGTTGATGCATGATCAGAGCTTAACCCCATCAGAGCATGCTCCGCAGTCTCTTGATCCCTCGTTACTCCAGCCCGAAGCAGACCATTCTGATCCTGCTGCAATTTCAGCATGCGTTTCAAAGTTTGGAGGATCTCCGTGTTCTCTGAGGTTGGGTCGACTTGGGAGGAAAAGGGGACATTTCTGTTCTGAGCCATGAGTGTGCACCGGAATAGATAGGGAATAGTTTAGAAGGGAATCTAAGGCACGAGTTTAGGGTAACGATGTGTATCCAAACAAATATAGATGCTTTTTCTTATATGCGAATCTGATTGTCTTTATATGGTGCGGAATTAAAATAAAACTTGGCTCTGATACCAACTAAAAAATGTCACGCCCCGCTTCCTAAAATACGGAATATGGGAACGTGACGATGGCAACAGATAGTCACGAAGAGGGAAATCTCTTTCGTGAATACCTTAAGCTGCAGTAAATGAGCCAAATTCTCGCACATATATACAAAAGACAACCAGAAGTTTCATTTCACATAAAAGACATACATCTAAAATAGTCTTTGTTTGGATACAAGATTGAAAACATAACAAAGCAGAAATAAAAGAAGATACAATTTTGGCATTGGGATATCATAACAAGACAAAATGCCAAAATACATAAGATAAGAAACGTCGGACTCACGCCTAGTAATCTTCCTGGGTTCCTTCGAACAGTGGCTCGTCAGTCTCCTCAAGCTCTGATGCTGAAAAATCAAGGTCCGTCAGAAGCGAACCAGCAAGTGCACACACGAGAAGAGGAAACAATAATATGGAAATGTAAAAGTAAAGGGCAATATAAGTATAGCACTGGAATCAATGAATCATAAATCTGACGGTAATATAAACTGACAGGTAAGATACCAATGAGAGTAACAGAACAGTCAGGTGAAATAAGGTCATGTATGTATATTATGACATGTATATAATGAGCATGAAGCACCCTGGACGAGTAATGTCATATATCATAGTCATCAGGTCACACGATCTCAAGATCACAAGTTAAGAATCATATGGCAAGTCCAGGAACATCATGTAGTCAAGATTATCCATGTCACAAATGATAATTCTAAGTCTAGTATGTTTTATTATCCTAACTAATGCAGCTGTTCTGTGCCCCATCCCACAGGACAACTACATATCAAACAAGTGATGCGTTAGTGGATCCTGATAGCAGGGAGAAACAGTTCACTGTACTCAGGTATCATGTAATATGTAATAACAGGAGCGCGCATAAATAACAAGGTCACGTGTGGCATCCAAACCCACAAGGGGTCGCCCTTCCAAGCACACCTCCCTGGATTTCCCCTGCTACAGTCTCCCCCAATAACCCCGGCTTGGTTAATTTTATTAATTAATGTAAATGCAAGATAATGTGTGACTCAGTGTGACAGGATTAGGGACGAGTATCAAGAGTATTCAGTGTCAAATAGTAGTTACATTACATATCAAAATTTTGAAAAAATAGAACATGGTGATAACAATGAGTGATAAATGCATAATAGTATAAGTGATGCCAGGGTAATAGGACGTAGACATAATCATAAAATATGAATCATGACATAGGGTGACGTCAACGTACTTGTACAATATTTACTAATTTATAGTTATACTTGAATGATTATTTATGTATCAAACATTCTATGCATGTATGTCTTACTATACATGAGATCAAAGAAGGACATGAAAATTGAGATCGGAAAGGAATTTATAAACTAACAAAGGGACACAAAGGAGAGAGAGTGTATGCGTACTTGCCTGATGTCGTTGAAATCTGAATTCCTGTAACTGCAACTGGCTCTGGGTAAAATTTGCGGCCTAAATATTACGTGAATTAATTAGAGACTTGACATGTTATTTATTCAGTGATAAGTTAAGTGATAATGTATTTTTACTATTTATTATAATTTTGGTTGGTTAATATTTTCAAATAATTCAATTTCTGAAATTATAGCAACTATTTTAAACATAATTTCATACTAAAATACTTGCATAAGCTAATAAATTGATGTATAATATTTACATATTACTGAACTATGAATTTCATATTTTTTTTGTGCTATTTAGTAATTTATTGGTCATTTTTAAATAAAATATCATTGAATAGTAATTACAAAAATATTTAATTTCATGTTATTCTAAGTGATATTACATCAAAATAATTTTATAGAGTTTCAAATTTAGTTTGTGATTTTTTATGAATTGTCTGGAATTTTCTGTGAATTTCCTGAAATTTTCTGAATTAAAATAAACCTAAAAATTAATAAAAATAAATAAAAAGCTTAACGGGTCTGTTGCTACAGTAATGGGTTTGGGTCTAGTTTGCTACAGTAAATGCTACAATTATTTTTCTACTTATTTTTATTTTATTTATTCCTTTTCTTTTCTTTTTCTTTTTCTTTTTCTTTTTCTTTTACTTATTCTTTTTTTTCTTTCTTTCTTTTCTCTTTTTTCTTTTTTTTTTGGGGTCGGGTTCGGGTCTATAAAATAGACCCGAACCCGTATCTGTATATAGACCCGGACTGGGTCTGTGCCCAGACCCGTCGGGTCTGGGTGAGCCCGACCAGGCCAGGCTGGGCCTGGCCTGGCTCGACCAGACCCAAGTTTGGTCTAGTCTGGCCCAACCTGGCCAGGCTGGGCCTAGTTTGGCCTAACCAGACTCAGGTCTGGTCTGGCTCAGGCCAGGCCTGGCCTAGTCTGCACTGTACTGTGCACAGTACAGTGCACAGCACAGTCCAGTGTTATTTTTTCGATTGCAAATAAAATTCTAAAAATAAATTAAAAATCATGATAATTAGGAGGCATATCCTAGGTGTTCTACAAAATTTTATTGTGATTTTAGCATGCGTTTTACAAGGTGAAATTAAAGCTAACATGTAATGCATACTACGTGTTCGGTGAAATGCCACAACGAACTAAATTCTACAAAAATGTAAAATAAAATACCTGGAACACTTCCCTTCAGTCTGAATCTTCTTCTCCTCGTCCAGCACTTCAGAATCTCGCCAAATTTAAAAGAGTGAGAGATATTGTAGTGGAAGAAAGAAAGAGAAATTTGAGTTTTGCAAGTAACTTGAGATAGTGAGATGTCCCTTTTATAGGCACCACACACACCTCTAAGCCCCCTGAGAATTAGGCTACGTGAGAGGAGTAGTGGGTTCAGTTTGGGTGAGTGGGAATGAGGGGGAGAAAGTGTAAGAGAAGTTAGAGAGTGGGGGAAGTTGGAGAAGATGGGGAAGTAGAAGAGAGGTTTAAATAAGTGGGCTTGGGCTTTTGGTGCACACGCCAATGTGGCATAGTGGTCTGGGCTTTAGGATGAGGGGGCGGTGGCCATGGGTTTGAATCTAAGAATATATCAAATTAAACTGGTTTGTTTTTGTTTCACAAGGATAAAAGAGTAGAATTAGAAAAGGTTTAAATATCTTATGTGGCATTCCCTACCACAGGCCAAAGTCACCATGTGGTTAGAGCTCTCAATTCATGTGGGGGGCACCTGGGGTTTGAAACTTGTTGTAATTACACATGCGGGTTTTTTCTAATTTTATTTTATTTTATTTTATTTTCATTTTTTCTTTTTGAATAAACATTTATGCATTATTTTATTGGATTAAACTCTATTAATTCAAAAAAATTCTCAAAAATAAATTATATCATCCTGAACATTGTTGTGAAGTCAGATTTACAAAATTCATCCCCAATTGTTAATTAAAAATCCCGGAGTCAGTCGTGGCACCGATCGACTCCGAATTGAGAGCCTTCTCCAATAAATCCCAAAAAATTCAAAATGATGGAAAATAATATCTTGAGTTGAGATAGCCTCAACCCAGCTACCATGATGATTAAATCAGCATCAGATACCAGTATTAACATATGTATATTCCGAGGGTTACATATTGAAATCAAGATCAAAACCAATTCCCAAAAGACTCTTTTCTTTGAATTTTCCAACACTTTCAAACAAATAAAAATAAAACTTTGTAGCCCAAAAACTTTTTAAAACTTGTTGCTTAAACACTTGTAAAGATGGAAATTTTTGCTCTTGAAATTCTTGTTGAAAACAGCCTAAAAAATGGGTATTTATAACCATCTCCAAAAACTAGTCGTTGGCAATCTGGAAAAGCCAGATTTGCCCTTCCGATCGACCGACTGGTCGACCGGCCAACTGTCTTATTTCTGACCGTTGTTCCTCCGGTCGACCGCCCGGTCGACCGGACCAAGCCATCGGTTGACCGCGCGGTCGACCGGCCTTTTTGGCTGGCCATGTATACATTCCTTGTGCACATCGGTCAACCGGTTCGATCGACTAACTCCTGGTCAGGTCGACCGTTCGGTCGACCGCCAGTCAGTCTAGCTGGGAATCATTCAAGTTTAAAAACTTGATTAATTTAATACCAATTAAATCCCATAAAATCACATAAATTCTACAAAAATAAGTTCTTGTATGATCTTTAAATAACAAATATATGTGACTAAAATTCAACACATATTACAAACTATTTGAACCAATTTTGTGATGTGAAAATTAGGCTTAAACACAAAAAATCGTATTTTTCAAAACTTTGATTTTGAAACGAAAAATCGTTTTCTCCAAAACTTGTATAAATACAAAATCATGATATTGAAACAAATTTGAAGCATATTGTATATGGATATAATCCAATATACATATAAGATATATATATCTATGTTATTGATATGAAATCCAAAACTGGTTAAACCGAAAACCAATAAACTTTAAACTTGTGTGTGTATGTGAACTTGAGCATATCAAAACTAGACTATCTTTACACAAGATCTAAACAACTAAACTAAACTAAAACCGAAGTCTTCTTGTCTCCAAGCCGACTTGATCCAAATGCGATCCAACGGGCTTGACTCCAACCGAGTGATAGATGCAATCTAGATGCGCGAGAACTTGAATCAACACATGTTAGCTCCAAAACTCCTTTGTTGAAGCTAATCACCTACCAAGATCTTGATCAAATATCTGAGATTAATTAAACACAAGATCATTAGTAAACTATAACTACATGATTTAATCATCATCAAAACTAGAGTGATGGGCCTTTGGCCAACAATCTCCCCCTTTTTGATGATGACAAAACTCATGGAGTTATATATGCATGGATTAAAGATAAGCTTCATAGAAGCTCCCCTTAGCCCATGCATAGCAATAAACAAATAGATATTCAATGAAGTACATAAACCAAATAACACATATATGCATAAATATGGAAATAAACATGCATAAACTCACCAAATTCTTTTTCCCTTTTTTTGCATAAATGAGGAAATAAACATGCATATATAAACTCTCAAAATACTTCTCCCTTTTTTGTCAATTCATCAACAACGGGGCGAAAAACAAATCAAACAATAAGGATATATATGCGATATACATTCATGAAGAGGAGAGACGTAAAGTTAACTCCCCCTGCATATATGCATTTATATGAAAAGAGATGACTAGACCCTAACCACATAAAGTGTAATATAAAATGTATAAGTGGAGATGTAAAGCTCCCCCTACACACGTGTATCACATAAAGAAGAGAGGTCAAACTCCTCAGGTGAGATACACTCAACATGAATCGATATATAGAGAAGATGTTAAGTTCCTCTTGCATATAAGCAATACATATCAAAACATGTTGAAATCACTTTTAAGCAAATTTATTAATTTTCTTGAAGTCAACATAACAAATTTTGATATCAATGAAATTAAAGTGTAGATACCAATTGGCAAATTTTAGTTGACAAAAATAAATGTTGGTACCACTTGTAAATTAACAAAATTTTAAGATACCAATAGAAGATTTTTGATATCAATTGAAAATGAAATATTATAAATTTGATACCAATTGAAATCAAATTGTACCAATTGAAAATTTCTAGTAAAATTTTGATACCAATTGAAAGTAAAAACCTAATTTGATTAAACACAACTCATTTGGCAATAAGGAGACCAAATTGAGAATAATATCAATTTAAGACTATTGATACCAATATTGAAATTGTTAGCACATATCAAAACAAAGTATTTTTCATCATAAAGAGTGGAAGTAAGATACCGATTGAAATATAAAACATGAATTTTCTCTCCCTTTATAAAACACTAATAAAAATAATGCATAAGCTTGTATAATATATGTAATCACCTATAGGAGGGGTGAATAGTTGATGGCTAATCTAATGGTCAATTAATGCGGAATTAAAAACTTATTAAACTAAACACCAAGTATAACACAAGAGTGTAGCCGGATTTCCCGTGAAGGGCTCTGGACTAACTCCTCAAGATTCCTCTAAATAAGAGTTGAGGTGCCGGGTTGGCTCTCTTGGTTGAATACTAGTGTTAGCAAACAATCCCCAAGCATATAACAATAAAGCACACAATATATCAAGCATATAAAGATAAAGACAATATTAGCATGCAAGATATAAAGACAAGTAAGAGGTTGAGAAGGAGCAATCGCAAACACGGGAGATTTGTTTCGAGGTTCGAGCACACTTGCTCTACGTCCCCGCCTTCAACACTATGAAGGATTTCCACTAAAATCGATCCCACCGGATAATTCGGTGCCGCAACACCTACAAGCTCTTTGGACTCTCTAGTCCCTCTCTTGTTCCCATAAGAACACACCGCAAGCTCACTAGCTCGCCGAGGCCGCACCTCAAACACCGAGTTCACACGCGAACTCGAAACACCGCAAACACACAAGTCCGCCTCCTCAAAGTACAAGAAAGAACTCTTGGTGATCTAAACACTTTGATCACCAATAAACACTCTCAATAACACTCTCACAATAACACTCCTATAGGATGAATATATCAATGGATAACTCAAGTGTTTGTGAGAAAAACAAGGATGGAATGTGTGGTGAAAAACTCAAAGAAATCACTTTGAAAACTCTTGATAAACTCTCCTTTTGAATGGAAGTATTTGGCTCAAATACAAGTGGAGAAAACACTTAAAAGATGTAAGAAAAACTGGTGCAAAACCACTTGAAAAATCTTATGTAAAACAGCCCCAAAAGCCCTCTTTTTATAGGGCTAGAAAAAACTAGCCGTTGGGGCATTTTTCAGCCCTGGCGGCTGACGGTCGACCGGCCCGGTCGACCGCCGACGGTCAGAATTCTGACCATTGGAGCCTCGGTCGACCGGCCCGGTCGACCGCGGCCTAGAACAGAGAGCAGAGCTCTCTACCGGTCGACTGGCCCGGTCGACCGGGGCTTTCCAGAGAGAAGAAGCTCTCTGGCGGTCGACCGGGTCAGTCGACTGGCCCTCCAGCAGACTTGACGTGCACATTCTGTGCACGTCGGTCGACCGACTTCAAGCTTGGTCGACCGGTCCGGTCGACCGGCAGAAGCCAGGTCAGGTCAGTTTTAGGGATTAAAAGTTATCTTTTTAGCTTAAATAAAATCCCATAAATTCACGAAAAATCTACAAAAATAGTTTCAATATTATACTTTGATAATCAAACATGTTTGAGCAAAATCAAGACATGTTACAAAAAATTTGAACTATTTTTGTAACTTAAAAATTTTGGCTAAAAACAAAAAACGGTATTTTTCCAAATTGGTTTTTCCAAAACTTCTCCAAATACAAAAACAAGATATTTTAAACTCTTTTAAAGCTTAGAGTGTATGGAAATGATCCACTACACATATATGATGAAATATCTATGTTTTTGACAATAAGCACTAAACATGGTTTTGGTTAAAAATATGTATACTTTTGAATTCCAAAAACCAAATCGGTATTTTTCAAAAAGAAAACTCTTTTGTACTTTTCCAAAATAAAAAATCTTTTATGAAAAACTCATCTAAATCAAGAGTGTGTGTATATAGTATACTTGAGCAATCCATCAACTATTCTATCCTTTACATTTTACCTAAAAACAAAATCTTATAAAAACAAACCTAGACTCAAGTCTTGATCTTGAAGGTCTTCACTTGAAGCCTTCTCATCTTCTTGACTTGGTCCAAACTCGATCCAAAGAGCTAGACTCCTCTTGAGTACTTGATGTGGTCTTGATGCACAAGCTCTTGAATCAAAACCGTGCTAGCTCCAAAACTTGACTTTAAATCCTTTGTTGAAGCTACACACCTACTAAGATCTTGATCACAAATTTGAGACTAAATAAACACAAGATCATTAGTACTATAACTACATGAGTTGATCATCATCAAAACTAGAGTGATGGGCCTTTGGGCCAACAATCTCCCCTTTTTGATGATGACAAAACTCATGGAGTTATATATGCATGGATTAAAGTAAAACTTCAAAGAAGCTCCCCCTTAACTCATGCATAGCAATAGACAAATAAATATGCAATGAAAGCTCATAAATGAAGGTTCACCTAGAGGGGGGTGAATAGGTGATGGCTAATCTAATGGTCATTTATAGATGAATTATGCAAATAATGCGGAAGGTAAAAGCAAATATGACCTAATTAAAACTTTTACACTAAACACTATGTATAACACAAGAGTATTGTCGAATTCCCCGTGAAGGGCTCTGGACAAACTCCTCTAGATTCCCCTTGAATGGGTTGAGGTGCCGCGTTGGCTCTCTTGATTGAATACAAGTGTTAGCAAACAAACCCAAGCAAGTATACAATATGAGGACAGGGAATATATCAAGCATATAAAGATAGACAATAAAGCATGCAAGATATAAAAGAGACAAAGAGAGAGAGAGAGAGAGAGTGAGCAATCGCAAACACAAGGGTATGTTTCGAGGTTCGAGCACACTTGCTCTACATCCCCGCCTTCGACACACGAAGGATTTCCACTATGCAAGATCCCAATGGATCTCTCCTCGGTGCCGCAACACCTACAAGCCCTCGGACTCCCTAGTCCCGTACACACGCAAGCTCACTAGCTCGCCGAGGCCGCACCTCGAAACAACCGAGTCCGCACCCGAACTCAAAACAACGCGGACACACACGTCCGCCTCCTCAAAGGTACAAGAAAAGATCTCTTGGTGATCTAAACACTTTGATCACCAATAAAAGCTCTCACTACAACACTCCTATAGAATGAATAGTCAATGGATGCTCAAGTGTTTGTGTGAGAAAAACTAGGAAAGAGATGGTGGAGGAAAACTCAAGAAATTCTCTTTTAACACTCTTGGTAAAACTTTCCTTTAGATAGGAAATATTTTCTCTCTATTTTGTGAAGAAAAACTTCTGAAAAGAGTGGGAAAACTGGCTCTAAAAACTTCACCAAATCTTAGTGAAAATAGTCCACAAACCCCCAAATATATAGGCTGTCAAAAACTAGCCGTTGGGGTTCTGACAGGCCTGCCGGTCGACCGCCCGGTCGACCGCCAACGATCAAAAATCTGACCGTAGGAGCCTCCGGTCGACCGGCCCGGTAGACCCAGAAGAACAGAGAGCACTGCTCTCAGTTCCGGTCGATCGGCCCGATCGACCGCCCACAGAACTGCGAGACGTGCACGGTTCTGTGCACGTCGGTCGACCGGCCCGATCGGCTGGCCCGGTCGACCGACCTCTGTGCAATGGGTTAACTTGGAGCACAGTTTTGAGGTCTAAAATGTTCGAATTTGGGAATAAGTATATAGGATGAAGTTGTAGATATTGAAGTCTTCTTTCTAATGCAACTTAAATCAAATCAATATCAATTCAGAATTGAAAGTTATCAATAAAATACTAAAAGGTATTAAATCAGAAACTGTAAACTGTTTTAGAATATGAACAGACTTCAACCCAATATTTGACATTCTTAACATTTAAATCAGTAAATGATTATTGAATATTAAATGTAGCTATGAAGGTCATCTTTAAAATTCAATTTAAATCATGTTAATTGAATATAAGAATCAAAAGTTATGACTAGAAAACTAAAAAAATATCGAGCAGATCAGCAGAACAGTCGACCGCCCGGTCGACCGAGAAAACCCGAGAGTACTAAAATGGTTTTGGTTAAAAACACATGTATATTTGAAACAACAAAAAAAAAAAAAAAAAAAAAACCAAAACGGTATTTTTCTAGAACTAAAAATCTTTTATGAAAACACATATAAATCAAGAGTGTGTGTGTGATATGAACTTGAGCAATCTACCAACTACTCTATCCTTTACATTTTTAACTAAAAACAAAAACAAAATCTTATACCTAGACACAAGTCTTCATTTTCTTGAAGTCTTCACTTGAAGGCTTCTCATCTTCTTGACTTGGTCCAAGCTCGATCCAAAAGCTCCTTGGATCACACCGTGCTAGCTCCAAATCTTGATATTTTGTCGTTTGTTGAGCTATGCACCTACTAAGATCTTGATAATGAATCTGTCACTAATTAAACACAAGATCATTAGTAAACATAACTTCATGAGTTGATCATCATCAAAACTAGGGTGATAGGCCTTGGGCCAACAATCTCCCCCTTTTTGATGATGACAAAACTCATGGAGTTATATATGCATGGATTAAAGTAGAGCTTCAAAGAAGCTCCCCCTTAACTCATGCATAGACATAAATAATAAATGTATGCAATGAAACTCATAAACATGTATGCAAATATGGAGATAAAACATGCAATAAGCATAAATCAAAATCTTTTTCTAAATCAAAATATTTTTCTCCTATTGCAATACAAAAATATATATGCATAAATAACAAGGAAGACAAATACTTCTCCCTCTTAAGCAATGAAAACATGCATATAAACTCAAATACTTCTCCCCCTTTTTGTCAATCATCAACAAAGGGTTCAAAGTGAATCAAATCAAACAAATTTTTCTCCCCCTTTTTGTCATAAACAAAGAGATCAATAAGGGGTCAAATCAAACATATCAACAAAATGTTTTTTTTTATTTTTTTCTTAAACAAAAATTTTAAAGGTATCAGAGCTTTTGTAAAAACAAACAAATTTTAAGATACCAAATTGAAAATAATCATTATTGTAAAAACATATTGATACCAATTGACATTTAACAAATATGAAGTTGAAGCATTTTGATATCAATGGTAAACATAATGATCCAAAATTTTTATTTTTCATCATAAACTTTGTGCTTCTAAAAATGTGAGCCAATTGAAAGTTATGCACAAGAATATCATATATATATGTATGAAATGAGTATACTAATTGAAATTGATACATACATATATAAGAAAACAAAGTATGAGTATATACAAAAATTATGAATTTAGATACCAATTGAAAGAGTCCAATGATACCAATTGACATAACAATAAGATCAAGTGTATAACTCATAACCTACCACCCTTCATATGCACAAGATAAAAAATTTTCAATGAAGCATACAAGGCATAATCGCCCATCCATCCTCCCATAGAAGGTAGGGGTTTTCAAAAATAGGTTTGAAAATATTTTAGCATTAAAAATCACTACCAAAAGAAGAATAATTAACTAGTTAAAGATAATTTTTGAAAAACTAGTTAAAGATCCTTCAAAATACAATAAATCATATGTTTTTCATGAAACAAAACTAAATACACACAATTTACACTCATAGTCTATAAAGCACAAAAATATGTCCATGACAAAATAAATAAAGTGTGAGTGGTCAAAAGTCATGTAAATAGCATTTTCATGAAAATATACATTGAGGCTCAAAAGTGATCATGTATCAATTTTTTTTTTACAAAAACATGAAAAATTATTTTTCAATAAAACAAACAAACTTCTAGGTATATGTATGATTTATCCAATCCTAACAATATACATACATATCCCAAACATAAAAGAGTCTATTAAGGTATTTGCATGAAGGCAAGAGACTCACGGGTATACGTGTACATTTATTAGATTTGAATAAAAATACATATACATGAAGTAAAAACATGAAAATTGGCAAAACATGTATAAATGAAAGAATCATCAAAACTAGCCTATACATGTGCATAAAGTGGGTACAAATGAGCATGAAGTGCAAACATATATAAATAAAATGTAACTCACTATTTGTACATGTATACATGCAAGCTTTGATAAAATCTACATTTAAACTAGTTCATACCACAAGAAGCACAAAAACACATGAAACTAAAACATGAACATGCTATATGATTCACAAATGAATAAGCATGTACATAAATAAAATGGGAGTTTAGAGATTGTTACCAACTCCAAAGCTCCAAACATGATGGTCATCCCACCAAACCTTCCTTGATAGCGATGCATCCAATATGTGTGTCCATCAAGTCCATTGCATCCACTACCAAGGCACTAATTCTCTCACGTTTTGTGAGAGCCCTCACCTACATCAAATACACATGGTGGGGGTTTTGGTACCCATTTCTTTTGGGTCCTTTAGGGTTAGTTTTATAAGGCATCCAAACATTTTTATTAGCAAAATTTAAATGATGAAGCTTGTCATAACAAAACTTTGCTAAATGGCCTTTGCGGCCACAATGTGTACATTTATACACCTTATGATGCTTATGTGTGTTGGTGTGATCATGACGTGCAACATAAACATGATGAGAATGATGTGCATGAATGTGTGGAGTTTGTTTCTTTGAAAACAAAGACTCCAATCTCTTATGATTGAATGCACACGAGCTCAAAGTTGAGCTCAAACAATTAATTTTATTTTTCAAAAGATTGATCTCACTATCATCAATGGTGGCATGAAGATTATAGTAGGATATGGAATCATTTTTCTTCTTTTTAGAAACTTTAACTTTTTCTTTTTCTTTTTCAAAAATTTTCTTCTTTAAAGAAGTGTTTCTTGCAAAACAATTTCTTTTTGTTTTTCCACCAAAATAATTTTATCCTTCAAAATAGTGTTCCCTTCACACAAATCATTTAATTTAGACATAAGGGAAACATTTTCATTTTTCAAATCTTTATTTTCTTTTCTAAACATGCAATGTTACTTCTAAGTGTATCATGTTCTACATGCATGCAATCCAACTTCTTTTTCAAATTTTTATTATCCTTTTTAATCATGTCATATTTATTAAGCAATAATTGACAAAATGTAGAGAGCTCTTCATATGACATGTTATTATCCTCATCTTCGGATTCGGTAGTTATCTCAAGGGGGTTATCCCCTTGGACCATATAGCACAAGTTGGAGGTGTTGCTTCCAACGTCCGAATCGCTCCCCGTATAGTATAGATCTTTTCGCCAAGGGAGATGAGGGTGTTCCAAACTATAAAAGCCGAATCAAAGTTAGAAACTCTAGATAAATAAACATCATTTAGGGTTGACTTGATAGCATGAAGGGCTTTTGCATTAGCCTCAAAATTCTTACCATTTGAACAATATGAATCATTAGATATGGTAAGATAAACATGAATGCCTAAGGCCTTGAGGTACAATGACATCTTAACCTTCCAAATTTGGATGTTAAGAATGTCAAAGGTGGGTGGTGACATGAAGTCCATGGTGTGTGTACAAATAAAGTGATTAGCCAAAAATGAGGATCTTTAACTCTAGGTTGTTAGACCCAAATCAGAGTACCAAGCTCTGATACCAATTGAAGGTTCACCTAGAGGGGGGGTGAATAGGTGATGGCTAATCTAATGGTCATTTATAGATGAATTATGCAAATAATGCGGAAGGTAAAAGCAAATATGACCTAATTAAAACTTTTACACTAAACACTATGTATAACACAAGAGTGTTGCCGAATTCCCCGTGAAGGGCTCTGGACAAACTCCTCTAGATTCCCCTTGAATGGGTTGAGGTGCCGCGTTGGCTCTCTTGGTTGAATACAAGTGTTAGCAAACAAACCCAAGCAAGTATACAATATGAGCACAGGGAATATATCAAGCATATAAAGATAGACAATAAAGCATGCAAGATATAAAAGAGACAAAGAGAGAGAGAGAGAGAGAGAGAGAGAGTGAGCAATCGCAAACACAAGGGTATGTTTTGAGGTTCGAGCACACTTGCTCTACATCCCGGCCTTCGACACACGAAGGATTTCCACTATGCAAGATCCTAATGGATCTCTCCTCGGTGCCGCAACACCTACAAGCCTCGAACTCCCTAGTCCCGTACACACGCAAGCTCACTAGCTCGCCGAGGCCGCACCTCGAAACAACCGAGTCCGCACCCGAACTCAAAACAACGCGAACACACACGTCCGCCTCCTCAAAGGTACAAGAAAAGATCTCTTGGTGATCTAAACACTTTGATCACCAATAAAAGCTCTCACTACAACACTCCTATAGAATGAATAGTCAATGGATGCTCAAGTGTTTGTGTGAGAAAAACTAGGAAAGAGATGGTGGAGGAAAACTCAAGAAATTCTCTTTTAACACTCTTGGTAAAACTTTCCTTTAGATAGGAAATATTTGCTCTCTATTTTGTGGAGAAAAACTTCTAAAAAGAGTGGGAAAAACTGGCTCTAAAAACTTCACCAAATCTTAGTGAAAACAGTCCACAAACCCCCAAATATATAGGCTGTCAAAAACTAGCCGTTAGGGTTCTGACAGGCCTGCCGGTCGACCGCCCGGTCGACCGCCAACGGTCAAAAATCTGACCGTTGGAGCCTCCGGTCGACCGGCCCGGTCGACCCAGAAGAACAGAGAGCACTGCTCTCAGTTCTGGTCGACCGGCCCGGTCGACCGCCCACAGAACTGCCAGACGTGCACGGTTCTGTGCACGTCGGTCGACCGGCCCGATCGACTGGCCCGGTCGACCGACCTCTGTGCAATGGGTTAACTTGGAGCACAATTTTGAGGTCTAAAACGTTCGAATTTGGGAATAAGTATATAGGATGAAGTTGTAGATATTGAAGTCTTCTTTCTAATGCAACTTAAATCAAATCAATATCAATTCAGAATTAAAAGTTATTAATAAAATACTAAAAGGTATCAAATCAGAAACTGTAAACTGTTTTTAGAATAAGAACAGACTTCAACCCAATATTTGACAATCTTAACATTTAAATCAGAAAATGATCATTGAATATTAAATGTAGCTATGAAGGTCATCTTTAAAATGCAATTTAAATCATGTTAATTGAATATAAGAATCAAAAGTTATGACTAGAAAACTAAAAAAATATCGAGCAGATCAGCAGAACAGTCGACCGCCCGGTCGACCGAGAAAACCCGAGAGTACTAAAATGGTTTTGGTTAAAAACACATGTATATTTGAAACACCAAAAAAAAAAAAAAAACCAAAATGGTATTTTTCTAGAACTAAAAATCTTTTATGAAAACACGTATAAATCAAGAGTGTGTGTGTGATATGAACTTGAGCAATCCACCAACTACTCTATCCTTTACATTTTTAACTAAAAACAAAATCTTATACCTAGACACAAGTCTTCATCTTCTTGAAGTCTTCACTTGAAGGCTTCTCATCTTCTTGACTTGGTCCAAGCTCGATCCAAAAGCTCCTTGGATCACACCGTGCTAGTTTCAAATCTTGATATTTTGTCCTTTGTTGAGCTATGCACCTACTAAGATCTTGATAATGAATCTGTCACTAATTAAACACAAGATCATTAGTAAACATAACTTCATGAGTTGATCATCATCAAAACTAGGGTGATAGGCCTTTGGGCCAACAATAAACATGTATGCAAATATAAGGAGATGAACATGCATAAATAAGCATGAAACACATCAAATTCTTTTTCTCCTATTTGCAAAACAAAACATATATGCTTAAACATAAATCCTTCTCCCCTTTTATGATAAAGCAAGGAAAACATGCATATATACCTAAATACTTCTCCCCCTTTTTGTCAATCATCAACAAAGGGATTAAAGTAAAAACAAAACAGTTCTCCCCCTTTGTGTCAAAAACAAAAATCAACAAAGAGGTAAAATCAAATCAACCAATAAAGAGATTTATGCGATATACATTCATGAAGAGGAAGACGCTAAGTTAACTTCCCTACATATATGCATTACATGAAGAAGAGATGACAAGCTCTAACTCACATAACGCATAATATGCAATGCATAAGAGGAGATGTGAAGCTCCCCCTACACACGTGTACCGCATAAAGAAGAGTTGTCAAGCTCCTCAATATAAGATACACTCAACATGAATCTATATGTAGAGGAGATGTTAAGCTCCCCTTGCATATAGGCAATACACATCAAAACATTTTTAATTTTCAAAATTTCATATTAAAACAAAATTTTGAATTTTTCTCAATAAAACAAATTTTGAGATATCTTAGAAAATCAAATTTTAAGATATCATATAAACAAAAAATTTTAAAGGTACCACTTGTAAACAATCAAATTTAAGATACCAATTGTAAATAAACATTACAAATTTTGAATTTTAATCAAAATAGAATCATATTGATACCAATTGAAAATTATTTTGATATCAATAAAAATACCAATTTTAAAATAATGTATAAGCTTATTAAAATATCAATTGAGAAACCAATTGAAAATAAAAGTTTGAATTAAGCTTAGCATAAACAAACTTTGTGCTTTAAACATGTAAACCTATTTTAAATCAAGCCCAAATAAATCATATATATGTATGAAAATGAAAATACTAATAGAAATTGATATTATTTGAAATGAAGCATACATATATAGGAAACAAAATATGAGTATATACAAAAAAAAATCAATTGAGATCAAGTATATAACTCATAATCTACCACGCTTTTTATGCACAAGGTAAAAGATTTTCAATAAGGCTTGCAAGGCATACTCGCCTATCCGTCCACCCATAACGGTGTTGGAAGGGGTTTTCAAAAATAGGGTTTGAAAATATTTTTATAGTGAAAAACACTACCAAATTGAAGAATAAATAACTAGTTAAATTAATTTTTAAAAAACTAGTTAAAGATCCTTCAAAACATGAAATCAAATATATATATATCCATGAAACATACTAAATACATAAAGGTTGACACTCAAAATCTATAAGGCTCAAAAATAATCATGAAACAAAGTCATGAATAAACGAATAAAGTGTGAGTGTACAAGAATCATGTAATTAGTATTTTCCATGAAAATAGTCAATAAAGCTCAAAACAAGCATGAATCTTATTTTTATCAACAAATCATGAAAATTCATTTATCATATAAAGATGAAAATCATAAAAATTCATTTTCATCTTAAAAACAAAACTTCTAGGTATATGTATCTTTTTATCCAAAACTAATAATATGCATACATATCCCAAACATAAAAAGAGTCTATTAATAGTATTTGCATGAAGGCAAGAGACTCAAGAGACATATATGTATATTCATTAGATTTGAATACAAACTACATATACATGAAGAAAAACATGAAAATTGGCAAAACAAGTGTAAATGAGGAAATCATCAAAACTAGGCATACATGTGCATATAGTGAGTACAAATGAACAATGAAGTACAAACATATATGAATCAATTTGTTGCTCACTACTTGTACATGTATATATCCAAGTTTTGATAAAAACTATATTTAAACAAGTATTTACCACATGAAGCACAATCATAAAAACAAATATGCTAAAAATCATCAAATGAAAGCATGTAAATAAACTTAGGAGTTTTAGAGATAGTTACTAACACATGAACTATACTCCAAATCCCCAAAACATGGTGGTCGTCCCACCAAACTTCCTTGATAGCGGTGCATCAAATATGTGTCCATCATGTCCATGCATCCACTACCAGGGCACTATCCCTCTCACGTTTTGTGAGAGCCCGCACCTACATCAAAAACACAATGTGGGGATTTTGGTACCCATTTTCTTTTGGGTCCATGAGGGTTAGCATTATAAGGAACCCAAACATTTTTTTTAGCAAAATTAATATGATGTATCTTATCAAAACAAAACTTTGCTAAATGGCCTTTGCGGCCACAATGTGTACATTTGTACACCTAGGATGCATATGTGTATGAGTGTGGTCATGGCGTGTAAAGTGTGCATATGCATGATGTGGGTGATGTGCATGAACATGTGGAACTTGTTTCCATGAAAACAAGGTTTCCAATCTCTTATAATTAAATGCACATTTGCTCAAAGTTGAGCTCAAACAATAAATTTTATTTTTCAAAAATTTAACTTCATTTTTATCAATGGTTGTGGCATGAAGAGCATGATCAACAATCTTTTTCTTTTTAGAAACATTTACCTTTTCTTTTTCAACAATTTTTCTTTTTAAAGAAGTGTTTTCATGCAAAAGCAATTTCTTTTTGTTTTTCCACCAAAATAATTTTATTTTTCAAAGAAGTGTTTCCTTCACAAAGATCATTTAATTTAGAAAGCAAGGAAACATTTTCATTTTTCAAACTTTCATTTTCTTTTTCAAAGCATGCAATTTTATTTTTAAAAGACTCTTTTTCTTTTAAAACATTTTCAAATCTAATTTGAAAAGAATCCTTCTCTTTTGATATGTAATCAATTTTACTTTTTATTTTCTTATTATCCTTTTAAGCATGTCATATTTTTCAAGAAGTTGTTGACAAAAAGATGTAAGCTCATCATAGGACATATCAACATCTTCATCTACCTCGGATTTGGTAGTTACCTCAAGGGGTTATCCCCTTGGACCATGTAGCACACGTTGGAAGCGTCACTTCCAACATCCGAGTCGCTCCCCGCATAGTATTGTTCTTTTTCGCCAAGGGAGAATATTGTGTTCCAAACTACAAAAGCCGAGTCAAGATTAGCAACCCTACATAAATAATCATTGTTTAGGGTACTTTTCAATATATGAATGGCTTTTGAGTTAGCCTCAATATACTTGCTATTATTAACATATGAATCTTTAGTGGTAGCAAGATAAACATGAATGCCTATGCCTTTGAGGTACATAGACATCTTAACCTTCCAAGTTTGGATGTTAAGTATGTCAAAGGTGGGAGGTGACATGAAATCTATGGTCTGTGAACAAATATTGTGATTAGCTATAAAATGAGGATCTTTAACTCTAGGTTGTAAGACCCAAATCAAGAGCACTTGGCTCTGATACCACTTGTAATCACCTAGGGGGGTGAATAGGTTGATGGCTAATCTAATGGTCAATTAATGCGGAATTAAAAACTTATTAAACTAAACACCAAGTATAACACAAGAGTGTAGCCGGATTCCCGTGAAAGGCACTGGACTAACTCCTCAAGATTCCTCTAAATAAGAGTTGAGGTGCCGCGTTAGCTCTCTTGGTTGAATACTAGTGTTAGCAAACAATCCCCAAGCATATAACAATAAAGCACACAATATATCAAGCATATAAAGATAAAGACAATATTAGCATGCAGGATATAAAGACAAGTAAGAGGTACAGAAAGAACAATCGCAAACACGAGAGATTTGTTTCGAGGTTCGAGCACACTTGCTCTACGTCCCCGCCTTCAACACTATGAAGGATTTCCCCTAAAATCGATCCCACCGGATCACTCGGTGTCGCAACACCTACAAGCTCTTTGGACTCTCTAGTCCCTCTCTTGTTCCCGCAAGAACACCGCAAGCTCACTAGCTCGCCAAGGCCGCACCTCAAACACCGAGTTCACACGCGAACTCGAAACACCGCGAACACACAAGTCCGCCTCCTCAAAGTACAAGAAAGAACTCTTGGTGATCTAAACACTTTGATCACCAATAAACACTCTCACAATAACACTCCTATAGGATGAATATATCAATGGATAGCTCAAGTGTTTGTGAGAAAAACAAGGATGGAATGTGTGGTGAAAAACTCAAAGAAATCACTTTGAAAACTCTTGGTAAACTCTCCTTTTGAATGGAAGTATTTGGCTCAAATACAAGTGGAGAAAACTCTTAAAAGATGTAAGAAAAACTGGTGCAAAACTACTTGAAAAATCTTATGTAAAACAGCACCAAAAGCCCTCTTTTTATAGGGCTAGAAAAAACTAGCCGTTGGGGCATTTTTCAGCCCTGGAGGCTGACGGTCGACCGGCCCGGTCAACCGCCAATGGTCAGAATTCTGACCGTTGGAGCCTCGGTCGACCGGCCCGATCGACCGCGGCCTGGAACAGAGAGCAGAGCTCTCTGTCGGTCGACCGGCCCGGTCGACTGGGGCTTTCCAGAGAGCAGAAGCTCTCTGGCGGTCGATCGAATCGGTCGACCGGCCCTCCAGCAGACTTGGCGTGCACATTCTATGCACGTCGGTCGACCGACTCGGTCGACCGACTTCAAGCTCGGTCGACTGGTCCGGTCGACCGGCCGAAGCCAGGTCAGGTCAGTTTTAAGGATTAAAAGTTATCTTTTTAGCTTAAATAAAATCCCATAAATTCACGAAAAATCTACAAAAATAGTTTCAATATTATACTTTGATAATCAAACATGTTTGAACAAAATCAAGACATGTTACAAACAATTTGAACTATTTTTGTAACTTAGAAATTTTGGCTAAAAACAAAAGCGGTATTTTTCCAAATTGGTTTTTCTAAAACTTCTCCAAATATAAAAACAAGATATTTTAAACTCTTTTAAAGCTTAGAGTGTATGGAAATGATCCACTACACATATATGGTGAAATATCTATATTTTTGACAATAAGCACTAAACATGGTTTTGGTTAAAGATATGTATACTTTTAAATTCCAAAAACCAAACCGGTATTTTTCAAAAAGAAAACTCTTTTGTATTTTTTCAAAATAAAAATTCTTTTATGAAAAACTCATCTAAATCAAGAGTGTGTGTGTATAAAGTATACTTGAGCAATCCACCAACTATTCTATCCTTTATATTTTATCTAAAAATAAAATCTTATAAAAATAAACCTAGACTCAAGTCTTGATCTTGAAGGTCTTCACTTGAAGTCTTCTCATCTTCTTGACTTGGTCCAAACTCGATCCAAAGAGCTAGACTCCTCTTGAGTACTTGATGTGGTCTTGATGCACAAGCTCTTGAATCAAAACTATGCTAGCTCCAAAACTTGACTTTAAATCCTTTGTTGAAGCTACACACCTACTAAGATCTTGATCACAAATCTAAGACTAAATAAACACAAGATCATTAGTACTATAACTACATGAGTTGATCATCTCAAAACTAGAGTGATAGGCCTTTGGGCCAACAATATACCAATTGAAAAATAACTATCATTATGGACTAAATCAAGCTTAGTAAGAAATAATTTGTGCTTTAATGTAAAGATGTTGTAAGCACAATCAAATCATATATATGTATGAAAAAAAAAATACCAATTGAAATTGATACTATTGAAGTTTGAAGCATACATATATAAGAAACACAAATGAGTATACAAAGATAAAATTTCATGAAGTTCATGTGTATGACCTCATACCTACCACCCTATTCATGCACATGTTTAAATAAATTTTCAATAATGAGCATACAAGGCATGGTCGCCCATCCGACCGCCCTTTAGTTAGTAGGGATTTTCAAAAATATGAGTTTGAAAATAACTTAATATGTTTGAAAACTCTACCAATAGAAAAAATATAAACTAGTTTGAGATGATTTTTGAAATAACTAGTTATAGATTCTTCAAAAACAAGAAACCAAATCATATATTTCATGAAGCATGAATTTTACACAAAATTGACACTCAATATATATAAAGCTCAACAATGTACTCATAAAATAAAGTAATGAGTAAACATAAATAATGTGAGTGTATAAGAATCATGTGAAAAGCATAACATGGAATTAGGCAATGAAACTCATATGAAATTCCTTTTTATCAAAAATAAGAAATCATCAAAATTATATGGGCTTCAAGGTACATGTATGTTTGTCTAAATTAGAAGTATACATACATATCCCAAACACAAACGAGTCCATAAAAATTTTACATGAAAGGCAAGAGACTCTAGGATAGACATGTTTATCTAAAGTTTTGGCAAAATTGACAAATACATGAAGTTAAACACATTTATATGAAAACATGTACAAAAGTAGGGAAAACAAGTTAAAATGCAAGAATCATCAAAACTAGGCTACAAGTACATCTAATGGGTACAAATAAGCAACATGGCACAAACACATAATAATCAAATTTGGCTCACTAGTTGTACAAGTATTGACATAAGTTTTAATGAAGACTACATTTAAACAAGTAATCAAAACATGAAGCATAGAAGAAAACATAAACCAATATGATCACTATGTTAAATGCACATGTTTTAGACTAGAGTATACACAATAGCTAAACTATAGTGAGAATACAAAAGATGTAAATTCATATGAAAATGGGTGATCTCAAAAGACTGTCTATGTATATCACATGTCTAATTTATATTGCATCTAATATAATGAACATGAAAAATCAAAACATGCTAAAAATAAATAATATGAAAGCATGTAAGCTAAATGAGAGTTAGAGATAGTTACCAAAATATTAGAGCTTATCTCTAAATCTCCAAACCATGGTGGTCCTCCCACCAAACTTTCTTGAAAGTGATGCATCCAAAATTGTCAACATTTAGCTCGGAACGCATCTACCATCAAGGCACCAACACTCTCACGTCAAGCGAGAGCCCACACCTACATCAAATAAAATAGGAGTGAATTTTGGTACCCATACCTTATTGGGTCCATGGAAGTTAGTACCTTTCCTAACCCAATAAATTTGTTTGCAAAATTTGAAGTATTTAATCTATCATAATAAAATTTTGCAAGGTGTCCCTTACGTCCACAATGTATACAAGTGTACACATGAGCATACATAGTATCATGTGTGTGAACATGAGAAGCATGTGTATGTCGTGTATGGTGTGCATGAATATAAGGAGCATGTTTCCTGCGAAACATGGATTCTAACCGTATGTGATTCATGGCACATTGGCTCAAAGTGGAGCCCAAACAATCAACACTTTTCTTCAACATACATATATCACTTTTAATACTTGAAGACAAAGTGGAGCAACCAACATGTTTATCACCAGAAGAAGAAGCAATAGGAACATGACAAACATGAGAAGATAAATCATATTTCAAAGATTTATTTGCATTTGAAACTAAATCCAAATTCTTTGAAATTAAAGCAATTTTATTTTTCAAATTTTCATTTTCTTTTAAAACAATTTCAAGTTTTCAAGATAAAGCTTTATTTTTCTTCACAACATCATCACAATCATTTTTATTTTTTAAAATTTCATTTCCTTTAAAACAAGGTCAAGTTGAGATTTCAATGAGTCCATTTCATTTGTAATCTCAACCTTCTCTTGCAAAGTCAAATCAAGTTTTAAAAATAAATCCTTATTTTCGTCTTTTAGGTTAAAACTTTTCTTTTTCAAAACTTTGTATTTTTCTAGCAAGTTTTCACATACAATAGATAGCTCTTCATTTAATACATCTGCATCTATGTTATCATAAGAAGAACTAGAACTATCATCTAGTTGAGTATATGAATGTACCTCAAGAGATTCATTCCCTTGGATCATGAAGCAAGCATCATCGGACTCATCTTCACTAAATTCCTTCTCCACATATTTTGTCGCTTGAAGCTCGGGAGATGTCAAAGTATTCCACACTGCAAAAGCGAAATCATTGTAATAAACAATACTCAAATATTCTTTGCTAAGAGAATGCTTTAGTGCATCTAGGGCTTGTGCATTAGCCTCAATGTACTTGGCATTAGCAAAATAGGTTTTCTTGGTAATGGCAAGATAAACATGCAAACTTAGGGTTTTTAATAGGCACTCATCCTAAGTTTTCATATATCGATGTTGAAAATATCACACATGGGAGAGGCAAGGTGATCCATGAGTGCAAAAAATAATATGTGTGCAAATGCAAATATAGATTAGCAAGCCAAGATCTCACTCCTAGGTGGTTAAACCTAATATCAGGAGCGTAGGCTCTGATACCAATTAAAAATACACCTAGAGGGGGGTTAATAGGTGTATGGTTAATCTAATGACAAATGATGCGGAATTAAAAACTAATTGCAACACACCAAGTGTAACCAATAGTGTAGATGAATTCCCGGTGAAGGACTCTGGACTATCTCCTCTAAATTCCTCTAAATAAGAGTTGAGGTGTTATATGAAGCTCTCTTGGTTCAACACTCGTATGGGCACACAAACAATATCTAGCATGTATGATATGAACAACATAAAGCAATATAAGATATAAGAGAAAGAGAGTTAGAGATAGAGGATCAAACGCAAACACCAAGATATGTTTCGATGTTTGAGCCACTGCTCTACGTCCCTGCCTTCACACAGAAGGATTTCTACAATATATCCACACAGGACCTCCCACACAGGGAGCCTCCACTGAGAATTTGGTAAATACAAATTAGGAATATACAACTCCTCTCTCTAACAAAACAACCTCTACACAAGAGGTAAGGCACAACAACTATCACCTCTACACTTAGAGGGATGGGCATTAAACCAAACAACAATCACCTCACACTAGAGGGATACGGCACTAAGCCAAACAACGATCACCTCACACTAGAGGGATAAGGCACTAAGCCAAAACTCCACCACAATCACCTCTACACAAGAGGTAAAACAACCAAGCCAACACACAACCTCAATCACCTCTACACAAGAGGGATAACCACAAACCCCAAAGCTCAACCTCCTCTACACTTAGAGGGATGGCACAAACTAAAGCAAAGAGAAAGTTATAATCTTGATGATCACAAAGATCACACACAACTTTGGTGATCTCAATAGACCACATACCAATTTTCCCACAAAACAAAGATCCTATAGATAGGATTGATATGATATCTCAAGTGTGAGAAAATAAAGTATTTTGAATGAAAATAACAAAGAAAAATACTTGAAAAAATCTCAAAATAGATATAGAAATCAAGATCAAAACCAATTCCCAAAAGACTCTCTTTTCTTTGAATTTTTCAACGCTTTAAAACAAATAAAATAAAACTTTGTAGCCCAAAACTCTGGAAAACTTGTTGCTAAAACACTTGTAAAGATGAGAATTTTTGCTCTTGAAATTCTTGTTTAAAACAGCCCAAGAGATGGGTATATATAACCATCTCCAAAAATTAGCCGCTGGTAATCTGTAAAAGCTAGATTTGTCCTTCCAGTCGACCGACCAACGGTCATATTTCTGACTGTTGTGCCTCTAGTCGACCGCCCGGTCGACCGGGCCAAGCCAACGGTCGACCGCCCGGTCGACCGGTTAGCACCCGAGAGTGGGGTGCTTTCAGTCGGTCAACCGTGCGGTCAACCGGCCTTTTTGGCTGGCCATGTGCATGTTCCACGTGCACATCGCTCGATCGGTCCGGTCGACCGACTCCTAGTCCGGTCGACCGTCCGGTCGACCGCCAGTCAGTCTCGTTGGGAATAATTCAGGTTTAAAAACTTGGTTAATTTAATACCAATTAAATCACATAAATTTCACAAAAATAAGTTCTTGTAAGATCTTTGAATAACAAATATATGTGACTAAAATTCAACACACATTACAAACTATTTGAACCATTTTTTCGATATAGAATTAGACTTAAACACAAAAATCGTATTTTCCAAAACTTGGATTTTGAAACAAAAAATCGTTTTCTCCAAAACTTGTATAAATACAAAAACATGATATTGAAACAAATTTGGAGCATATTGTATATGGATAGAATCTAATATACATATAAGATATATCTATATTTTTGATATGAAATCCAAAACTAGTTAAACCGAAAACCAATAAACTTTAAACTTATGTGTGTATGTGAACTTGAGAATATCAACACTAGACTATCTTTACACAAGATCTAAACAACTAAACTAAATACAAACCGAAGCCTTTTTGCCTCCAAGCTGACTCGATTCAAACAAAATCCAACAAGCTTGACTCCAACCGAGTGCTAGATTTGATCTCAACACGCGAGCTCCTGAATCAACACGTGTTAGCTCCAAAACTTCTTTGTTAAAGCTAATCACCTATCAAGATCTTGATCAAATATCTGAGACTAACTAAACACAAGATTATTAGTAAATTATAACTACATGAGTTAATCATCATCAAAACTAGAGTTATGGGCCTTTGGGCCAACAGTTGCATCACCTTATATATCGTGTTTGCATCTCGTTCCTGTACATGCATGCATGCATCCAACTTAAATTGACATTATTGCTTATATGTGATAGACTGATTTATTGACATGAAAATTTGCATTAATCGTGACTAAGAATTGTGCTCTGGATTTTTAGGATAATGGGTGTTATGATAATCTTTTATCATTTGGGATTTTCTGGAAAATTATTGAGGATATAATTGATGGATAAAGACTATATCTCGAATGATATTGTGATCATGATATTACAAGAAATTAATCGAGAAAATCAACCATTATATTCTGAGAAATTATTTGAAAATATTTTATCAGATTACGTTATCTATTATCATGACCGATTTACTATGACCATTCGACACATATTGCATGACATTGACATTACTTGCACTACATGCATTTGTCACTTGATATTGCTATCATTTATATTGTCCCAAAATCATGATACACACTGTATTTACTGATATTCTTGAACAGATTCTCTATCCTATTACACTAAGTCACACACATCTTGTACTTGCATTGATTAATAAAGTTAACTAAGCCAGGGATACTAGGGGAGACTGTTAGCAAAGGATCAGAGAGTTGTGCTTGGAAGAGCGGATCCTCCAAGGGCCTTGCCACACGTGATCTTGTGTTCTTGTGATTTATGTGCGCACTTGTTATTACATGTTACATGATACCTAAGTACAGTGAATTGTTTCTCCCTGCGATCAGGATCTACTAACGCATTATTTGTTTGATATGCAGTTGTCCTGTGGGATGGGGCACAGGATGGTTACATTAGTATAAGGTTAATAAAATGCTAGATATACACACTTTATGTTGGACCAGAGGCCTTCCACTCTAGTTTTGATGATGATCAACTCTTGTAGTTATAGTACTAATGATCTTGTGTTTATTTAGTTTCAGATTTGTGATCAAGATCTTAGCAGGTGTGTAGCTTCAACAAAGGATTTAAAGTCAAGTTTTGGAGCTAGCACGGTTTGATTCAAGAGCTTGTGCATCAAGACCACATCAAGTACTCAAGAGGAGTCTAACTCTTTGGATCGTGTTTGGACCAAGTCAAGAAGGAGAAGAAGACTTCAAGTAAAGACTTCAAGATCAAGACTTGTGTCTAGGTTTGTTTTTATAAGATTTTGTTTTTAGATTAAAATGTAAAGGATATAATAGTTGGTGGATTGCTCAAGTATACTACACACACACACTCTTGATTTAGATGAGTTTTCATAAAAGAATTTTTATTTTGGAAAAATACAAAAGAGTTTTCTTTTAGAAAAATACCAGTTTGATTTTTTGGAAATCAAAGTTTATATGTTTTAACCAAAACCAAATTTAGAGCTTAATGTCAAAAATATAGATATTTCACCATGTATGTGTAGTGGATCATTTCCATACACTTTATGCTTTAAAAGTGTTTAAATATCTTATTTTTGTATTTGGAGAAGTTTTGGAAAAACCAATTTTGAAAAAATACAGCATTCATTTTTAGCCAAAATTTTCAAGTTACAAAAATAGTTCAAATTGTTTGTAACATGTCTTGATTTTTTTCAAGCATGTTTGATTATCAAAGTATAATGTTAACACTATTATTGTAGATTTTTTATGATTTTATGAGATTTTATTTGAGCCAAAATAACCAACATTTTAATCCCTAAAAGAGTCTGTTCTGGCTTCTGCCGTCGACCGGACCGGTCGACCGTGCTTGAAGTCGGTCGACCAGGTCGGTCGACCGACGTGCACAGAACGTGCACGCCAAGATTGCTGGAGGGCCGGTCGACCGACCCGGTCGACCGCAGAGAGCTTCTGCTCTCTGGAAAGCCCTGGTCGACCAGGTCGGTCGACTGGCAGAGAGATCTGCTCTCTGTTCCAGGGCCACGGTCGACCGGCCGGTCGACCAGGCGGTCGACCGACAAGCCAATCTGGCTCCCAAGGCTAGTTTTTCTAGCCCTATAAATTGGGACTTTTGGGGGCTATTTTAAATAAGATTTTAAGTGGATTTTTACACCAGTTTTTCTTACTCTTTCAAGAGGTTTTCTCCACTTATATTAGAGCCAAATATTTTCAATCAAAAGGGGAGTTTATCAAGAGTGTTTTTAGAAGTGATTTTCTTGAGTTTTTCCTCCACCATTTCAATCCTTGTTTTCTCACACAACACTTGAGCTTTCCATTGCTATACCTATCCTATAGGGATCTTTGTTGTGAGAAGATTTTAGGTGATCAAAGTGTTGTGATCACCAAAGTTATTTTCTTGTACTTTGAGGAGGCGGACTTGCGGGTTCGCGGTGTTTCGAGTTCGTGTGTGAACTCGGTGTTTGAGGTACAGCCTCGGCGTGCTTGTGGGCTTGCGGTGTGTACGGGACTAGAGAGTCCAAGAGTTCTAGTGGGAACTCCTTGTAGGTGTTGCGGCACCGAGTGATCCGGTGGGATCGGTTTATAGTGGAAATCCTTCAAGTGTTGAAGGCGGGGACGTAGAGCAGGTGTGCTCGAACCTCGAATCAAATCTCCCGTGTTTGCGATTGCTCACTCTCTATCTCTTACTCTTGTTTATATCTTGCATGCTTTTATTGCTTTCATCTTATATGCTTGATATATATTGTGAGCTTAATTGTTATATGCTTGGGATTGTTTGTTAACACTTGTATTTAACCAAGAGAGCCAACGCGGCACCTCAACTCTTATTTAGAGGAATCTTGAGGAGTTAGTCCAGAGCCCTTCATGGGAAATTCGGCTACACTCTTGTGTTATACGTGGTGTTTAGAGTAATAAGTTTTTAATTTCGCATTTAGTGACCATTAGATTAGCCTTCACCGATTCACCCCCTTTAGGTGATTTACAATTGGTATCAGAGCCAAGTGCTCTTGATTTGGGTCTTACAACCTAGAGTTAAAGATCCTCATTTTTAGCCTAATCACATTATTTTTACACACACCATGGATTTCATGTCACCTCCTACCTTTGACATTCTTAACATCCAAACTTGGAAGGTTAAGATGTTTTTGTACCTCAAAGGCCTAGGTATTCATGTTTATTTTGCCACTACTAGAGATTCGTATTGTTTAAATGGCAAAAAATATTGAGGCTAATGCAAACCCCTAAATGCTTTAAGATCTACCCTAAATGATATTTATTTATCTAGGGTTGCTAATCTTGACTCGGCTTTTGTAGTATGGAACACAATTCTCTCCCTTGGCGAAAAAGAACAATATTATGCGAGGAGCGACTCGGATGCTGAAAGTGACGCTTCCAACGTGTGCTACATGGTCCAAGGGGATAACCCCCTTGAGGTAACTACCGAATCCGAGGTAGAAGAAGATGTTGATATGACTTATGATGAGCTTGAATCTTTTTGTCAACAACTTCTTGAAAAATATGAAATGCTTAAAAAGGATAACAAGAAAATGAAAAATAAATTTAATTGCATGTTAAAAGAAAATGAGTCTTTTAAAAATAAAGTTGCATGCTTTGAAAAGAAAATGAAAATTTGAAAAATGAAAATGTTTCCTTGATGTCTAAATTGAATGATTTATGTGAAGGAAATACTTCATTGAAAAATGAAATTATTTTGGTGGAAAAACAAAAAAAAGTTGCTTTAAATGAAAACACTTCTTTAAAAAGAAAAATGATTGAAAAAGAAAAAGAAAATGTTTCTAAAAAAAATAAGAAAAATGATTCTCTATCTCACCATGCTTTACATGCCACCATTAATCAAAATGAGATTAAAGTTTTGAAAAATAAAATAAATTGTTTAAGCTCAACTTTGAGCACATGTGCATTTAACCATAAGAGATTTGAGTCCTTGTTTTCAAAGAAACAAACTCCACATGTTCATGCACATCATTCACATCATGCATATTCACTATTTGCACGCCACGATCACACTCATACACATATGCATGCTAGGGTGTACAAATGTACACATTGTGGCCGCAAAGGCCATTTAGCAAAGTTTTGTTTTGATAAGATACATCATGTAAATTTTGCTAATAAAAATGTTTGAGTTCCTTACAAAGCTAACCCCAAGGACCCAAAAGAAAATGGGTACCAAAATCTCCACCTTGTGTTTTTGATGTAGGTGCAGGCTCTCACAAAACATGAGAGGGATGGTGCCTTTATAGTGGATGTATGGACTTGATGGACACATAATTGATGCACCGCTATCAAGGAGGTTTGGTGGGATGACCACCATGTTTTGAAGAATTAGAGCTTAGTTCTTTGTTTTGGTAACTATCTCTAAACTCCAATTTTAGTTTACATGCTTTTCATTGATGATTTCTTTAGCATGTTCATGTTTGTGCTTCATGTGGTAAATACTAGTTTAAATGTAGTTTTTAACAAAACTTGGATGTATACTTGTACAATTAGTGAGCAACAAATTGATTCATATATGTTTGCACTTCATTGTTCATTTGTACTCACTATATGCACATGTATAGCCTAGTTTTGATGATTCTCTCATTTATACTTGTTTTGCCTATTTTCATGCTTTACTTCATGTATATGTATCTTGTATTCAAATCTAATAAATATACATGTATACCCCATGAGTCATTTGCCTTCATGCAATTTACATTATGAACTCTTTTTATGTTTGGGATATGTATGCATATTGTTAGGATTGAATAAAAACATACATATACCTAGAAGTTTGTTTTTAAGATGAAAATGATTTTTTATGATTTTCATCTTTATATGAAAAATGAATTTTCATGTTTTTAAAAAAAATGATATTCATGTTTGTTTTTGAGCTTCATTGATTATCTTCATGAATAATGCTAATTACATGACTTTTGTGCACTCACACTTTAATTGTTTATTCATGACTTTGTTTCATGATCATTTTGAGCCTTATAGACTTCGAGTGTCATTTCTTGTGTATTTAGTATGTTTCATGATAGACATATATTTTGGTTTCATGTCTTTTTTTGAAGGATCTTTAACTAGTTTTTCAAAAATTAATTTAACTAGTTATTTATTCTTCAATTGGTAGGTTATGAGTTATATACTTGATCTCAATTGGTATTTTCATTTTGTATATACTCATATTTGTTTCGTATATATGTATGCTTCATTTCAAATAATATCAATTTCTATTGGTATTTTCATTTTCATACATATATATGAGTTATTTGTGCTTGAGTTAAAATCGATTTACATATTTAAAGCACATAATTTGTTTATGCTAAGCTTAATTTAAATCTTTATTTTCAATTGATTTCTCAATTGATATTTTAATAAGCTTATGCATTATTTTCAAAATTGATATTTTTATTGATATCAAATATTTGCAATAATCTACAATTGGTATCAAAATAATTTTCAATTGGTATCAATATGATTCTATTTTGATTAAATTCAAATTTTGTAATGTTTATTTCAAAATATCTCAAAATTTGTTTTATTGAAAAAAATTCAAAATTTGTTTTTAATATGGAATTTTGTTTTATCTCAAAATGTTTTGATTTGTATTGCCTATATGCAAGGAGAGCTTAACATCTCTTCTACATATATATTCATGTTGAGTGTATCTTATATTGAGGAGCTTGACAACTCTTCTTTATGCGATACACGTGTGTAAGGGGAGCTTCACATCTCCTCTTATGCATTGCATATTATGCGTTATGTGAGTTAGGGCTTGTCATCCCTTCTTCATGTAATGCATATATGTAGGGAAGTCAACTTAGCGTCTTCCTCTTCATGAATGGATATCGCATATATTCTTATTATTGATTTGTTTCATGTCATCCCTTTGTTGATTTTATTGTTTTTGACAAAAAGGGGGAGAACATTTTGTGTTTACTTTAACCCCTTTGTTGATGATTGACAAAAATGGGGAGAAGTATTTGGTATATATGCATTTTTTCCTTGCTTTATTCATAAAGGGAGAGAAGTATTTATGTTTATGCATCTATGTTTTGTTTTGCAAATAGGAGAAAAAGAAAGAATTTGATGAGTTTTATGTTTAATTAGCATGTTTATCTCCTTATATTTGCATACATGTTTATGTGCTTCATTGTATATTTATTTGTTTATTATTATGCATGAGTTAAGGGGGAGCTTCCTTGAAGCTTTACTTCAATCCATGCATATATAACTTCATAAGTTTTGTCATCATCAAAAAGGGGGAGATTGTTGGCCCAGAGGCCTTCCACTCTAGTTTTGATGATGATCAACTCATTTAGTTATAGTACTAATGATCTTGTGTTTATTTAGTTTCAGATTTGTGATCAAGATCTTAGTAGGTGTGTAGCTTCAACAAAGGATTTAAAGTCAAGTTTTGGAGCTAGCACGGTTTGATTCAAGAGCTTGTGCATCAAGACCACATCAAGTACTCAAGAGGAGTTTAGCTCTTTGGATCGTGTTTGGACCAAGTCAAGAAGGAGAAGAAGACTTCAAGTAAAGACTTCAAGATCAAGACTTGTGTCTAGGTTTGTTTTTATAAGATTTTGTTTTTAGATTAAAATGTAAAGGATATAATAGTTGGTGGATTGCTCAAGTATACTACACACACACTCTTGATTTAGATGAGTTTTCATAAAAGAATTTTTATTTTGGAAAAATACAAAAGAGTTTTCTTTTAGAAAAATACCGGTTTGGTTTTTGGAAATCAAAGTTTACATGTTTTAACCAAAACTAAATTTAGAGCTTAATGTCAAAAACATAGATATTTCACCATGTATGTGTAGTGGATCATTTCCATACACTCTATGCTTTAAAAGTGTTTAAATATCTTGTTTTTGTATTTGGAGAAGTTTTAGAAAAATCAATTTTGGAAAAATACAGCTTTCGCTTTTAGCCAAAATTTTCAAGTTACAAAAATAGTTCAAATTGTTTGTAACATGTCTTGATTTTGTTCAAGCATGTTTGATTATCAAAGTATAATGTTAAAACTATTTTTGTAGATTTTTCATGATTTTATGGGATTTTATTTGAGCCAAAATGACCAACATTTTAATCCCTAAAAGAGTCTGTTCTGGCTTCTGCCGGTCGACCGGACCGGTCGACCGTGCTTAAAGTCGGTCGATCGGGTCAGTCGACCGACGTGCACAAAACGTGCACGCCAGGATTGCTGGAGGGCCGGTCGACCGACCCGGTCGACAGCAGAGAGCTTCAGCTCTCTGAAAATCCCCGGTCGACCGGGCCGGTCGACCGGCAGAGAGATCTGCTCTCTATTCCAGGGCCACGATCGACCGGCCGATCGACCGCTGGCACAACGGTCAGAATCTGACCGTTGGCTGGTCGACCGGGCGGTCGACCGACAGGCCAATCTGGCTCCCAACGGCTAGTTTTTCTAGCCCTATAAATTGGGACTCTTGGGGGCTGTTTTAAAGAAGATTTTAAGTGGATTTTTACACCAGTTTTTTCTTACTCTTTCAAGAGGTTTTCTCCACTTATATTAGAGCCAAATATTTCCAATCAAAAGGAGAGTTTATCAAGAGTGTTTTTAGAAGTGATTTTCTTGAGTTTTTCCTCCACCATTTCAATCCTTATTTTCTCACACAACACTTGAACTTTCCATTGCTATACATATCCTATAGGGATCTTTGTTGTGAGAGGATTTTAGGTGATCAAAGTGTTGTGATCACCAAAGTTCTTTTCTTGTACTTTGAGGAGGCGGACTTGCGGGTTCGCGGTGTTTCGAGTTCGTGTGTGAACTCAATGTTTGAGGTGCGACCTCGGCGAGCTTGTGTGCTTGCGGTGTATACGGGACTAGAGAGTCCAAGAGTTCTAGTGGGAACTCCTTGTAGGTGTTGCGGCACTGAGTGATTCGGTCGGATCGATTTATAGTGAAAATCCTTCAAGTGTTGAAGGCGGGGACGTAGAGCAAGTATGCTCGAACCTCGAATCAAATCTCCCGTATTTGTGATTGCTCACTCTCTATCTCTTACTCTTGTTTATATCTTGCATGCTTTATTGCTTTAATCTTATATGCTTAATATATATTGTGAGCTTAATTGTTATATGCTTGGGGATTGTTTGCTAACACTTGTATTTAACCAAGAGAGCCAACGCGGCACCTCAACTCTTATTTAGAGGAATCTTGAGGAGTTAGTCCAGAGCCTTTCACGGGGAATTCGGCTACACTTTTGTGTTATACGTGGTATTTAGAGTAATAAGTTTTTAATTCCGCATTTAGTGACCATTAAATTAGCCTTCACCTATTCACCCCCCTCTAGGTGATTTACACTTTGCATCATATCCTGCATTGTCTTCAGTGATCTAACTCGCCTCGTACTGATCCTTCACGTGATCTACTACTTGATATATATTTTCATGGTATTGATACTTAAGACTCCTGTGACTTGCATTATCCTGATTACTGGACTGATCATGTGATTTTAACTTGTGATCTCATATTCTTGTGATCTTGTGATTATGTTACATGACAGTTACTCGTTCAGGACAATTTATGTTCATTATATTCATGTCACAATATGCAGCATGATCTTATTGTTCTTGATCTATCATCCCAATTATTCCTATTTTTGTTATTACTTTTAGTTCTTGATACTGTCAATCATATTATTTTTATTATTTTAATGCCTTACTTGTACTATTACTATATTTTCATATCCTCTCTTTTACTATTCTTTTCCCTACATGTACTCTTGCTGGTCCGCTTCTTACAGACCTTTATTATTTTTCAGTATCTAGATCAGAAAGTCGGTATAGAGAGCTGATCTTAGAATACATTCTGGTTCAGTTGTCCTTCGGTGAGCTTAGTTTATTTCTTTTCTTGGTTGTCTTATTCAGATTTAGTGGATGATATTGTTTATATTTCAGTATTTCATATATGTGCCTTTATCCCTGCACTTGATTGTATATGCATATATGTATGCTATCCTACTCGTTGTTGATAGTTTAAAGTACTCGTAGAAGAGATTTCACTCTTTGTGAGTATCTGTTAGCCATCGCCATGTCCTTGTACTCCGTATTTTAGGAAGTGGGTGTGACCTAACCTCTTTCTACCTCCTCCACCTTCTTCTTCCTCTCCCCTTTGACCACCAACATCCTTCTTCCTCTTCCACCTCCACCCCCTCCTTCAGCACTCAGTTTTTACACCGTACGCGGTTTACTAATATATTTGCAGGGTAGGCCTTGGCCAAAGGCGACCGCCGATGGCCCAAAAATTTAAGGGGCCCAAAATTTTATTTGAGTCCATATTATAGGATATTAAAAAAAAAACTAAAAGGAGTCATGCAGATATGCACTGTGCACATGCAGTGAGCATGCAACCTCTTCCACTTCCCGTACCCCAACACCCGCCTCTTCCACTTTCTCGAGACTCAAACCGTCCCCCCCCAGGACCTAACCCGCCTCTTCTTCCACTTCAACTTGTTCTCTCCCCTCCGCCGGGAAGATGATCCCTCATGGTTGGAGTTGGAACAAATCCACTATAACACATAAACATCTTCTTGAGTAGGAACTTGAGAGATGCTTTCCTAATTCCTTTTCTACTATCTGCCAACAAGTCTTTAGCTCTTGTTAGTATAATCTTGGCATTGGCTGAGAGATCCGCCTCATCGTCATTGGATCATTATCCAAATTATCACTAACATTTGTGCAAGCAATCCAGTCTACATCTAAGCTTGATAGGCTATTCAAAAATCTATTCAAGGGGAGGTTAGCTCTCCCAGATGGAAATAATTCAACATGTGTGGGCTTACATATGTGAATTTAATATGTATAGCTATCTTAAAGTATAATCCAAATTAATTGTGATCTAATAAAATTAATAATTGGACTAATAGGTATAAAATTGTCATGGATTTAATGTGTAGAGATAATTATGTAACTTCTAATTTGATGAGCCAAATTAGAAAAAAAATAACTGATAGAATCAGTTATTATTTAAAGGATTATGGTCCTCAAAAGAACGTATCTTCTTCTTCTCTTTGAGGTCCCTTCAAGCAGAGAGAAAAATTAGAGGAGCACGAATCTTTTTGAAGGCCTTCTTCTCCATCCCAACAATTCAAGAAATTAAATCATGGATCATGATACGCTTCGCTTTTATTATTTTAATTTCTCATATCTTTAAATTTTCATGGAGACTAGATCTATATTTTAGGGTTTGATCTATGTTAAAGATAAAATTATGATCTTGATCTTATTTATTCTAAGGATGATTATTGTAGATTGAATCTTTTTATTTAATTCAAGTTCCATCAACAAGTATCAAAGCCACTCCATTGAGATTCTTAAATTTAAGAATTAAATTTCAAAATTTGGGATTTTTTATTGATACTTCCATGAAATTGAAATAAAAATTAGCACTTATGAATCATATTACATGATTACTTTGAAAAAATTCCTTCAGATTTATGGATTTAAAAATTTCATAACTGAATTCAATTTTAAAAAAAATTATTATTCAGTGGCCAGGCGCGACTGCGCTCAAGCTGGCGGCGCCCAGGCGCCGGGCGCGGTGCCTAGTGCACTGCGCATCTTCTGGCAGTGCCTGGGCGCTACACCTGGCATTACGCAATTTTGGGTCCTTTTGGGCAATTTTGAGAGTTTCAAAAATTTTAAACGAATTTTGAGTATATCTAATAAATTATTGAGATTGTCTAACATTAATAAAAACTAAAATAAGATGTCGCCAAAGTGAAATCTCTTATGTAGATTAGCCTCTTGAGAATGTTTAGATATTTGTGTGTGTGTGTGTGTGTGTGTGTGTGTGTGTGTGTGTGTGTGTGTGTGAATTCATGCGAGTATTAACCGGCCCAAAGTAAGGATAATATTTGGCTGAATTCCATACGCCTTTGTGGTAATAAATATATGACAATTATAAAGTTTTCATGTGAATAATAAGGTGATCCAAAGATAAATTTATTATTTGACAGGCTATATTGTCATCATTTGATTGCTACACCAAAAGTACTACTTACAAGTTAATATTACTGTCCAAATACTTGATATTAATGTTATGCTAAGTATCTTGAGATGTATTCCATAATTACTTAAATTTAAAATTTATTTATTTGATTATGATGTAAACATGCATACTAATTTAATTTATTCTCTATACAGCTATTGTATCTACTGCTGTTATATCTACAAACACAAAGAATATTTCTATGATTAATGGGACAAATTTCAAGAATTGGAAAGAGAATTTCTTAATCATTCTTAGTTGCATGGATCTAAATCTTGCACTAAGGATAGAGCAACCTGCTTCTCTTACGGCTGAAAGTTCTTCTTATAATAGGAAGAGCTTTAAGAAGTGGGAATGCTCTAATCACATGAGTCTAATGATCATAAAGCGCGGCATTCTAAAAACCTTTCGAGGTGCAGTATTTGATGAGATAACTTTGTCTAAAGATTTCTTTGCCAAAATTGAGAAAGTTTTGCAAAGAATAATAAGGCAAAAACAAGCACGCTTCTAGCTAACTTGATTTTTATAAAGTATAAGGGAAAGAAAAACATAAGGGAGTACATCATGCAGATGTCTCATATTGCTTCCAAGTTTAAGGGACTAAAGCTCGAGTTGTCTGGGGATTTGCTCGTGCATTTGGTATTGATTTTGCTTCTTGTGTATTTCAGTCAATTTAAGGTCACTTATAACTGTCAGAAGGAGAAATGGACTTCGAATGAGCTCATTTCATATTGTGTGCAAGAAGAGTAAAAGTTTAAGCATGAGAAATCTAAAAGTGCTCATCTGGTTATTACCTCAAAGGATATAGGCAAGAAAAGAAAGAAGTGCGAAGCCGCTAAGGAGCCAGATCAAAAGAAACCTAAGGAAAATGAAGTTTATTTCTTTAGTAAGAAATCTGGACACATAAAAAAAGAATGTACAAAATATCATGCTTGGCGTGCTAAGAAAGGTATGTTCTTTACTTTGGCCTGTTTAGAGGTTAATTTAGCTTCAGTACCTAGAAACAATTGGTGGTTAGACTCCAGTGCTACTACTCATATAAGTGTTTCTATGCAGGGTTGCTTGAGCTACTGAAGGCTAAGTGATGCTGAAAGATACATCTTTATGGGCGATAGAAAGTCGATAGAAGTTGAGGCAATAGGGCATTTTAGATTGTTGTTAGGAATGGTCTTTATTTGGACTTGAAAGCACTTTCATTGTACCATCATTTAGACGAAATTTGGTTTTTGTTTCTTTATTGAACAAATTTGGTTGTCATTGTTCTTTTGGAAATTATCAGTTTGGTCTTTCATTAAATTCAAATATTGTTAGTACTGATTCATTGAGTATTTATGAGAACTTTTATTTGCTTGACACAATTGCATCATATAATGAAACCTTGCATGTGGATTCACGTGGTACAAAATGTAAGCTAAATAAAGAAAATTCAGAAAGATTATGGCACAAGTATTTGGGTCATATATCCAAATCTAGAATAGAACGACTTGTGACAGAAGGTATTTTGGATTCCCTTGAATTTTCAGACTTAAATGTCCGTGTTGAGCATATCAAAGGAAAACAAACCAAACATATGAGATTAGGTGTTAATAGATCTTCAGGCATCTTAGATTTGCTACATACAGATATCTGTGGAATATTCCATATGGCTTCTTGGAATGATCAACTATACTTTATATCATTCATAGATTATTACTCATGCTATGGGTACCTATACTCATTCATGAGAAATCAGAGTCTCTGGACATGCTCATAATTTTTAGAGCTGAAGTTGAAACTCAACTTAGAAAGAAAATTAAGTGTGTCAGATCTAACCATGGTGGTGAGTACTACGATAAATATGATGGTTTAGGAGAATAACGTCCAGCGCCATTTGCTGACTTCCTAGAGGTGGAATTGTCCCACAGTACTGTAGGTTGTCTAAAAATCATTAAAAGACAAGCCATTAAAAAAGGTAGAGTTTCAGGTTCTAGACGTAGGACTAATAATGGCCATCCGCGTCTCAACCTCAAGGCACGTGGGCTCGACACCCGCGTCTCAACATCAAGGCGCGTGGGCTCGACGCCCGCGTCTCAACATCAAGGCGCGTGGGCTCGACACCCGCGTCTCAACATCAAGGCGCGTGGGCTCGACACCCGCGTCTCAACCTCAGGGTGCGAGGGTCCAAGGCCCACGTCTCGGTTATAACCGCCCTGGTTATGGGGCCAATCACCGCCCACATAGCGGGGAAGTTAGCCCCTCATTATGGAGCATTTTTAGGGGGGCACGTTCACCCCTGAAGCCTCTATAAATAGCCCCGCCGCTATAAGGAAGGGGAGACAAGAAACAAGAGATAGACAACAGGCTACACACAGGCAGACAGAAAGAGAGAAGCAAGAGAGAGCTCAACTCTTCAGCAAGCTTGCTGCGTACAAGTTGCTCTTTGCCTACCTTCTCTTTGAGAGTTTTGGTAGACAGAGCTGTGCTACTCCTTCTACCAGCCGAGGAGAAGATCCCCGAAGGTCTAGATGGTCACCCGGTCAATGGAGAACAAGATTCACTCTCCATCGCCACTTGAAGAATCCAGCTTTAAACAAAAGGAGGATTGAAGACTCAACATCCTCCCTCCCTTGTAACCGGAATACGAATCCGTTGTAATTTTTCAATTTGATTCAAGGAAATCTTACTTCGAGCTCGTACCTTCTCCGCGTGCGCACAAGAGATGGCGACTCCGCTGGGGACTTCATTTGTTACCGACGAGCAAATCGTGGCGCAAGGTGACGTCCTCCGTAAGGGGAAGATGGTCGAATCGCTAGTTGTCGAGTTCGACCAGGCGAAGTACGAAGAGTATCTCTCTTCCGACTCCAAGAGCCCAAGGACCCGCGTCTGCCACAAGGTCTCGACGGGGAATGGCCCCGAAGCCCGATCTGAGGCTCTCTCGGGCGCCGCTGCTGCCAACTGTGCCAAGCAGGATACACGCGCCAACGCCTCTTAGGAGGCCCGCGTGGTCTCAGGCACAACTGCCGTTGCGACCAGCCGCGCCACGCGGAACACACGCATTAGCGTCTCTCAGGAGACCCGCGTGGTCAAAATCTCTGGTGTCCAGCATCAGGTCGTCGTTGGTCTCTCTCCACCTCCACGACGCAACCGAAATGCTGAACGTCGTCAGAGGAGGCGTGCGCGTCAGCTTCAAGTTGGAACTTCTGATTATCCAACTGAGGCTGCACGCAACGCACAAACTGGCGTCTTAGCTGCTCCGCATCCAGCGCGCGAAGTCCGCGTTTGGCGGCCCAAACGCGAGACTCCCCAAGTTAGATCCTCTGAAGACCAACTTATCAAACGCCAAGGTGAAACCTCTGCACCTCGTCAAGCGCAAGAGGCACGCCCCCATAGGCGTGGGGCCCAGCAACCCACTCTCTCTCAAACTCTTCTGCCCCGACACACTAAGCGGCAACGCGACAATCGCGTCTCGTCTCAACAGAGACGCCAGACGCACGTCTTACAGCCGCGGCGCGAAATTCGCGTCCCTGAAACCCGCGTCCAGGCTGTACAGCATATGGATGCCTCCCGTCTTCGACGTTGCGAGGTTAATCTCTTCGATCCCCCTCCCGTGGATATGAGGGTTACTTGATGAAGAAAAGAAGTGCCAATCAGGTCACTTCATCATGTTGCTGCCAACGGCTGATCTCTATGCTCTCCGAGTGCCGTTGTGGTTCAGGTGTGCACCAGCGGTCTTTAGTTAGACAGCTGACCCTGATACCCCCGTCAGCCAAAAGAAGACGCTCTCATAGGCGGAGGATGTTCTTTGACGCTGAATACCCAGAGCTCACTGCGAATATGACAAGCAGGAGCAGAGGAAAACAGCCTGCAGTCAGCTCTGACGAGTCTGACTCTGAACCAGAAGGAGTGTATCGACACACTCGTACCCGGACCGGGGCCATTCCCCCGATCGACTATAATGCCCTGGCCCAGGGCGTCAAAGTGAACGACTCTCACTCTGCAGTAGCAGAATCGCAGGCCTCAAACTCTTCCATAGAGAAGGAGGCCTTCATCTACATGACAAGCACTCCTGAGGAGACGGCCCGACGCCTGGATCAGCAAGCCCAGGTTCAGAAGGAACAACTCGATATGATTCTTGCTCAACGGGAATCTATCGAATCTCTCAAGCAGATGCTTGCGCAGTTGCTCGAAGACAGGAAGAAATCCCCCCTAAAAAGTCTAAGGGCAAGAAAAAAGAGGGAGAAAGCTCGTCTTCTGTGCACCCTGATGGAGAGAAGCCCACCTCGACCTCATCCAAATCCTCGTCGCAAGGGAAGGACGACCAAAATCAGGGGAAGATTCATTCCAAAAGAATGAATCAATTAGAGCAACGCCTTGAGGCCCTCACCAACCGTAAAGGCCTCTAGGAAGCGGGAGTGGTCCGGCCTTATCCGGCCGAGTGGGACTTGGTTCCTAACCCACCCAAGTTTAAGGCTCCAACCCTCCAAGCATTCGATGGGAAGGGGTCACCTAACCAACACCGCTACTACTTTAAATCCCAAACAGGGAATGTAGTAGACAATGATGTCATCTTGGCACGTCTGTTCATTGGCACCCTGAAAGGGCTCGCCTTCGAATGGTTTATGAAACTCCCGGAGGGCTCTATTAAGAACTGGGGTGATTTGGAGAAGCTATCCTAACGCGCTTCTTCGAAGACGACTCTGAAGTCACGATGCCCACCCTTTTGGCTACCAAACAGCGAAAGGGAGAGTCCGTCAAATCTTTCGTGGAAAGATTTCAAAATGTGGCACTCCGATGTCCAAGCGGCATGACCCAGGTCCCCTGGTAGAAACATGCCGCCACAATCTCCAAACCTCACTCCTTGCTCAAATAGGAGTTGCTGAAAGCCGCACCTGGAAGCAGTTAGTCCAATAAGGTGAACAGGCTGAGGAGATTGTTGCCCGCGTCAGGGCAGAAGAAGGGAAGCCACGGCCAGAGAGGTCAACCAGGCGTGCGCCAGACACATCCCTCCAGACAAAGCATAAGGATAATTTGGCAACGGAGACCAAATCTCCCGCCAAACCTCAACCGGTCAAGGCGAGTGGCTCTTCAAGCCAGCCACGCGCCAACAAGCAGTATTCTTTCAAGGAGGAACATGTCGATTCGCTCTTTAAGCTACTCAACAAGAGCAATAGACTGAAGCTCCCTGAAGCCAGGCGCCCTAAAGAAGTCGGTAAAACCGACAATCCCAATTACTGCTTATACCACAAGATGTTGGGACACCCCACTAAAAGCTGCTACGTCTTCAAGGACATCCTTCAGGCCCTGATTGACGCGGAGGTATTAAAACTCCGACCAGAGCAGAAGAAGGTGACGGCTAACATGACGTCAGTTCTCCAGTTCGGAAGACAACCCCCAACGCCTTCGGGGGTGGTCCCTGTTCTGAAAGGAGAGCTAAGAGTGGTCAACACAGATCCTCACCAGCAACAAGAGAAAGGCCTGATACCTGTTCCCACGCCTCGAGGGGAAATCATGTGGGTCCACCCTGACCTTGTTGACGCCCAGCAATGGACTACTGTAACTAATAAGAAGTCCAAGGGCAAGGCAAAGGCGTCATCCTGCAATGTGGTGTGTGCCTCTTCTCGAGAAGCGGATATCGATATTCCTTCGCTAACCGACTCGGAAGAGGAGACAATAGTTCTGGCCGCAGAACCTGGTCGGCTTGTGGCGGAAACCCGCTCAGGACAGCCCTACTTGAAGCAGTATGGCGAAACGGCGGCAACCCCTCCACAACCAGCTGCAGAGCCAACCAAGCCCTCCACAAAACAACCGTGGAGAAACAGAAGGAGATTCATTTTCTCGAGCCCTTCAAAAGGGCATCGCGGAAGGATCTACGGCGCCTTACCGCTTTGATGTCCTGGCTCAATTGGCCAACATCCCGGCACGGATTACCCTGTATGAGCTTCTTAGGCCATCTCCAACCCACGCCATTTTTGGCGTGGGTTGGCTTGGCCAGAAATGGCGTGGGCTCCAACCCACGCCATTTCGTACCCGGCAAAATACCGGGTACTACAGTGCCGCGCCAGAAATGGCGCGGCACTGTAGCACCCGGCATTTTGCCGGGTGCCTTTTTTTTATTTTTTAATGTTTTTTATTTTAGTTTAGTTTAAGTTTAGATTTTTTGTTTTAAGTTTTAGATTTTTTAGGTTATGTTTAAGTTATTTTTGTTAATTTAAATTTTAGTTTTATATTTTGTATTTTATTTAGTTTTTTATATTTTAATTTTTTAATTATTTGTTTTTAAATTTATAATTTTACTTTGTTTAATTCAATATATTTTATTAAGTTTTTTATTTTAAGTTTACATTTTATATTTTTTATTTAATTAAAATTGTCAAATTCACTAATTTGAAATTAAAAATTATTACCAGCTGAACCACGTATAATTTAATATTAAGATAATATAACGGAACACAAATCACATATTTACTGATTAAAACTGACAGATACAATAACAAAGTTGCAAATACATGAATTCAACTAATACAACATAGAGAGTGCGGAACATAATAGCAGATACATTAAATAAAGAAGATATTCAAATAAACTAAAAATAATCTAATAGTCTCCTAAATTGCCTCCGCTTCCACTACCACCTGGATTGTTCAAATAATCAAAGTTTGGAAAGAACGGTTGTTGACGCTCAACTGCTCTTTTCTCTTAAATCTCAATTTGATGAGCTTCGATATGTGCACGTATAGTTGGATTTGAAATAGAATTCAAATCTCGCAATAAAATCCTATCTTCTTGCAACGTAATATGTTGCTTCTGCATTTCCATTTGCTTCTCCTGCATTTCCATTTGCTTCTGCCTATCTTCACGAGAATGTTCTAACATCGCCATAAGTTTAACATTATCGTCACTCAACCTTTTGACAACATCATCAAATTCACTGTCTTTTTCGTCTTTGTCTTGGCCTTTTTCACTCCAATGGGCCGTTGAGACGAGGTGCCAGCGGGGACACCATTTAAGTGGGTAGCGAACGATGACAGTCCAGGAAATTCTGGTGTTTGAAATTCCGGTGTCGGATTCTCAGATTCGGAGGACACATAATTGAGGGTGTGTGCTGCTGAGATCTTTGTCGAGCTGTAGGGACATTATCTACAAATTTTTCAAAATTCTTCAAAATATTCCATACATGATCAAATTTGAAACCTTTGTTGTAATTAGGATCTTGCGCGAGCAACCTTTTTGCATGATCTACCTACAAACAAAAACAGATTCAAAGCTAAATATCGACATACATAATCGATAATAAAGAATTGCAGGAAATACTTACAATGTCTTGTTCGGAAGCCCCGCTAGGATTTAGATTTTCTACTTGCCTGACGCATCCATTTAGCTTACGGATGGCCTTCTCTATTATTTTCATTCGACATTCTAAAGATCTAGTACTCCGAGATACCCACAATCAGGCTTTCCTTCATGATACTTATCCGTTACTCGCGACCAAAACATGTTTGAAGACTGGTATGCACCTGTAATTGGATCTTGAGAAATCTCCATGTAAACCTGAGAAAGGAGAACATCTTCGGGATGGAGTAACCAACATTTCGAATAGACGTCTTTTAGAAGAAGTTGTGGGAGACTTGATAGACTTAGTAGAAGAGTTGAAGAGAAGGTAGAAATCTTTGCATTTTTATGAATGAAAATGGTGCTATTTATAACCAAAATTATGGTGCTATTTTGAAATGCAATCTCTAACAGAGAGATATCAAATCTGAACATGACAGCACCGACATTGAAATATCAATTCAAACACGGCAGAGATTCCCTGTCGTGTTCAATTTATGTCAGAGTCGTCCTCTTGTGCTTGTGTTGTCAAATCTGAAATGACAGCAACGACATTGAGATATCAGCCCAAAAACGACAGAGATTCCCTGTCGTGTTCAATTTATGTCTGAGTCGTCCTTATGTGCTTGTGTGTCAAATCTGAACATGACAGCACCGACATTGAGATATCAGCCCAAAAACGACAGAGATTCCTTGTCTTCTTCAATTTATGTCTGAGTCCTCCTCTTGTGCTTGTGTTGTCAAATATGAACATGACAGCACCGACATTGAGATATCAGCCCAAAAACGACAGAGATTCCCTATCGTGTTCAATTTATGTCTGAGTCGTCCTTATGTGCTTGTGTTGTCAAATCTGAACATGACAGCACCGACATTGAGATATCAGCCCAAAAACGACAGAGATTCCTTGTCTTCTTCAATTTATGTCTGAGTCGTCCTCTTGTGCTTGTGTTGTCAAATATGAACATGACAGCACCGACATTGAGATATCAGCCCAAAAACGACAGAGATTCCCTATCGTGTTCAATTTATGTCTGAGTCGTCCTTATGTGCTTGTGTTGTCAAATCTGAACATGACAGCACCGACATTGAGATATCAGCCCAAAAACGACAGAGATTCCCTGTCTTCTTCAATTTATGTCTGAGTCGTCCTCTTGTGCTTGTGTTGTCAAATATGAACATGACAGCACCGACATTGAGATATCAATACGAACAAGACAGAGATTCCCTGTCTTCTCAATTTATGTCTGAGTCGTCCTCTTGTGCTTGTGTGCTCAATATTCTACATCATTGTCACCTCCTATATAAATGACATACTTCATCTCATATTATTCAAAACACCAATAGATATATCTCTTTCAAAAATTAGTCTCCACTCATTTTTATTCACAATGAGTTATAATGTTGGAGCGAGTAATGCATCTTCATCAGAAGAGGAGGGATACCCATTGTTTCCTGTCGCCAACGGCCCTGATGATACCGCCAACGACCTTGATGAGACCGCCATATCAATTATGATCCAAAACAACAATATGATAATAGCACATGGTATCAACATGAGAAGAAGGCAATCTATTCACGGTGGCTCCATCCCAGGTCATATAGTCATCAATCGTGATCGTGAAGCTGCTGATAACAATTTGTATAATGATTACTTTAGCAGTAATCCACGATTCAATGCCGATATGTTTCGTCGAAGGTATCGAATGTCTCGACCTCTTTTCCTTCGTATTGTTAATGCAGTTGCAAATCATGATCACTACTTCAAACAACGACGTGATGGACTTGGCAGAGCTGGATTATCAATACTGCAAAAAACAACTGCCGTGTTTCGGATATTAGCATATGGACTCTCAGCAGATGCTACCGATGAATATGTTAAAATTGGTGAGTCAACTGCGATTGAAAGCTTACAAAGGTTTGTCGTGCTGTTGTTGAGATTTTTGCAGAGCGATACCTTAGATCACCAAACACAAACGATATTTCAAGGCTGCTTCATATTGGTCAGCAACGTGGATTTCCCGGAATGCTTGGTAGTTTGGATTGTATGCATTGGAAGTGGAAAAACTGCCCGACAGGTTGGGCTGGACAGTATAGCGGACGGTCAAGATCACCAACTATTATTCTAGAAGCAGTAGCTGATTATGATCTCTGGATATGGCATGCATATTTTGGTATGCCCGGTGCAAACAATGATATTAATGTATTAGAATCATCTCATTTGCTTTCCAATCTTGCTCAAGGTACTACTCCTCCTGCTAATTATGTTATTCAAGGAAAGGAATATAATATGGGTTATTATTTGGCTGATGGTATATACCCAAAATGGGCCACTATTGTTCAAACCATTCATGAGCCGCGTGGTCGAAAAAGAAAGTTCTTTGCAACGAGGCATGAGTCATGCCAAAAGGATGTAGAGCGTGCATTTGGAGTTTTGCAGTCACGTTTCGCTATTATTGCAGGACCAACACGTTTTTGGAGAAAAGAAGTGCTTCATGATATAATGACAACATGTATTATCATGCATAATATGATAATTGAAGATGAACGTGATTTGACTGCACCAATTATGGATGCAGTGGAAGTGCCAGATCCGCAAGTTGAACGGGTGACGGACGAAAGTTTCCAGATCGAACAATTTCTTGCCCGACACAGACAAATCAAGAACAGAGATGCTCATTTTGAACTTCATAATGCATTGATAGAGTATTTGTGGGAGAATTTTGCAAATTCAGATGCCTAGTGTATTGTAATATTATGTTATTTTATATTTTAAGTTTGGACTGGGTTGTTCAATGTTAATAATTGTTTTATGCTTAAATTTGTAATTTGTTGTGCATTAGCAAAATCGTAGTGTAAAATAAATTCCTTTTGTATTTGTGATTCACCTCGGTCGTACAATTATCTAGTGTTTATATTGTTTTATATAAATTAAATGAAAAATAAATCTATTAATTTAAAAATTGAATATATTATTAAAAAATTTCATATTTCTTATAATTGAATATAGTAGAATTAAAAATAATTTCTTAATTTCATAAATAAAAATATTAATTAATTATTAAAGTTAAATATTAAATATTATATAAAATTATTAAAAAGTTAAATACATTTTAAAATATTTTAATAGTATTACGCAATTTACTTAAATTATCACATAATATGTTGATAATTAAAATTTGATACAATAAAATAATAATAATAATAAAATACGTAGAGAATATTCCATTTGGAGTGGAAAATGGAGTGATGGTTGGAGAGGTTTTTGTTGAACCCTCCATTTTGGAGTGAAAGTACACTCCAAAATGGAGGGGGTGGTTGGAGATGCCCTTAGGCTGTCAAAGTCAACCAGAGAAGCTCTACAAGAGGCTCTGGCAAATGCTGAGGTCTTCATGACCCAGGTGCCAAAGGAGGAAGATGTAGAGAATTGTCTCCACACCTCCCAGAATGCCCCCTGCATCACCTTCACGGCAGAGGATATGCAGGTTAAAGGAAGCATGATCGACCCCTGTACTTCACAGGGTATATTGGATCATCCGAAGTGAACCGCATTCAAGTAGATCCAGAGTCCGCGTTGAGCATCATGCCTCGCTGGGTCATGCAACATCTGGGCATTCCTACTCATCGTTTGAGCCCTACCCAGACAACTATCTATGGGTTCAATGCCAACAGGACCCGTCCAATAGGGAAAATCAAGCTCAAATGCCAGATTGGAAGTTTAAAGTCGGAAGTGACATGCTACGTCATTGATGCCGACACTTCCTACAACCTATTGCTGGGACGACCGTGGATTCACCGCAACTCCATCGTTCCCTCCACTCTCCATCAAGTCATGAAATACATTGACGAGAATGGAAAGGTGCAGACATTGATTGCCGAAAGGCATCCATTCAAAGGGGTCGAAAATTATTTCATAGACTCCTTACTGTACCAAGATCCCGTGGAGACGGATGAAGTCCCACAACCAGAAGAACCAGACTCTGGCAATGAAGCCGACACCGAACTGGAGGAAGATGAGTGTATGTGGGAACTAGATCCACCTGTAACGGGCATTAATAAGCCTGATGTTGATAATACCTCCGCCGATGATGTAGGCGGTTGGTACATTAATGAAGAATTGGATTTAGCGTATTTTTCTGTGTTTGCTTCTGATTCAGTACGTCAGACACTAGTACCGACGTGGATGACGATCTCTGGTCAGCAATGGATGCTTTGACATCATTGCATGTACCAGTGAAATCATCCTTTAAAACATGTCAAAATGTCGGCGATGCACAAGAATCAATATTCATGGTTCCAGCAAGAAGGAAAGGCCAAAGACCAATTCTCTTCGGACGAATTGAATCCGAACCAATGACTCATGAAGAATCAGAAAGCGAGCAGGAATCCCCTCAGTTCGGTCATTATGAGCCAAAGGCACTCAGAATGATGAAAAACATGGGGTATGACCTATCCAGCAGACCCGGGTTGAACTTTAGCAAAGGAAGGAGAACGCTACTTCGATCCTTTGTGCCGAAAGGAAAAACCCTTGATTATTATCATCAGACTCGCAGGGGGTTGGGCTATGTATCAACTCCGGCTCCATCAGCCTCTGATTCTCGAGAATCGTCAGGTCACGATTACTCATCGGGCACGTCCTCGTGGAAGTCAGATGCTAGTGTCGGCAACATTTTCAGAGAACTTTCAGTGAACATGGTTTCAACAAGCCATCTGGAAGACGGAGATGAAGAAATGATCCAATCCGATATAGATCCTTGGATCAGACATTTAAACGCTCTTTGGGACACCCGCTTTGAATAGCGAGAGCCACCCACAGAAGACAAGGTTGTTCAGATTAATCTAGGAGATGAGGCTAACCCTAAGCCCATCTTCATAAGCGATGGCCTGTCACCGTCGGAGAAAAAGGATCTAATATCTCTTGTTCAAGAGTACAGAGATATCTTCGCTTGGAATTACGAAGACATGCCTGGACTTGATCCACAGGTGGCTGTGCACCGTCTCAACATCAATCCGGACGTAAAGCCTGTCAAACAACAATAGCGACGGTTCCGTCCAGAAATGATGGAGGTGATTCAATCGGAGGTCAGAAAGCTCGTAGATTCTGGCTTCATCAGGGAAGAGCAACATCCCGATTGGGTAGCCAACATCGTCCCCGTTGCTAAGAAAAACGGAAAGATCCGGATCAGCATCGACTTTCGTGATCTAAACGAGGCTTGTCCCAAAGACGAATTCCCACTGCCAATCACAGACGTCATGATTGACAATACCTGTGGATTCGAACGAATGTCCTTCATGGACGGGTTCTCAGGATACAATCAAATCAAAATGTATCCTGACGACGAAAAGCACACCTCCTTCAGGACACCATTGGGGGTCTACTGCTATACCGTCATGCCCTTCGGACTGAAGAATGTGGGGGCAACATATCAGAGGGCCATGAACGCCATTTTCCAGCGACAAATGCGCAAAACGGTAGAATGTTATGTTGATGATATTGCGGTAAAAGTCGCGCTAAGGGTGATCACATAGCTGACCTGAAGGTGGTCTTTGACATCATGCGAGCTCATCAATTGAAGATGAATCCCACCAAGTCCTTCCTGGGCGTGGCCAGTGGTAAATTCTTAGGATTCATTGTAACCTCCACCGGAATCCATTTAGACCCGGAAAAGGTTCGCGCTATCCAGGAGATGCAACCTCCGAGAAATCTTAAGGAACTCAGGGGATTGCAAGGACGATTGGCGTACATCCGCAGGTTCATCTCAAACCTCTCGGAAGATGCCAACCCTTTGCTAAGTCAATGAAGAAGGGTGTCTCGTTCATTTGGGACGACGCTTGCCAGCAAGCGTTCGAGGAAATCAAGCAATACCTCACCCAAACACCAGTCCTTGCAGCTCCAATATCCGGGAAACCTTTCCTGATATACGTCCGAGCAATGGATCATTCTTTGGGAGCTCTACTAGCTCAGAATGATGATCAAGGACGAGAGCGAGCAATCTACTATCTGAGTAGAACAATGATCGGAGCCGAACATCGGTATAACCCGATCGAGAAGGAATGTTTGGCATTAGTGTTCGCCATTCAGAAAATGCGACACTATCTGGTAGGCCAAACCATAAATGTCATATCAAAAGTCAACCCCTTGAGGTTACTCATGACAAAGCCTTCATCGCTAAATGGCCGACTGGCAAAATGGGCCATATTGTTATCTCAATATGAAATGCACTTTTTACCACAGAAGGCCATTAAAGGACAAGCGGTGGCGGATTTCCTGGCTGAGCATCCAGATCCGAGGGCAACCAAATTTTATGACGATCTCCCAGATGAGGTCGCTGAAGCCTGCCAGACCCAGACATCCTTTGAAAGGCAGGTGTGGCAACTTTTCTTTGATGGTGCGTCCAGAACGAGCCCAAAGGACACCTAGTAGCAGGGGTAGGAGTAGTACTTGTCTCCCCACATAACTATGTGATTCCTCGAGCTGTCTCATTAACCGAACCTTGCTCCAACAATGTAGCGGAGTACAATGCTCTTTTGATTGGGATGCAGTTCGCCGATGAGATTGGCGTTAAAAATCTCAAGGCATATGGCGACTCTAAACTCATCGTCAGCCAAGTTCGCGGGGAGTACGAGGTCAGACATGAAGACCTAGTACCCTACTACAACGCAACTATCCGCATGGCCGAAAGGTTCACAAACTTCTACATTGACCATGTACCGCGCAGGCAAAATGCGCACGCAGATGCACTCGCATCCCTCGCGGCTTCCTTAGCTCTTCCAGCTGGAGCAATGGAGAAAGTATTCGTCTACAGCCACGACATGTATTGCCCGAGAACTGCCCTCGAAGACTATCAGGAGTCAAAGGGAAAGTGTCAAGGCAAAGAAGCGCTGGAATTGTCAACCGGACCAGAGCTTAAAGACTGGCAATTCCCCTATATCGACTATGTCTTGTACGGCATCCTGCCTGAGGATGCCAAGGAAGCGGCTGCCATTCGAAGAAAAGCCCCTAAATTTTACTACAATGCGATTACACGAACATTGTATCGTCGATCGCATGACGGGATCTTGCTCCGGTGCCTCTCACCAAAGGAGGCTCAAGAGGTATTGAAAGAAGCCCACGACGGCATGTGTGGAACCCCACCAACCCGGCCCAAAATTGGCACATCGACTCCAAAGGTTGGGTTACTATTGGCCCAAGATGATTGCCGACGCCGTCACTTATGCTAAAAGATGTCACGCTTGCCAAGTGCAAGGCGATTTCATCCATCAAGCACCAGAGTACCTCCATTCTACGACCTCTACCTGGCCATTTGAAATGTGGGGGATGGATGTAGTTGGCCCTATCAGCCCACCATCATCAAAAGGACATCGGTTCATTTTGGCAATAACCGATTACTTTTCTAAATGGGCCGAGGCCATCCCTTTGAAGGAGGTAAAATCGTCTAACGTGATCAAGTTCGTAAAGCATCACGTCATTTACCGTTTTGGGGTACCCCGACGAATTGTCCACGACAACGGACCCCAGTTCATCAGCCAGGCTTTCCAAAGATTCTGCGCTAAGTTCAGAATCCAGAGTGTGTCCTCAACGGCATACTATCCTGCCGCTAACGGCCTTGCAGAAGCTTTCAACAAGACCATTGGCAAGCTTCTCAAGAAGTTCGTCTCAAAAAGTCAACGGGACTGGGACGACAAGTTAGGTGAATGCTTATGGGCCTATCGCACAACTGTGCGAACCCCGACTAAAGCCACGCCGTTTTCTTTGGTATACGGGTGTGAAGCCGTGCTTCCACTAGAAATCCAAATTCCATCTCTACGCGTCGCCTTGACAGCAGAGATGACAACAGAGGAGAAGCATCGACAGCGACTCCAAGAATTGGAAGCCTTAGACGATAAGCGTCTGCAGGCCCAACAGCAAATCGAGCTCTATCAGGCTCGAATTACCAGAGCCTTCAACAAGAAAGTTAAAGTGCGAACTTTCAAGAAAGGCGATCTTGTCTTAGCCGTCAGAAGACCCATGGTGATGACGCACAAGACAAAAGGAAAATTTCAACCCAAATGGGAAGGGCCATTTGTAGTAGAGTCAGTCTACTCCAATGGGTCATATCGTCTCATAACTTCAAATGGCGATACACTCATGATGCCGATCAATGCAGATTCTTGAAGAAGTACTATCCTTAATAGTACTCCTCCCCCTATCAAGTTAAAAGTACACCTCTGATCAAAACAAGAAGAGCTTCTTCATTAACATCTGACACCTCCGACTGCTAAGGATAGAGGAAAACGTTGGCCTTTAAGCCCAACATAAATCTTCGACAACTCATCATGCTGAGGGGAATAGCATGGCTAGCCCAACTCAAACGGTAGTTGGTAAAGGCACCTCAAATCCGTTGATAGCTGAGGGTTTGCTAAAAATCCTAAGTGGTCTCAACTCCACTCTCCCCTCCAAAATCCCTTACCAATTCTCATCCACAGAATGGTAGGTCTACAAAATACAGTTGTTGCCAAGTTAACACTATACCTCTGGCACTTCAAACTCCACCTGTCCATTCTCATCAATAGGATGACAGGTCCTCAAATTGCTCATTTCGCAAATCAATTTCTGACAAGTTAATATCACACCTCTGACAAATTACTGTTAGTTAACATTACACTTCTAAACAGTACATCAAGTTTCTGCCAAGTTTAATACCACACCTCTGACAGTCACTTTCCTTCAGACTTCCATATCGAAGCTGAAATGAACGATGCTAAGTTTAACACTACACCTCTAGCATCCAGGTCATCGCCAAGTTCAACAATACACTCACGGCCATGACTTTCCCTCGACTTCCTTGTCGAAGTCAAGATGACCAATGCCAAGTTCAAAATTACACCTCTAGCATTACCCTCACTGTCAAGTTAAACATCACACCTATGTCAGTGACACTTCTGTTTTCCCAAATGAAACTGAAGTATTTCTGAGTCAGGTTAATACTACACCTCTGACTCACATCCTTGTCAGGTTAACATCATATTTCTGACAGGGCTACATTCAACCCGTTAAGTTAATATCACACCTCTAATGGTAAAAACCTTCTTAGATTCCCCGCGGATCTAGATTCACTTGCTATTCTCTTTAATAGAATAACAAGTCTACCTAAACACATTGTTAGGTTAATACTATACCATTAACAGTGTTTTCCTTCAAATCCCCAGCTGAGCTTAATCAAGTGAATCCTAAACCTTGATAAAGGCCCATTTTCCCTGGGGGTACGAGTCTCACTTGTCATTCTCCTTTATAGATTGACAGGTCCACAAAATTGTCTTATCTCTTGTCAAGTTAATATTACACCTCTGACAGCATTGGGGAGTTCCAAAAATAGGATTTCTCTCTAAAAAGTTTGACTGTTTGAAATTATCATCATAGTTTTGACAAGTCAAAGTCCTTTGCTTCTATGCATCTGACCAAAAAAAATTTCAAGACAATAGAAGGAGAAAAAAAGAAAGTGTCACTTTTATTTATATCCAGGCACATGAAAGTGATACAAAAACGCTCTCTTATACAATAAGATTGAGTGTTACAGTTAAGGAGTACAAAGAAGTCTCTCTCTCTCTCAAAGGTTGCACTCGCTCCTCAGCTGCATGCTATTTCGAGTACAGGATGCTTGGAAGGGCGCTAAGGTAGGATCGGATATTGTGGCAACGATCAGAAGCTGGTTGCACCACGATGCATGATGTAAACATTGAAGAAGTCTCTGGTTGATCGAGAACAATGGTGGTTCTTGAGGTCTGATGGCAGCAGAATCCTTTGATCCCACCTGACCATCCGAAGCCGGGTTATGATCCGTCGAACATTTCCATCCAAAGTGGCGGGTTATGATCCTTCCTGATGAACATATCTTCCACCAGAAGCTCATCCAGTGAGCATGGAGTTTCCTCGATGTCACTGCTGGGGTAGGAGAGGAGGTTTTAAGACCTCACAGGGGATGCTACCCACCACTGTATCCACTGCAACCCCCGCCGCATACCCACTGTGACCATGACCAGCCCGCAAACATGACTGGTGCATCGCGTCCAATGAGATCTTGACGAGGGTTAAGTCCCCGTCAGGGGCCATGATTTCTTCCCTTGTGGACGACGGAGACTATGATTTCTTCCCTTGTGGACGAACACCGAACAAGTTCGCCGGCCGATATATTCTCCCACGGGCCCAGCGAACGTGAAAAGGATGATCAAGCCTACCTGCAAAAAGCAAACAAGGGAATTAGACAATTCAGAGCTTAGTATACTTCGACAGAAGAAACTAAGTCACAAACGCGGTTATTGCTGAAGACTGCAGACGCAGGAATGACCCGCACGCTGGGCCAGATTCCTACAACAACAAAAACAGACGCGAGCAAGACTGTGATATACACAGAATTCAAACGCGACCTAATTCCACATCCGCGTCTAAGATACAAGGCGCGCAGAGAATCAGGCGCCACAAAAATTGCCATCTCTCTGTTGGAGGAATAGGAGTTGCAAAGTTCAGGCCTGAAACCTTCGACCCGAATTGAAATTCTTCCAAATCAGTGGCCTCAAGACGCGAGCTCTGTGTGCAAAGCTCGCGGCCAGGTACCAACGGCTTCAAGACTTGCGTTCAAAAAAAGTTTAAGTCGATGGCACAAATTCCAGAAGAGGAATGCACCAACCACGACTTCGCTGGAAAGTCCAGATGATATCTCTCTAAGAGATGTACTAAAATTCAAACTGAGTTGGATCTAAAATGTCACGGTAAGTGGGCATGACATACCCGCAGAGGCCTCTGTTAAGAGTTGAACTCTCTGCATTGAGGCGCGGACGTAAAAGGTGCTCATGGAGACGCTTCCTATCATTGAAATCACTTGACTGTGGTAATTTACTGAAGAGACCAAACAGAAGCATGGAAGCTCTGGGTCATCTTCGTCCATGGAGGCAAACCCCTTATAGGGTCCTTGAAGGGAGAAGATAGAGTCTCTCAGAAAGGGAGAAGACAGAATCTCTCAGAGCACTCGCTCTCAAAAAGAACACAGTCTAAGTATGGACTGTTAAAGAGAGAGGAAGAGCCCCTATTTATAGGCAGCTCATAATAACCGTAGTTAATGGTTCATCAATTAGAATCGTCGGCCTTAATGACCGCACGACTGTCAAAGCCCAATGGGAGGCTGACGCGTGGAGCGTCGCTTCGGCAAGCGTCGAAGACGCTGGTTTCCAACCGCCAGTGCCGTATTGGCATTAAAAGGCATTAACGCCTAAGCCCAATGAAGAGCTGACGCGTGGACAAACGCTTCGGGAAATAACGGATGAGGCAGGTTCCCAATCGTCAACGGAGACTTGACGTTCAAAGATTTCATAAAATCTTTATGACAGGCTGTTTATAACGCCTGGGAAATCATGCCAAAACGCAGGTGTGAGAGCTGCGTCCAAAGACCCGCGTCCCCTCTTTTCTCAAAAATCGGCGTCCTCCTTCATTCCAAGTTAGAAGATCCTTCGCGTCTCTTGGATGATTCAAAGTCGATCCGCGTCTCTCAATAAAAGGGACTCATTATTGGGGGGCCCCAGTGGGAAAGCTCATAAAGCTGCGTCTTAAGGCTTATGACTTCAGCAGAAAAAGCCCATCACCTTTACAAGCATCTTGGAGCTGCGTCTACAGCGCCACATCCCTGACTGCGTTAATGTTAAGGGGCGTAAGACCTCATTATCCTGAACTCTGCGTCTGGATAGAGTTAAGGATTGCGGCCAATGAACCACACTCAAAGCCGCGTCCTCCGCGTCTGCTTGAACCGCGTCTTCACTGGCAAGTCAGAATCGCGTGCCTCAGAGCCGCATCTCTTTCGACGTTGCGTTTCGTCAAAAGAACTTAGTTTTCCTAAGTTCAGTATTCACAGTCAGCCGGAGAGCACAATTAAAGACTGTGATTACAGGATTAAATCCATCCGCAGCAAGGCAATAAAGTCGAACAAAAATTTCAACAACTTTTATTATTCAAAAAATGATAAAAGTAGATACAAACACTCTTGGTAAATAGAGTGTCCTTTTCTTTTCCAAAAAAAAAGAAAAGAAGAGAAGGCTAAAGGTCCTGGTTCGCCAAGGAACGGATTTGCTCTCTAAGGCGATGTATCTCATGTTGACGCGCCTTCTCAGCCTCCATGAGAGCTTGGGCCCGCAGAGCCGCCTCAGATAAAAATCCCTGCGCTCGTACTCGGAGGGATTCTAGCTTGGACGAACGAACAGAGAGGTTTGCTTCAATTTGCGCCTTGGCAGCCTCTAACCCCGCTAGCCTCTTTTCAGAGGTAGCAAGCTTCTGTTCGTTAATAGTAATCACTGCTCAGCTCTGGCTATGGCGGCCCAAGAATCAACTATAGCCTGCTTTGCAGCCTATATGATCATCTCAGATTCCTTGGACAATCGCTAGCCTTTGATGATCAGCCTGGAAACCTTCGAGAAGACGGGTGTTATCGGTTATCTGCTCCTCCACCTCTCTTCGCTCTTGCTCTTGAGCAGCAAGGAGCCTATTCAGAGTTTCCTGGGCCTCGTGGAATGAGCCAGCATTCTCCAAGGATCAAGCTCTCTCAGGTTTTGTCCCAGCCGCTCCACCAGCAGCAGACACGCCTGGGCTAGTGAAGGGCCTCCGGCCAATTTGATGTTTTCGACCAGGTTTCTGAGATACGTCTGGGCGAATTCAAAAGAGCTACCCCCAGACAGGATGAAATCGATGCATGATCGCATTGAGGTAAAGAACTGTTGCACCGTCTGGCGTGTCAGGAACTCCATGGTATCATCACCCGAAGTGCTCCCCGATCCCCTTTCTATCACGGGGTGAGGGATGTAAGCCGATTCTTCCGGTACAGGAGTCGGACTGACCACGGGTGCGGCAGGAGCAAGAGTAGCCACTGGCGCTTCTGGGATGCTACCTCCGTAGAAACCTCCACAGCCGATGACAGGGTAGTGAGTTCGACCTCCTCAGAATCCTCGGCCGAGGCTTGAGCTGTGTGGTCTCCCGGGCAGGCACTGACCGCCAAATCTCCTCCTACCTGAGCTTCCTCAATGCTCTCTGCACTTGCCTGAACTTCCTCAATGTCCTCTGCAAATTACGAGAATATTAGCCATGACAGCAAAAGGAAGATATTTATACCAACGTTTCCTTACTTGGCTGGGGGTCCAAAGGTGGCGAGTCCTTGGGTGAATCCTGTAGGGTGGAGGTCTCCCCGACTTCGACGATTACCCTCTCCTGAAGCACCCCAGTACGAGGAGACTCAGCTCTCTCCTGCTGAGCCAGTTCTTGTATCATCTCCTCGATCTGGGAGGAAGCAGCGGCCTCGCTAACCATAACTAGCCCTGCAACACGAGGCCAAATAAAAAAGAAAACGTCAAAAATCCTTCTCCTAGTTAGAAGGATGAGTTTGGCGAGTAGTATACCTTCAGCAGCTTCAGCAGGAATAATTGCCGCTAGCGGTGATGTCGTCAACGACTCACACCCATATATTTCCTCCTCCGAGATGTGTGAGAATTTACTCGGATCAGGAGGAGCGGGTTCATCGCCAAAGTCGACCTCATCCTCAAAATCGATTTCCTCTTCAGAGGATGAAGACGACAGTTCAACGCGAGGGACCTCGGCAACTAGAGCCTTGCCTCCAAACACCCCAGTGGTAGGGCTGGGGTCAACTGTCCGAGCACTGGAGATGAATACACTGGGAGACCCAGGCTACTGTGCCTCATCTCTCCTCTCGTGAGCTGAGGAAGACCCAGGCTGAGTTGAGACTCCTGGAATCTCAACGTCACCCATTATGTCGACCTCCGGCTGCTGTGCCTCATCTCCCCTCTCGTGAGCTGAGGAAGCCCCAGGCTGAGCTGAGACCCCTGGCCTCTCAACATCACCTCCGCTCATTATGTCGACTTCGAACTGCTCGGCCTCGTCAGCGGCGGTGGGTTTGTCAGCAGGCTCCACTTCCTCTACAATCCTGGGGCCCTGCTGCGCAACCTGCGGGCATGGACTAAGGGGGCATCATCCTCATCCGCCTCTTCTTCCCTCGGTTCCTCAACACCAGAAGGGATGTCCTCGGATGGAGAAACTGCAGCCGTCAAGTCTCTCCGGACCTTCTTTGGGGCAGGCTCAGCAGTGGAGGTAGAGCCTTGAGGACGCTTACCCACCGCCTGTCGAGCCTTTGCTGCTCGCGGCTCCTCCCTCGACCCCCTTCTAACCTCCTTCAGAGCCTTCAGATACTGCTCGACGCCTCGCGAGCGTTTATTGGACCCCGACTTTGCTTCGTAACCTGTATTGATACTCTCAATGCATGAATACTCCGGAGCGAAATCTAGTGTTGGTTGGCCTGGAAGTACCAAGTACAGAAGCTGAAGCTGGTACGACCCTTCGGCCCTTTGATAGGCAGCCGAAAAGTTGCTTTCGTCCCTCCGGCCACGCTATAATACCAAGCCCGAGCACCTTCGAACAAATTCCCACTGAAGGCGAGTCGAGCATTGGGGTTGCCGACATATAGTTGATCATAGCCGAACAGTCGGGCGAAGCGATTCAGCATATACGGCTCGATCGTGCATGAATTCCCTTGCCGGAAAAGCACATACCCGGGGCGAATGTTGACCAACCACCGGAAAACTCCCGTTGACAGCCTCGTGAAGTCATCTTGGCCTGCGGAGTCAATAAATTGTTCCCGAAAGGTGCACCAGGAATCGCAGGGAAGCAGCGATTAAGCTGGTAGTTCGAAGCCGACATGACGCACTTGCGAACATAATACACATAAGTATTACACCAGTTTGAACCCTCCAACCGCTGCACGAAAGGAATAAATCCCACACACCAAGACACCAGCGTCATCAGCGAGGGACAGTGCATAACGTACCAAGCTATTAGGTACGTGTAGGGAAGCTCAACCCGAGGGTTGGGGCGCTTTATCGTCGGCTGCCCCTCCGAATCAACAATCACCTTACCATGGGAGTCGACGGCCTTCCCTGGCTCGCACAAATTTTGGGTTAACGTCCGCAACCCGCTTTGAATACTCACCGCCATGGCGGGAGAAGGGCTATGGGCCTACCATAAGCCAGGAGCACCGCTGGATACACTACGTCGGCAACAATGACTTCATGTGGCAGCGTTGGCACCACACAGCGCTTCAACCACAGCATTAAGAAGCCCACCAACAGTGCGTGGTCGGAGATAGGGATCCGGGCTCGATGATGGAAGCTTTCAAAAACCGTGTCAGGTTCAAAACATCCTCGTTCGACTCCGTGGTGTAGGAGTCTATAGAAGCCTTGATCCTGTTGGCAATCTCCTCATCGGAGCTGGGAGCCAGTCGGGTCACCGGACGGTCTTTCTGGTTGACGCCATTGAATAGGTAGCTTGCCCAAGACAGCTGCTTGACTCCCCCCGCCCTCCAAGAGGTTATCTGGCCGTAGATGTGGAAGTGACATAATACCTCCCAGTAAGTCTCGTACACTCGAGGAGACCCTTTCTTCATAAGGTGAAGCTCCTCAGAGGTTGGGACGTATTCTTCATAGGGAGAATCCCCCATTGCCAGCCCCGAGACCTCGTACAACTCGTGCAGGGCGAGACCCATCTCCCCGACCGGAGTGAAGAATGTCCCCGTCAGAGGATTGTAACGCTCCAGGATCCCAAAGAAGTTTTGAGAGCTCGGTGGGATACCATACTGTACGGCCCTGACTGCTTGGTACAATTCCGCCTGCTCCAACAAGCCTCTAAGGTCGGCGAGGACGAAGCTCACCATCCTGCCCCACCAATACCTCTCAGTGGAGTGGATCCACCCGGGCTAACGGAACTCGACCGGAAAATCACCCTCCACTTTCATGAACGCGTTGAGGAAAGTGGTGCCAAGCTTTGGTGTCTCTCCAACTGGGTGATCAGTCCTGAGCAGCCCTGGAAACAGGCCGAGAACCTCCCTATCATGACTATCATGGCGATATACCTTTTTGGAGCCTAGGTCGCCAAGAGTAACCTCAGGGACATATCGGGAGAGTTCCCATTTCATTTTTCGAGGGACGGACATGTGCTGGAGATAAGACAGTGGGTACATCCTCTCCATGTTTGGGAGAAAGAATCTTCTACCCCCTATCTGGCGGAGCCATTTATAATCTCCGTCATACAAGGAATAGCCGCCCTCGCTAATATGGTCTCAAAAGAAGAAGGCAGGCTTCTCAAGCGGAACGCGAGCATCTGTTGTGAATGCGGCGTCAGTCATAAGCTCCCGAAAGGTTGCCATGTCAACATTGGAGAGCCTTCTCCTGCGCTCTTGCGACCCTTCAGCAGTCACAGGTACAGTCCTTTGCAGCACAAAGGTCAAATCACGGTCAGCACCACCTACGTGCCCGAAGTGGCGCCTCTTGGAGAGTGGGGCAGAACTGTGTTGCACTGCAGAAGAAGATGACACTTAATCAGAAATCCGTTGAAAAAATTTAAGTGTCTATAGTCCAGACGCAGAAAAGATACTGGACGCAGAAATTGTCAAAATCCGCGTCCAGGCCTGAAAATCCGCGCAGAAGAGATTCTGGACGCAGAAATTGTCAAAATCCGCGTCCAGACCTAAAAATCCGTGACCGTGAGGCCAACAGGAAGCCTGCGTTTTGAAATCCAAGACTTATGAAAAATTTCTAAGTACTTGGACTCAGGTGCGAGATTCATAAAAGACCAGCACCTGATATCACAGAACGCAAGGATCAAGTCCGCGTCCGAACCCTTCACAATTAGAAATATTTTAAGTGAAGAATCCAAAGTGCGGGCTTACTGGTGCTCTATATCCAATAAACAAGCGCATCCCCAAGTGGATAAAAGCGGTGGGGTCATCAAACCCGCGCCTTGTTTATCAACTCAAAGACCGCGTCTGAGAATCAAACGTGGTTTCTATTCTGTGTTGATGGTTCTCCTTTAAAAAAGGGATTTTTAGGAGTCCATGAACTTCCATTAATGGCGAAGTTTAAGCCTAATGGCATTATACCTGAGATTGGGGCTTCCTGCACGGAGGAACCGCCCCTTTGGGCCTCGACGACGGCCGCTTTTGAAGATGATGCGGTTGGCTTGGCCTTGGGTGCCATTGTTAATCAAGAATCCGATGATGGACGATGAAGGAATGAAAAGAGACAGAGAAGACTCCTTTTCATAAAACCCTAACAAGATACACTTGAGACGAAAGAGATATCTCTCTGACTGTTGCCATTTATAGGCACGAAGATTCGCAAAGATACGCGGCGCGTGGCTCGATTGGTTCGGCATCGAGTCATCGCTCGACGCGTGGATAGCTCATTTAATATACCGGGAAGTCCGCGCGCCAAAAGGAGATGTCCCGTCGGTTCCCAGAACAAGTGGTGGTGCACTCATGACATGGCACAGATTCGCACCCAACAGGCGCACCTCTTCGATGGACGTGCCCCGTCAGCACAGCCATAGTCGCGTCCAGAAAGTCGCGTCTCTCCGAAGTTCGCGTCCTTCCAATCCGGCCTAACATCGCGTCTGCCCAATGGAATATCAGTCGCGTTTTCATTTCCAAAAGACGCACCCCATGAAAGCCGCGTCTTTAAAGCAGTACTATCTCTGCTCTTCCAAAAGAACTGGCGTTCAGTCCTTACTTCTGCAAATCAGTTTAACAGTACACTGGCACAAGCAGACGACCGTCCACTCCTGGCTTAAAGTGCACCCACGACAGACTTAAAGCAATCGGGGAGGTTTAGACTGTGTATCTAAACACTCAACTCCATCAACTCTGATGGCTTCAAAGAGTTCTACAGTATGCTCACGAAGACCATACTCTAGATAAGATCAAACCCAGAGCATTAACAGTCCAGTCATAAGGGTAAGCTCAGCTAGAGTCCAAAGTATTTCGAAATCCGTCCCAGTTAACCGCGGAATATCGAAAACTTTGGAGGGGGTTCTGTAGGCTGTCTAAAAATCATTAAAAGACAAGCCATTAAAAAAGGTAGAGTTTCAGGTTCTAGATGCAGGACTAATGATGGCCATCCGCGTCTCAACCTCAAGGCACGTGGGCTCAACACCCGCGTCTCAACATCAAGGCGCGTGGGCTCGACACCCGCGTCTCAACATCAAGGCGCGTGGGCTCGACACCCGCGTCTCAACATCAAGGCGCGTGAGCTCGACACCCGCGTCTCAACCTCAGGGTGCGAGGGTCCAAGGCCCACGTCTCGGTTATAACCGCCCTGGTTATGGGGCCAGTCACCGCCCACATAGCGGGGAAGTTAGCCCCTCATTATGGAGCATTTTTAGGGGGGCACGTTCACCCCTGAAGCCTCTATAAATAGCCCCGCCGCTATAAGGAAGGGGAGACAAGAAACAAGAGATAGACAACAGGCTACACACATGCAGACAGAGAGAGACAAGCAAGAGAGAGCTCAACTCTTCAGCAAGCTTGCTGCGTACAAGTTGCTCTTTGCCTACCTTCTCTTTGAGAGTTTTGGTAGACAGAGCTGTGCTACTCCTTCTACCAGCCGAGGAGAAGATCCCCGAAGGTCTAGACGGTCACCCGGTCAACGGAGAATAAGATTCACTCTCCATCGCCACTTGAAGAACCCAGCTTTAAACAAAGGAGGATTCAAGACTCAACATCCTCCCTCCCTTGTAACCGGAATACGAATCCGTTGTAATTTTTCAATTTGATTCAAGGAAATCTTACTTCAGCTCGTACCTTCTCCGCGTGCGTACAAGTACACCATATCAGGCTCACCCAGTATGAATGGTGTAGCTGAAAGACGAAACATGACTCTTAAGGATATGGTGAGGAGTATGATTAGTCATTCTATCTTACCAGAATCACTCTGGGGAGAAGCAATAAAGACAACAGCATATATCTTGAACAGAATATCAACCTTATGAGCTTTGGACAGGTCGAAAGCCTAGTCTAAAGCACTTTCACATTTGGGGAACCATCTGAGGCTAGGCCTTATAGGCCAAATGAAAAAAATTAGACTCTAAAACAGTGAGCATCTACTTCATTGGTTACTCTGAGAGATCTAGGAGCTACAAGTTTAATGATCCCACTATTAAGACAATTTTTGAAATGAAAATTGCAAGATTTTTTAAGGATGTTGAGTTTAGGGGGAGAATTAAGGTTAAAGACATTGTCTTTGAGGAGGAATCCATTTTGATCCTACCACTGCTTTTGATAGTGTACAAGCTTCTACATCTGTCATTGTTCGAAAGCAGAAATGGAATCTCAACAAGACAATGTTGAATAACTCTCCACTCAAGATGAGGTAATTGTTCCTTAAGAACAAACCCAACAACCTCAAGAACAAATGTCACTAAAGAGATCTACAAGAGAGAGGAGAAATGTTATTCCAGATGACTACATAGTATTTCTCCAAGAACATGGGACACTGATGGATTTGGGGAAGGTGATCCACTCAACTTCCATCAAGCCATACAGGATTCTAACTCTCAAAAATGGATAGATGCCATGAATGATAAGTATAATAAAGTACACCTAGAGGGGAGCGAATAGGTGTAGTGCTAATTTAAGACAAATTATGTGGAATTTAAAACTTAATTATAAACACACAACGTTAACCAAGAGTGAGTCTGAATTCCCCGTGAAGGGCTCTAGAACTACTCCTCGAGATTCCTCTAGATTAAGAATTTAGGTGCTTTAAAAGCTCTCTTGGTTAAACACAATTGTGGGCACACAAACAATATCTAGCATATATATGAATATGAACAATATATAGTAATGCAAGATATAAGAGAGATAAGAGTTGAGCGATAGAAGATCAAACACAAACACCAGGACATGTTTCGAGGTTCGAGTCACTGCTCTACGTCCCCGCCTTCACACAGAAGGATTTCAACTATCTACTATAGGATCTTTCACACAGGGACCTCCATCGAGGAATTACAACCAAGGAGTACACAACTCTAACTCTCTCACAAAAACATCACCTCTACACAAGAGAGAAGGCACAAAGCCAAAGTAAATAAAAGATTACAACTTGGTGATCCTATGATCACAACTCAAAGGATCACAAACTAATTTCTCACAAAATAAAGATCTTAAAGATAATTTTGAATTGATAGGTCAACTATGTGAGAAAATCAAAGTATATGGAAAAGAAACAACAAAGAAATCACCGGAGAAAAACTTCTTGATAAAAATGAAGAACAAAATAGAATTCCCAAAACTTGTATTTCTTTGATTTTTCCAAACACTTAAAAACAAATAAAGATAGAGAATTTTAGCACAAAAACTCTTTTGAAAACTTTGCTGAAAATACTTGAAAAGATGAGAATTTTTGCTCTTGAAAATCTTGTTGAAAACTGGCCAAAGGAACCCATATTTATAGGGTCATCGGAATATAGCCATTGGGAGTCAAAAACTGCCCAGAATGGGCTGTCGGTTGACCGCCTGGTCGACCGGCAATGATAAAAAAATTTGACCGTTTGAGCCTGTCGGTCGACCGCCTGGTCGACCGTCCCCAAGGCAAAACAGCCTGTCGGTCGACCGCCCGGTCAACCACCAAACAGAGACCTCTAATCTCTCAGTCGGTCGACTACACGATCGACTGGCTATATAGTCTAGGTCTTGTGCACGTCTTGTGTACATTAGTCGACCGACCCGTCGACCGAGCTCTGGTCCGATCGACCGTCGGTCGACCGCCAGTAGGCTCAGAACAGGTTTTTAGGGTTTGAAAATGTAGCTTGTTAAATCCCTAAAAATTCCATTAAAGGTCCATAAAATTCACAGAAATAAGTTCAAGTATATATTTGAAGTACAAATATGTGTGATCAAAATCTAACACATATTACAAACAATTTGAACCATTTTAAGGTATAAAAATTAAGCTTGAAATTAAAGACCATAATTTTCCAAAAACCAAACTTTGAAATAAAAAACCGATTTCTCCAAAACTTGTATAGATATAAAAACATGATATTGAAATACATATGAAGCATAGTGTGTATGGATAGAATCTAATACACATAGTAATGATATATCTTTATTTTTGACATTAAATTAAAAATAAATTAATAAAATAAAACTTAAAAACCATGAATTAGAATCATCAAAATAAGTTTTTCTAAATAATATGAACCATCAATGTATATGGATGAATCCAATATACACATAAACCATGTAAACTACTTTTGATGAAATCTATTCATGAAAACATTATATGTATTCATGAAAATCCAAAAATGGTTAAACCGAAACCAAGACTTCTGAACCTTTTGTGTGTGAATACTTGAGCATATCAAACTAACTATCCTTACACAAGATCTAAACTCTAAACTAAACAAACCTAGATATAAGTTTTCTCTTTGATCTTTATCTTCAAGACGACTCGATCCAAACACGATCTATGAGCTTCACTCCATCTCGAGTACTAGATGTGATCTTGACGCGCGAGCTCTTGAATTAATACGTGTTAGCTTCCAAACTCGACGTTAAATTCTTTGTTGAAACTAAACACCTACTAAGATCTTGATCAATATCTGAAACATATTAAATACAAGATCATTAGTAACTTAACTTCATAAATTAGTCATCATCAAAACTAAGGTGAAAAGCTTTGGGCCGACAATCTCCCTCTTTTTGATGATGACAAAACTTATAAGGTTATATATACCTTATAAGGTTATATATACATGGATAAAGATAAGCTTCATAGAAGCTCCCTCTTAACTCATGCATAGTAAATAAACAAGTAGATATTCAATGTAAGCTCAAATACTAATAAACAATAATAAAATAATATGCAATAAAACATATAAAACACATGGATATATGCATAAACAATTAATAAAACATGCATATATAAACCCAAATTCTTCTCTCCTTTTTTCACTCATCAACAAAGGGTGAAGAAAAATAAACAATACCAATAAAAACTATCAATTAAAATACACCAATTGAAAGAAAACACAAAATCTTTTTACCAATTGATACCAATAGAAAGACATGATACCAATTGAAAGTAAATTTTAAACCAAATATTTTTATTTTAGGGAAATACTAAAATTATTTTGCAATATAGTTGCCAATTTGAAAATATTACCAATTAAAGATTATTGATACCAATATTGAAAATGTTAGCATTTTTCAAAATAAAATATTTTTCTTCATAAAGAGTGGGAATAAGATATCAATTGAAAATAAAATCAATTGAAAGATAAATCAAGAATTTTTCTCCCTCTTTATGAAATACCAATAAAAACAATGCATAAGCTTGTATAGAATACCAATTATCATTAAGAATATGAATCAAGTCAAACTTAGCATAAAATAATTTATACTAAAAACAATATGTAAGAACATTTTAATCTAGCACAAGAAAACATCTATATGTATATATGATCAGAGCAATATAAAATTAATTAAAATATGATACATACATATATAGAAAACATGAGTATATAAAAATGAATTTCATTAAAATCAAGTATATCTCATAACATCCACCATATCAGCACATGTTTTAAAGATATTTTTATTAAAGAGCATACAAGGCATGGTCGCCCAACCAACCGCCCTTAGATGGTTGGGGTTTTCAAAACTATGATTTGAAAATATTTTAACATAATTTGAAAACTCTAGCAATTGAAGAATACAAAACTAGTTTAAAGATAATTTTGAAAAGTAGTGCCGAATTCTTTAAGCAAGGAATAAAACAAATATTTATCCCATGAAAATATGAAAATCACATGATCATCTATACTCGAAGAGCGATAAAGCACATATATGCTCATGAAATAAAAATCATGAGTAAACACTAAATATAGAGTGTAATAATCATGTAATCAATAAAATCATGAAGATAAGACAATGAAGCTCAATCAAAATTTCTTACTCAAAAATATGAAAATCATCAAATATGAGAAATTATATTTTTATCAAAAACTAAACAAACTTCAAGGTACATGTATTTTTTGTCAAAACTAAAGTATACATATATATCCAAGCATGAAAGAGTTCATAATGGAATACATGGAAAGTAAAGCAAGTAACTCTAGGATAGACATGTATATCTAATAGTTTTTGGCAAAATTAACATATACATGAAGCTAAAAAGAAAAATGTACAAAATAAGGAATACATGTGTAAATGCAAGAATCATCAAAACTAGGTCATACAAATACATCTGATCAGTACACAAGAGCAATAAAACACTCTAACATAATAATCAGGTGTAGCTCACTACTTTTATAAGTATGAACACAAGTTTAATGAAAGACATCTAAATATGTAATCAAAATATGAAGCACAAAAAATATAAACAAACATGATCATTAGGCTAAATGCAAGTTGTTATTAACTTAAGATATACACAATAGCTAAACTATAGTGAGAACACAAAAATATAAGTCCATACAAATATGGGTGTCTCTCAAAATACTATACATGTACATCACAAGTCTAATAAACACGCATTTAAATATAATGAACATGAAAACCAAGACATGCTAAAAGTCAACAATGAGAAAGCATGTAGACAAAATAAGGAGGATAGAGATAGTTACCAACACCGATATGGGTAGTCTCTGTTTCTCTAAAATATGGTGGTTCTCCACCAAAACTCCTTGATAGTGATGCATCCAAGATATGTTCATCAAGCTCAAATGCATCTACCACCAAAGCACTAGTACTCTCACGTCGTGTGAGAGCCCACACCTACATCAAATATAATAGGAGTGAATTTTGGTACCCAAACTTTCTTGAGTCCTTCGAGGTTAGCACCTTTTCTAACTCAAATAAACTTATAAAATTTAAAGCATGTATCCTATCATAAAAAAAATTTGTAAGATGGCCTTTGCGGCCACAATGTGTACATTTGTACACATTATCATACATAGAATCATGTGTGTGAGCATGATGAGCATGTGTATGCCGTGGAGGATGTGCATGCATATGTGGAGTATGTTTCTTTCAAAATATAGATTCCAATCTCTTGTGATTTATAGAACATTAGCTCAAAGTGGAGCCCAAACAATCTACACTCTTCTTCAATATGTAAATATCATTATCAATACTTGAAAAAGATGTGGAGTAAGTAACATGTTTATCACAAGAAGATGAAGCAATGGAAACATGACAAACATGAGAATCAAAAGTTTTTTTCAAAAAAACTTTTTCTAAATAAATGCATTCTAATTCTTTTGAAATTAAAACAATTTTGTTTTCAAAGATTGTTCTCTTTTAAATAAAATCAAGTTTGAAGACAAGGTCTCATTTTTCTTCAAAACATGATCAAAATTATTTATTTTTCAGAATTTTATTTCTTTTAAAACAAGGTCAAGTTGGATTTTTAATGAATCCCTTTCATTTGAAACCTCAACCTTCTCTTGTAAAACCAAATCAAGTTTTGAAAACAAATTTTCATTTTTTCTTTTAAATTAAAACTTTTCTTTTCAAAAAATTTATATTTTTCTAAGAAGTTTTATAAAATATGGAGAGCTCTTCATTTAAGGCATGGGCATTCATAATAATGATCATTTGAAGAGCTAGCATTATTATCTAGATGAGTTTCTGAAGTTATCTCAAGGGAGTCATTCCCTTGGACCATGTAGCACGTTTGTTCGGACTCATCGACAATGGGTTCTCTCTCCACATTATTTGAAACTTGTTCCTTGAGAGAGCTCAACGTATTCCACACTACAAAAGCGGAATCACAATGAGAAACAATAGATAAATGTTCTTTGCTTAGTGTTTACTTAAGTGCATGCAATGCTTGTGCATTAGCCTCAATATACTTGTCATTACCAAAATAGGATTTCTTGGTAATGGCAAAATAAACATGCAACCTAGGGATTTTAAATATGAACTCATTTTAAATTTCACATATCTATGTTAGAATCATCAAACACAGGTGGAGCAAGATAATCTATGAGTGCAAACTAATATGTGTGTAAAATAAATCTAGATTAGCAATCCAAAGATCACACTTCTAGGTGGTTAACCGAATATTAGGTGCGCTAGCTCTAATACCAATTGAAAGTACACCTAGGGGGTGAATAGGTGTAGTACTTATCTAAGACAAACAATGCGGAATTTAAAACTTAAATACAAATGCACAACATGTAACCAAGAGTGAGTCTAAATTTCTCGTGAAGGGTTCTAGACTACTCGAGATTCCTCTAAATTAAGAATTGAGGTGCTTTAAAAGATCTTTTGGTTGAACACAAGTGTTGACACTCTAAAAAGACAAGATTCTTGACTAACCTGAACAATGTCTAAACTTGTTGACATTTACAAAAGACAGGTGATAGACAAGCTGACGACCGTTCTATACCCATCTCCGAGGGACAAATCAGCAACTTGGACTCTACTGATCCAGTGAAGCAGACAGTGAGCCCAGATTATCTTTAAGGAGACCTAAGCAGATCTAAGATGCTAAGTTAGCTCAACACTTAGCATCACATGAGCCCAAGGGGATAGCCTCGCCTGAGAGGCTAAGATTGCCCAACTTCTCCTTGAAATCGTTCAAAACTCTATCAGGGAGCTAACTTACAGCTTCGTCTGAATTGCTCAGTTAACTCGTAGAGAGTTAGCTTCGCTCGAAGCCACACGCAACCGCGCAGAAGGACGGTAGCTTCGCCACAGATGTTATCCAGCTCCGCTGAAGAGCTTTCTTCTTACTTCGCCAGATGCTCCTTCCAGCTCCGTTGCGAACTCGACGCGGCAGCTCCGCTGCGGGTTTGTTATGGTCACCTTTGACTAATTAAATCTCCAGATGAGATAAAATTCAAGATCAAGATCAAATCTAATCAAGATCAAATCAGAGATCAAATTTGGCAGTTGCTTGCCATAATCTCTTGACTCTCCTAAAACAAGTAAGAAGATCAGGGGAGATCTTTCAATTATTTAGAACGAATCAAAACAGATCAGGAGATTGGCGCTACCTGTTATTCCTAGCGTCGCAGAAGCTGATTCTAGCCTCGCAGCAAGGCTACTTTTCAGATTTAAACAGATTGACTCAATCTGTTTTCATATTTTCAAGGGACAATTATACCCCGCTCTCCTTATAAATAGCCCACCAGAGGCACAAAGACACAGACACGCGCACAGGCAAAGAGACGCACTGAGAGACGGCTAAACAGAGATCTATTTTCTTACTTCCAAGAATTTAGAGAACTGCTTCTCTAATCAGGGTGCTAATACCCTAATACTTTCCTCCCTCTCAAGGAATTTCTAGAACCAGGCGAGAAGGAATTCCCAAGTGGAGGCAGTTTGAGAAGTAATAAGAGGGTTCTACCAACCTTCTGTTCTCCGATTTCCCGAACCAGGCGAGAAGAGAATCCCATCGATCGCATCGTCAAAGGGACAAAGTGGTTGCGCGCTGACCAGACTCCTATCGGCACACTTCTCCAGAATCTCAGAGGAGATCTACTTGTAATCTTTTTAGAATACTTGTAATTTAGCTCCTCGACCCTTTTTTTTTTGTAAGTTTCTCCCTTTGTAAAATTAATGGAAAACAACAAGTGTGGGCACACAAACAATATCTAGCATGTATATGAATATGAACAATATATAACAATGAAAGATATAAGAGAGATGAGAGCTGAGAGATAGAAGATCAAGCGCAAACACCAAGATATGTTTCAAGGTTCGAGCCACTGTTCTACGTCCCTACCTTCACACAGAAGGATTTCATCTATCCACTATAGGATCTTTCTTATAGGGACCTCCACCGAGGAATTACAACCAAGGAGTACATAATTTCAACTCTCTCGCAAACACAATCACCTCTACATAAGAGAGAAGGCACAAATCAAAGCAAAGAAAAAGATTACAACTTGGTGATCTTATGGTCACAAACAATACTTGGTAATCTCAAAGGATCACAAACTAATTTTCTCACAAATAAAACATTCTAAAGATAGATTTTGAATTGATAGCTCAAGTATGTAAGAAATCAAAGTATTTGGAAAAGAAACAATAAAGAAATCACTTGGGAAAAACTTCTTGATAAATATAAAAAATGAAGAACAAAATAGAATTCCCAATACTTGTATTTCTTTGATTTTTTTAAAACCTTAAAAACAAATAAATATAAAAAATTTTGGCACTAAAACACTTTTGAAAACTTTGCTGAAAACACTTGAGAAGATTAGAATTTTTGCTTTTGAAAATCTTGTTAAAAATAGTCCAAAGGGACTCATATTATAGGGTCATCAGAATATAACCATTGGGGGCCAAAAACAGCCCAGAATGAACTGTCAGTCGACCGGCCAACGATCAATTTTGACTGTTTGAGCCTGTCGGTCGACTTCCGGTCGACCGTCCCCAAGGCAAAATAGCCTGTCGGCTGACCGCCCGGTCAACCGTGCCAAACAGAGACCTCTGGTCTCTCAGTCGGTCGACCGCACGGTCGATCGGCCAATAGGCTAGGTCTTGTGCACGTCTTGTGCACATCAGTCGACTGAGCGATCGACCGAGCTCTGGTCTGGTCAACCGGTCGGTCGACCGCCAGTAGGCTCAAAACATTTTTAGGGTTTGAAAATGTAGCTTGTTAAATCTCTAAAAATTCCAATAAAACTTCATAAAATCCACAAAAATAAGTTCAAGTATATATTTGAAGTACAAATATATGTGAATAAAATCCAATTACAAATAATTTGAACCATTTTTTAGGTACAGAAATCAAGCTTGAACTTAAAAACTGTATTTTTCAATAACCAAACTTTGAAATGGAAAACCGATTTCTCTAAAACTTGTATAAATACAAAAACATGATATTGAAACACATATGAAGCATAGTGTGTATGGATAGAATCTAATACACGTAGTAAATGATATATCTATATTTTTGACATTAAACTCAAAATAAGTTTAGATAAAAATAAAACTTAAAAAACCATGAATCAGAATCATCAAAATAAGTTTTCTAAACAATATGAACCATCAATGTATATGGATGAAATCCAATATACATATATTCTATGTAAACTATTTTTGATGAAATCTATTCATGAAAACAATATATGTATTCTTGAAAATCCAAAATAGGTTAAATTGAAACCAAGACTTTTGAACTTGTGTGTGTGTGTGTGGATATTTGAGCATATCAAAACTAACTATCCCTACACAAGATCTAAATTCTAAACTAGATACAAGTCTTCTCTTTGATCTTCATCTCCAAGAAATTCGATCCAAAACACGATCCATGAGCTTGACTCCATCTCGAGTACTAGATGTGATCTTAACGCGCGAGCTCTTGAATCGACACATGTTAGCTTCCAAACTCGACTTTGAATCCTTTGTTAAAGCTAAACACCTATTAAGATCTTGATCAATCTCTGAAATTTATTAAGCACAACATCATTTATAACTTATCTTCATAAGCTAGTCATTATCAAAACTAAGGTGAAAGGCCTTTGGGCCAACATATAAGTCTATGCAAGACAATCAAGTTTGGGATCTTATCCCATTACCTGAAGGTAAGAAGCCCATTGGTTACAAATGGATATTTAAAACCAAAAGGGATTCAGAAGGTAACGTGGAGAGATATAAGTCTCGTCTTGTAGCTAAAAGCTTTACTCAAAGGGAAGCCATTGATTTCACAGAGACTTTCTCTTTGGTTTCATCGAAATACTCTTTTAAGACAATTATGACTCTTATTGCATATTTTGACCTTGAGTTGCATCAGATGGATGTTAAGACATTCTTTCTCAATGGTGACATTGATGAAACTATATATATAGTGCAGCCAAAAAACTGTGTCTGGAGACCCAAAAAATATAGTTTGCAAATAAATAAATTCATCTATGGACTCAAGCAAGCTTCCCGTCAATGACACTACAAGTTTCATCAAGTAATTGTCTCATTTGGTTTCAAGACAAATGATGCTGAAGATTGTGTGTATCACAAGTTCAGTGGGAGTAAACATATATTCCTGATTTTGTATGTTGATGACTTACTCTTTGCTATCAATGATAAGAAAATTTTGCATGAAACCAAGAAATTTCAATCGAAAAAAATTTGAGATGAAAGGTCTTGGTGAGACGTCTTTTGTCTTAAGAATCCAGATATACTGAGACTGCCCTCGGAGTATTCTTGGATTGTCACAAAAGACCTATATAGAAAATGTGCTTGAAAGATATGGTATGCAAGATTGTAAACTGGGAGACACCCCAGTCGCAAAAGGTGATAAATTCAGTCTACGTCAATACCCTAAGAATGACCTTGAAGTTAAAGAAATGCAGAAGATTCCCTATGCTTCAGCTGTAGGGAGTTAATGTATGCTCAGGTTTGCACATGTCCAGATATAGTATTCGTTATTAGAATGCTAGGTAGATATTTATGTAACCCTGGGATGGATCACTTGAGAGCAGACAAAAGGGACTTTAGATATTTACAGAGAACTAAGGATTACATGCTCACATACATGAGGTCAGATCAGATATAGATCATTGGGTATTCAAATTCTGATTTTTAATGGATGCCAAGACAGTGGGATCCACATCGGGTTACATTTACCTATTAACTAGATGAGCCATTTCCTAGAAGAGTGCTAAGCACACATTCATAACTTCCTCTACCATGACAGCAGAATTTGTAGCATGTTATGAAGCATCAAACCATAGATTATGACTGCGAAATTTTATCACTGGGCTGCGCATTCTAAGTGGTATTGAAAGACCATTAAAGTTATACTATGACAATAAATCAGCAGTTCTATATGCCAAAAACAATAGCAGCTCATCCAGGTCAAGACACATTGACATAAAATTCCTAGTTGTGAAGGAAAGGGTACAGAGTGGACAGATTTTCATAGAGTACATTATGACAAACTCTATGATTGTGGATCTGCTTACTAAAAATTAACACATAAGATCTTTCATAAGCACACTGCTTCTATGAATGTTATATCATTTAAGGATATTATGGTTTAGTGGGAGTTTGTATATATGTTTCATTACTCTATTTTGTATTTGGACACATTTGAACATTTTCTATAGAAATAAAGTATTTAGTTTATACACTCTGTTTTATTGTGTTAATGTTTGATCTCAATAAGTTTAAGGGAGGACCAGCTGGACATAGGCATGTTCAGATCACATTACATGTAATTTCCATGCTACATATCCATGATTGATCTATGTCATTTGGTTGTATCGGTATATGTGATTATTAGTGGGTTTAGTTACGCTAAATGTAATGAAAATTTCTTTAGTTCTATACAGTAAAGTCAATGGACAAGATTGTTAATAAAACCTGATTATATGATAGAAATATTTTGATCTCATAAGGTGTACACATTTATAATGTAGCATATGTGGCCCAAGTGGGAGATTATTGGAAATAATTCAACATGTATGCGCTCACATATGTGAATTTAATGTATTGGCTATCTTAAAGTATAATCCAAATTAATTGTGAGCTAATAAAATTAATAATTGGACTAATAGGTATTAAATTGTCATGAATTTAATGTATAGAGATTAATTATGTAATTTTTAATTTGATAAAAGGTCAAATTGGAAAAGAGAAATAACTAATAGAATCAGTCATTATTTAAGGGATCATGTCCCTAAAAGAGCGTATCTTCTTCTTCTCTTTGAGAACCCTTCAAGCAAAGAGAAAACTCAGAGGAATACATATCTTTGAATGGCCTTCTCCATCCCAACAATTCAAGTAATTAAATCATGGATCAAGGTATGCTTCCGCTGATATTATTTTAATTTTTATATCTTTGAATCTTCATGAAGACTAAATCTATATTTTAGAGTTTGATATATATTAAAGATAAAGTTATGATTTTGATCTTATTTATTCTAAGAATAATTATTGTTGATCGAATCCTTTATTTAATTCAAGCTTTATCACTCCCTTCTTCTCCTCTCTCTGATTCATCTGTGCTAGTTTTTGGCTTTTGAGTCAGTAGCTTTGTTAGCTCTTTTTGTAGCTTGACAACTTCTTTTGGGATGAAGTCAAGTAGATCTTGTGATGCTTGTGAGCACTTGGGAGGTTCATTTCTTGGCATGTCTTCCTTCACTTTATTGTCACCCAATGTCCCCAACTGCCAGCAATGTTTGAGGCCAGTCATCGAATTCTTCTTTGTGAGGACATAGTATCTGAAGAAGACTCGAGATGAAAATTACAACAAATCTAGAAAAAGAAAAGATAAGGAGCTCTTATATATTAAGTAATTGTCAGTTTTTCATAAGATCAGATATTTTAGTTTAGGTAAACAAATTAAAGAAAGAGATATGATCATTGATATAGATTTATAATTCCAAGTCTTTCCTTGGTGATTTAACATTTTAAAAATCTGATCATCAATTTATAACTAGCTTTTTTCAGTATAGATCTACATTTATATATATCATTCTTTCTTTTGGATAATCATTGTTTTAGATTTACATGGTCCGATAATTGGATGGTCCGATAATTGGATGGCTATATTAATTTTTTAGACATATTTGTTGGCTTTTATTAAATTTTAGGATTACTTCACTAATTAATATTAATTTTTTTGACAGAGTTTGTTGCTACTTAGTCAATTGGAACAAGGAAATTTGAAGTTAAAAAAAAGAGCTCAAAATCAGGTCTAATTGTTTCTTCTTCATTAGTTATTTTGTTAAATTCTTAAAGTTTAATATTATTCCATGTTTGATTGTTAATTGTATTGCTATAGATTCTAGTCTTATCTGGACACTTAAATATTAGAAATATAACATTTTTATTTTTTGAATTAACGTTTTGAGAATCGGGTACTCTTTTTCCTTCATCTAGCATTTTCTCCCACCGAGTTTTCACCAGACAAGATTTTAACGAGCTCCCAAAAAAAAATTATCTTTTATCTTTTGTAAACTCTTATCATTTAATAAAAATAATTATTTGATGAAAAAAAGATTTGTTTTGAAATAACTATGATTAGTATGTTTTGGGGCACATTTTAGAATTCTGCACAGAGCATTGAATTTTCTAGAACCTGTTGTGCGCAGAACAACAACCACGTAGAGGAACCCTTAAGCCAAGATGCAATATAGAAGTACTACCAACAGTAAAGAACAATTGAGCAATGAGAAGAACACAAACACAAGAATTTAACGAGGTTCGGCCAATTTCGCCTACATCCTCGGGGCAAGGAAGAGAGATTTCTTTATTAATTTGATAATCAATACAAATTGCAAGCAATCTATATGAAGAGGACTCTGCCTCTCTTATATACCCAAGGAGGAAACCCTTGTTGCCCAAAGGCCTATCACCCTAGTTTTGATGATGATCAACTCATGAAGTTATGTTTACTAATGATCTTGTGTTTAATTAGTGACAGATTCTTTATCAAGATCTTAGTAGGTGCATAGCTCAACAAAGGATAAAATGTCAAGATTTGGAGCTAGCACGGTGTGATCCAAGGAGCTTTTGGATCAAGCTTAGACCAAGTCAAGAAGATGAGAAGCCTTCAAGTGAAGACTTCAAGAAGATGAAGACTTGTGTCTAGGTATAAGATTTTGTTTTTGTTTTAGATAAAATGTAAAGGATAGAATAGTGCTGGATTGCTCAAGTATTATATATACACACACACTCTTGATTTAATTGTCTT